>VXBC01010933.1:516014-582637 GCA_013399945.1 Ploceus nigricollis
AAAAAAAAAAAAAAAAAAAAAAAAAAAAAAAAAAAAAAAAAAAAAAAAAAAAAGGAAAAAAAAAGGAGGGAAAAATACCTTAAGCAAGAAAAGGAGAAAAAATAAAGTGTTTGAGTTTGGAATGATTGAAAGCTATCTTCCTATTCAGATCTGCTATTATAAATACATAAATAACGCCCACCTCTAGCTAATAAGACTGCTCCAGGAGCTGTTTGATAAACATGTGGTTTGTCTATGCAGGATGACAAATCTCCCAGGAACAGATGCTGCTCTTCTAAGCACTGTATAAAAAGTTGCTTTATCTGCTTAATAAGGTATCTAGATTTAACCTCTCCTTTGCAACAGACAAAATTAAACAGAGTAAATCTGTCCTGGGATATGAGCCTATTAGTAACCCAAATCTCCTAACTGCTGTTAAAATACAGTTGTGTTCCTTGACACATCCAGTGCCATTTGCATCATGGAAAGCTAATGCATCAACTTGGCAATAAAAATGCATGGCCTTCTGAAAGGAATGTACTGGGTGAATGAATTCTGCTGGTTCTATGCATGGTCTCCAGGCACTGCTCGTGTGCCCTTGCTTTTTGCAAGGGTGGGTAATAGAAATTGCCCCATGTTCAGTAGCTCAGTTTGCAAGACTCACAAAGAGTAATAAACTCACAGTGAATTTATCATTTTACAGACACCTTCCTATGCAGAAATCCATTGTTTGGTGGTTGTTTTTTTATTGGGTTGTTTTGTTCAGTATTTTGTAGGGCTTTCTTCCTTTTAAGGCGACAGACAGGATTCAGTCTGTTAAAATAACACTACAATAGGTATGGGACAAAGTGGTGTTATATCTCATAATATTTCTAACTGCATCTGCATCAGTAGGTTTGTACTGCTTCTGTGGCAGAGCTCCCCAGCCAGGCACTCCCCAGAGCTCCAAGAGCTCAATTTTGAGTACCATGAGTACCAGGAATAGTGTCTTTACAGCACCACTGTGCTTCCAGAGAGATGTTCTGTACTTCATTAGTTTTTTTCAAGGGTTGCCTTTTACTTCGATTACTTATTTGAGTTTTGCCCTGCCAATTCATAATTAGCAACTACTTTTCTTTTGTTTTCCTGATATTGCTTGCCCAGGGAGTATCTTTTATCCCTTACCACAGTTACATTTTTCACTTGCTTTTCATAAGAAGATGTGTTAAATTAAGCTGTATTGGTAATCAGATGAAAAACCAAACTTAGAATTAAAAATTATTCTCATCTCCTCCTCAACTCTGTTGAAGGGGATTTTTTTCTCCTATCTGTTAAAGAACTATTTGGTTTCTAGACTTTATAGGTACTTCCAGTCACAGCCAAGATTTGTTGATGGCAGTGCTGAGCCCAGCTATACCTCTTCTTTCCATTTATTTTCTCACCTTCTTTGTTCATAATATTCAAGTACTTCCTCAGCACATTTAGGGATTGCAATTTACAGTATGGAGAGGGAAGTCAACTTACACCATAGCATCCAGAATGTCTAGATAGCCTCTACAGGTCAATTCAGACTACCAAGCTTCGTCTCTCATACTGCCACTTTTGGGAAAGGCAAGATATATAGAAAGCCATGAGGGTTTTGTGTTGACATAGCTCCTAACTTTGAATGCTTCATCACCTGGAGGCAAACACAGAAGAATGCTTGATTTTCTGCTTCTCCAGGCCATTAGTCATTTCCCAGGTTATTAACCAATTGCTCATTTTGGGGGGCTATTCCCAATCCTCCCCTCAGATCATCTGCAAACCAGACTTAGCCACCACCTTAGGATTATTTCTTGTGCCATGTAGAGACTTTATTATCTGAAGCAAAGCCTGGGTTTATTATGTGTATAAATTCAGGCAGTAACTGCACCAGGTTATACAAAGGGGGCTTATTTATAGAGCAAAGTCTCTAACATTATGTTCGAAAGCATGGAACTTATCTGCTCGCTGAAAAGGTCTAACAGATCCAATGATTTTCCATTGCAAATGTCCTTCCTTCCTTCCTTCCTTCCTTCCTTCCTTCCTTCCTTCCTTCCTTCCTTCCTTCCTTCCTCTCTCCCTTAATGTTTTCACCACAGCTACACTTTCCCTATGCATTGCCATTAAACATAGAATGAGCTGTTCTTCCCAGCAGAAAGAGAACAGATGTCCTTAGAGAAGTAGGTCAGAGGTTCCCTTTCAGAACAGGTCTTTGCAGGCTGGCAATGTTTTTGCCCGTTTGGCTGTACCTCAGCACACACCACAGTACAAAGATGCTGCCAGCACAAAGGCTGCCATGCTCCTCAGACAGTTTCATTCCTGCAGAGCCAGATCACAGAGGAATGGGCAGTGGGATTTCACTGCCCATCTGCTTTTTGGCTTCACTGTGGCTTCCAAGGCAACACAGGGGGTTACACTCTTCAGCCCACACAAGGGCTTCACTCTCATTTCCCAAGCCTACTTGACAGGTGCTGGGACGGCACATTCATGGAATCATTTTGATCATAGAATCATTTAAGATCATCAAGTCCAACCATTTACGCAGCTCTGCCCAGTCCACCTCTAAACTATGTCCTTATATGCCCCATCTACCTGTTTTTTCAATATCCCCAGGGATGATGACTCAACCACTTCCTCAGAAACCTGTTCCAATACCTGATCACCCTTTCAGCGAAGAATTTTTTTCCTAATAGCTATTCTAAACCTCTCCTTATGTAACTTGAAGTCATTTCCTCTTGCTCTACCACTTACTATTTGGGAAAAGAGACTGACCTCCACATAGCTACCACCTCCTTTCAGGTAGTTGTAAAGTGATAAGGTCATCCCTGAGCCTCCTTTTCTCCAAGCTAAAATACCTCAGCTTCCCAAGCTGCTCCTCCTATGTTTTGTTCTCATTTGGAGTCTGGGAGCTTAACATTTAGCCACTGAGATTAGATCAGTTGATTAAAGGATGCTGCTGAAAAACAACTGAGTTTTGGGTTTGATCCCCATATGGGCCATTCACCTAAGAGCTGGACTTGGTGATCATTGCAGGTCCCTTCAAAATCAGAATATTTTGTGATTTCAGAGAAAAGTCTGTGGAAATCGTTAATCAGTCCCAATCCTGTCAGTGAGCTGAGTGTGAATCAAAGGGACTATATAGCACTTATTTTCATACACTTCCTTTGGACCATAATGGCCTTGGCAGGACAGTGAGATGGGCAGGAGTGCAAAATATAATTTATCAGCTGGAAACTGGATGACAAAGCCACAAAACCCCACATGTTTGGTTTTTGTGCACATTTTGTTTCCACTTTAACCTTACCCATCAGTGACATTTCCCAGTGACACTTTTTGCTGAAGCCCTCCATCTGCTCTACCCACCCACCAGCTCTGTCACAGCCTTCACACCCATCTGTCCTTACATCACTGTGCCTCTCATCGGACTATGTCAAATGTAACTATTTTCCAGAAAAGATAAGGACTGAATTTCAGTCATCCCAATTCAGCTTTGTGCCCATAACTGCGGTTACCAAAAGTCCCATTTTTGTGAATGTTCCCTTCTTTTTAAGTTAGAGCTGGATCTGAGAAAATTACTGAAAAAATAGCTGACAAGTATCCTTTCTCCTTTCTTTTCCTCCCCTTGCTCGGCCCTTGCCTCTTCTCTTTTTCCCTTCTTTTCTCTTCTCTTCTCTTCATGCAGTACAATGACAAACCTGGGTTACACAATATACCTTTCTAAGTACCTAAATTTTTGCTAGAAGGCTGTTAAAATTGCTGAATAATCTGAGAAACACCTCTGATCAGTAAAATCCAATAGCACATCTTTCACTCAACTGTGATTAATGCATAAAACCCTGTGTTTTCTAAAAGGACGGATTGGCACTCAGTTGATGTGTGTGTTACTGTGTATGCAGCCATGCACCATGCTCCAATCCAGGCTTTTCCTTTTGAAATAAGCTTTATTCCAAGTAGTCTGTGAATGAGAAATGGGCTCTTCAACATAGGCTGCCACCACTGCATCTAAAAAAGTGTGTCTGATAAACAGTGTTGCTTATGACCCATGGACAGAGAAGAACTGTCTGAATTTCAACAAAGGCAGGTGCAGGTCCTGCTCCTGGGGAGGAATAACCCCTGCACAGGCTGGGGGCTGAGCTCTCGGAAAGCAGCTCTGTGGAGAAGGACCTGGGGTCCTGGTGGAAAACAAGCTGTCCATGGCCAGCAGTGGCCGAGAAGGCCAATGGGCTCCTGGATGCATTTGGAACAGCATTGCCAGCAGGTTGAGGGAAATGATCCTGGCCCTCTACTCAGCCCTGGTGAGGCACATCTGGAGTTCTGTGTCCAGTTCTGGGCTCCTCAGCACAAGAGAGACATGGAGCTCCTGCATGCAGTGGAGGGCAACAAAGATGATTAAAGGACTGGGACATCTCACCAATAGCTTCGTGAGAGTATAATTTTAGTGGTTTCCATTCCTGTTCCTGATTTACACATCCATCTGTTCTACCAAATAAACCATCACACAAGAGACATGATATGAAGAATTCTAAGGTCTTGATTATTTAGCCAGAAGTTTTTCAGTAATTGTGATACACTGTGGAACATCGCAGCATTCAAAAGTCATGTCACAAGAAGTTCCTTTGCACCTTTACATGAAAGAACATTTTACCATAAAGTATTATAAAACATGTAAGAAGCCAGATGTCCTGACACCTACTTGACCCAAACTCTGTGTCCTTATTTATGACTGCCTGATTTCTTTTTGAGCCAGAAAGATTTTGCAGTGGTTTCTGTAAGATTTGGAAGGAGAGGGAAATATAAAGATATACATTAGACTGAAATCATAGATCTTCTGCAGGCTATGAACCCTTTTTGAAAATAGGAGAACCTCCATATTTGTGTTTTAGTGTCCTTGAAAGGGTGCAGATTTTTATCTGGTTGCAGAGCTGGCTTCAGTTCAAAAAGAGGAAAGAATCCTGTGGCAAACGAGTGGTGAATTAACGCGCTTTACCACCCACTTGTGCAGGATAAACACAAAATATCTTTCCCAGGGGATCTTCTGAGATTAAGATTTCTCCCCTCTGGCTCTCACTTTCTTTTTCCAATTTGGATATTGTAGGGAAGGTCACCCCCTTCCTATACACCTTATGCCTCATCCATATGGAAAACCTAGTTCCCTCTATTATCCCTACTGTCTTTCAAAAACATAACTCTCAGCATCTCCATAGTTTTGCTCCATAGTTTTTTGTTTGGAGGGAAGGACGATGATGAAAGGAAGAGCAGGGATATTTCACATACAGCTCAGTTATTTATGCAGAGCCCTATCCACAGTGGGGTATCTGCTGGCACCTTTTATCATGTCAGCAGAACCATTGATAGTCTAAGAGAGAGGAAGAAAAAACAAGGGCAGTAAAACCAGGAAATGTCATTCATAAAATTTCCTTTTCATGTGGATGCTGCTTTATAGGATATTTCAATCCCCTCAAAATCAATCTGAGAACTATTCAAAATAATAAAGGAATATGGCTCAGTTTCTGGCGATAAGATAAATGACATGAAAGAAAAGTTCTGAACCTAAGCGGAAGGAATAGAGACAGTGTTGGTACCCTGGATATATTTGAACAGAAACAAAGAGGACTGAGGTATATAGTTATCTCTCATAGACTGATTTTACAGGAATTGGAGGGATCAAGTAATAAAATATTTACCTGAAGCAGTTTTCCTTTTTCTTAGCAGAAAAAAGAGAGATAATTGAAATAAAAGTTCTTTTCCAGTATTTTTCACTATTATTCCTCAAGAAACAGAAGGAATTGGTGGATAACTACATACCAAAATTTACACGAACCACAAATTGTGGAATAAATACTATGCAAGTCTAGAGTGCAAAGATGCAATTGCAGATGACGATTCACTTTATAATGAATATAGTCAAACATAATAAGATCAAAAATTTATACATCAGAAAATTAGCAGAACTAGTTTAGCTATATCATTTATTGGTCGATTAAATTTGGAAAAATCACAATGAATTTACTGAGTAGAGGATAAAAGAAACTAGTATTTTTCCTCATTGTTAATGTCACCTCTATGAATGACATCTAATTTCACAAATCATGTAAGAAGCAAATGGATATCAAAAGCAAAAAGTGTAACTATATAACCAAACCCAGCGGCTGTTCCAAAATTTACCAAGTAGAAATGCCTAATGGGTCTTTAATTTGCACCTGTTAAGCTCTGTCTTAACTCATTAATGCAGATACAGATCTCATACATAGCTGGGTCCATTAGTATGTCCCTGTAGCCTTATTATGAAGAGTAGCTATTTGATCCAGATGGCTCTCTTCCCCCAAACTCACCTGTGTGCCAGGGGAGGGCTAAGGAAACATCCCCTGAGGATGAATATAAGGCTTTTGGATGTTTATAAGCCACTAGGAAAACTGAAAGCCATCCGAACAATACAGGATGGGGTCCCTTCAGCAAACCTTGCCCAGGTATTACAGGAGGGTTCGTCCTCCCCAAAAGAGCTGAGTTGTTCCATCACTATGATTTGGAGCAAGACGCTGGAGGAGTGTCGCACTGCAGAGTGAGTCCCCATTCCTTCCTTTCAGTCCTTCTCCCCATCTGAGCCTCCTTCCTCCTCCTTCTGCCATGCCTACAGCCGAATGTCACCTTTAGTGTTCTACACAAAGCAGCCTAGCCCCAGCTGCTCCACCACCACTGCCTCCTGAGACAGGAGCACAGCATCCCCAGCTGAGCAGAGAGCCTCATCTGGGAGAGCCCTGGAGCCAAACCTGAAGGAAAAGTACAGTAAGTGTAAGGATGCAGCATAATTAAAAATTGTAGGATTCAGTGTACCATGTTTGTTTGACAAAATTGAACAAACAGAACATCAATAGGCACAAATTAATAAAAGATATGTCATGGATTTTCATCCATAAATATATATGGCTCAAGTCCCTTTATATATCATTCCCGGATTCTTGAAAGAACCTTCTGCATCCTAAATATATACAATAATAACTGAAGGGGGTTTAAAGACAGGTTAAGAGTTACTCCAAGGAGAAGGATGCAAAAGGAAATAATGAGGTAAACAGGCTCAACTTAAAGTTTAAGAGTAGGTATTTTTGGATGTTCTTCTTTATAGAACTATCAGGCAGCATGGATATCATGAGGTTACTGTGGGGAAAAGAAATGAACCATCAAATCTCTCCAGATTGCCAGAAGCAAACAACACAGCACTATTGTCAGTACAGTTTCTCCCTTGTGGCTTGAACAATGCTTGAAAATTATGATTAGATACAATTGAAACAGTCAGTGTACACAATAAAAGGCATGAGAGAATGCATTGTTAGGAAAAAGCCAATTAATGAATTTTCTAACAGTGAGGTAGCCTACAAAAGGTAGCCTTCAGAGTGCATTTAAGAGGAATCTGACCTTTTTCTCTAATATGCACAAAAACTTTTGAGATATATTTTGAGATATATTAACTTAGTGACAGCTGTGAGTGCAGGATATATAGAATTCTTTAATTAGTGAGGAGAGAAAAATAATTCATAAATGACTTTGACTGAAGGGACTTCCTTGAATCTTGAGTCCAAAAAGGGGCTGGTTATAAACTTCAGACCCAGTGTTTGACATTAGCCAAGATGACTTTGGCTCATCCACATGCAAGCCAATTTAGCAGCTACTGTTGTTCCTTACTAATGTCCTCTAAGTCCCCAAAGCAAAGACAGAACAGAAGACATGGCTTTTTTTCATGTGTTTTTCAACGCATGCTATAGACATGTGCTATGAAAGGACAAAAAAGGAACTGGAATGTCTTTTTTTTTTTCCTTATCATATTAATCAAGAAATTATCTAGGGAAATTGTGAATAAGCTAATTAAAAAGAATACCACACACATATTTAGTGACTAAGAAATACATCATTTTAGTTAATGGTTTCCAAGGTATGTTTTGCTAAAAAGATAGAATTTCCAGTGTATAACACACTCCTATTCCATAAATAGCACTTACTTTTCTGCTAGTTACATGGAAAATAGTTCCTGTTGTCATAAGTTCTAGCTATTGTCAGTTGAAATAAGGAATTTAGAAAACTATTTCTTGCTGTCTTTTTTTAAATTATGCATACAAAATTTTGAAACTGTATTGTTTCCTGAAACAGGAACAATCACTGTCTAAGTGATTAGTGAGATTTAATACTTTTATTTTTTCATATGCAAGTTAAAAACATCTTAATTTTATCACAGCCATTGTGGTAGTCTTTTCCATAAGGGGTTTTTGAGAATATTATCTGACAAGAGAGCCTGTATTTGAATGGCTAAGGATAAGATTTCACTCTAAATAGAAACTGTGGAAATAAAACTATAAGCAAAGACCCTGTGAGGAATCCTTTCTTGAATTCTCATCACTTCTTCCAGTTACAGTTTGATGATTTCTGTTCCAAATTCAAACAGACAGAAGTCAAACAAGACTGCATTATATTTTTCCTTGCCCCTAAAATCACGGTATGTTTTCAACAAATGAGTTATTTTAGACTCATATGAACTACCAGCACTTTCAGAACAATGTAGTGTGCATTTCAGTGTAGCAGGCAGCATATGTTCTGTCTCACAGAATGGCAGCTACCTCTGCACACTGCCAAGTCCCATAAATTTAATGGTGCAGCCTACAGAAACCAGGATCCTAATGGTTATATATATATATAGACAGAAATTCATGGTGCTAGGAAGGCCCATTCAATCATCTAGTTGGACTCCCTATATATTGAGGGGCTCTTAAATTTCACAGTGTAGCCCACTCTGCAGGAATAAATACATAGCTAGTCATTTTTATCACCCATGGCAGTTTGGAATGAGCTTCAGAAGCCACAGCAGCAGAGCCTGCAGTGTGCACAGGGCAGGACTGCCACAGCTCCTGGGACAGAAGGAGGGGATCAACCAGAATGGATGCTTCCCTCTAAGCCTATGTCTTCAAGCCACTTTCTGTCACGCCTTTGCTGCTCTCACATAAAAGTCTGCACGTCGTGGGCCTGCAGCCACAAGAATATACAGACTAGCTTCTTCTGCAGCCTAACAAGATGTAGCACTTGAAGGCAGAAGTCTTGGGGTGAAAACAGAGTCAGGTGCTATAGGAAGAGACAGTAAGATGGCAGGTCTATGTTTCTGATGGTGGAATTTTTGGGATTCTGATGGCCTCCATTAAGCCTAAGGTTACTACTGGTGTCTGCACAGGCTGCAGTTCGTGTGTGCCAATCATAGCAAACAGTAAGGCAAGCAGTGTCAACACAGAAGACTTCAGAGAAAACACCTGACTTGAAGGTCAACAGCTTTACAGTGTAAATTCTGGTGTTGGCACAGAAAACCCAGCACATTTAGAGTGTAACCAAGAAACCTACAGTCTTTTTAAGCTGACTTGGGGATGGACCACAGATAAGTACTGATTAAATTTGTGGTCATGGTTTTATGTGTGTGCCTGAGGGGGGGATAAGGATGCCTTTCACAAAGATCACAACATGCAACATTCATTAGGAATGCCCAGACTCAAAGACACTGAGTTGCTTTACCTTTTCTACTAATCCACATTGCAGAAATGGGACTTAGCAGGATGAGACATGGACACTTGATTTAAAATGTGGCAGGAACTCACTTTGAAATACTATACTTTGATGTATGTCACCCCTAACACAGGAACAGACTAAGATTTGCTGAACTCAACCTCCTGTGCTCTTTTTGATTGTCAGGCATAACTGGCCTGTTCTGATTTATACAACTATCCCTACCAAGTAGATGTGTACTTGACTCAGAGATGAGTCAATTCATAGGGGTCCCTATATTAAATATCTATCAACTGTGGTGTTTTCTGTCACTATAATGCTTTTTTCTTCATATTTTGCATTCATTTCCCTCTTTCATTAAGCTTGCTTTCCAGATAGTTGGTTAAGTTAATGTATTTGCACTTGGCTTGTGCATTAATCTCTGCAAACTACATGACATTTTGCATACTGCACACCTTGTCATAAACTATTGCTTGTTTTGTAGTATGTATAACTCTGTATTTCCAACCACCATAAATAAAGGTAAAGCAATGCCTCAGCCACTGCTGCCTCACAAAATAACATTGACAGAAGGAAGTCATTCACAAATAGAGGAATAATGAAGATTTCTTTTCAATCTAATGGACATTAGGGAAAATATTTTAAAGTTCAGCAAGTAGCTGGAATTTTAATATATAAGTTTACTAACCCAACTCCTAGAGCTGGCCACGAATTCTAAGAAAGATAGGAAAATGTCACTGTGCTATGAGATAAGGAGTCACTTAATCTTCCCTGTCTTATTCCTTCCTTTGTTCAGTTTTCTTTTATTAACACAAGAACAACAGCTTTCTATAGGTTTTGAAGTATTCTTATTTATCTCCCTTTGCTGAAGTTCAGTTCTGCAGTTGATAAACTAAGTGGCTGGGGGTTCACACAGTGTCTGCCACTCCTTGCAAGCCGCAGCAGCGGCATGAAACAAAACAAGGAGCTCTTAATATATGCAGTGAGGAAAGTTAGATAGACTCTCCGTACACTTCAAACTGGAGGCACAGCACACCACTCCCAAGATACAGATTACCCCAGCCTCACTGATCCTCCCTCTGGAGTTGTGGGATCTCAGAGTTTGTCCTCATCAGGAAGATAAGTTTTCTAGAATCACACCATGTACCAGTGGGAAAATTAAATTACTCAACAAAAGCTATTTTCTAGCTAATTTGAAACCCTTCCATCATCAAGCAAACAAGAAAATTGCATTCATCCTGACAAGTTCAGGCATACAGTGGTAAAAGGCAAGAGCTGCAAGCAAAGCCATAAAGTCTTCTGGATGCCAACAAAAGCCTTTTCCTCTTCATCATAGCTGCAATAAGATCTGAAATATTCTTAATGTTAAAATGGCTGCTCTCCTGTCTGATTTCTTGTGTGCTGCACTTGCACCACTGTCTGAAGGTTGCTGTTTCTGTTTCCCATTTTTTTGAATTCCCACAAAAACGCAGAATGAATACAGTTCTTGTAGAAATCTGCAGCTGTGAGCCAAGAGATGCTCAGGTGAAAGATGCTCAAAGGAAGTTATAAGTGTTTGCTGGGAGTGGTGCTCAAAGCTTTCACTGTGGAATCAAGTTGTAGTAACAGTAACAAAAACCTGTGCAACATATTAGGTAGTAAAAGAAGGTCATGGGAGATCTGCAGTTTTGGATGCAAGTTTGTGTGTTCACATCCACTGCATATTTTTAAACCTTTTTTTTTTTTAATACAAGGAACACATCTGCAAGGCGGGTGTAGTAAGACCGATGTAGTACAGAGTGACACTGCCAAGTTTAATACCTGAGCAGTGAAAGTCTAGTCCAAAAAATAAGGAGCAGTCAGTCCTTCCTAGGAGCAGAAGAGTTCTTGCCAAGTTGGAGAATGCTACTTACCTGCTGTGACCTCCTTGATGTCTGCTCTGTATTTTCCTGCATTCTCTGTGATACCTTGATCAGCCACGCTGCCAAGGTGTGGGATAAATTTGGCATGCCCTTGCTTCTCACCAGTATTGATGCAGTGGCTTTTCTTACACCCGCTTTCCTGAAGGAATGCTTATCCTCAGCAAAGATCTACTTCCTTCCTTTCTTGGTTCAGCTTTGGAATACAATCAAAACTTTGTTTGATTCTGTGGATTCTCCCACATAAATTTCTTTTTATCTCAGAAGTCAATTATATCAGTTATTCATAAAGAATCTGGTAATATTATGTGATGTATGTGTGAGGCAGTATATAAACATCAAATCCTGTTGCTGCAGGCTAGAAGGGAAATGCTGTTTATGAAATATGTTTTAGGAACTGAAAAGGCCAGAGCATTTCTAGGCTGGAGGTTACCAGAAACTTAAGTGCTCCTATCACTGAAATTCAGATGACACATAAGCTTAAATCAGAGTTATGCCGTTTGCAATTATTTTCAAGCAAATACATGTGCCTTCAGAGATAACATTTAAAGAAAACTAAAACCTACACAATAGAGTTTTCTTTCTGTTTTTCAAATGTTTGGAATCGGAAAAATCTTCTACTGCAAAAACACCAACAAGACATTAATAAATTAAATTAAGAGATAAGTGGGTTTATATTATCATGGAAAAAAATACATTATTTCTTTGTTATTGTCCAAGATGTTATTTGTTAAGGAAGCCTACATTTTAAAGGGACAGGATAGAAGACTTGACTTCAAACTGGGCTGAATTTTGGTTATGTTGATAATGTCCAAGTCCCCATTCTTGACAGAGGTCTGGTGAATCCCCAGGAGAACTGGTTACTGGCAAATCCCTCCTCATGTGAATTTCCTTTCCCTCTATATTTCTGAATTTCTTCTAATTCATGATGATTCTATTTTCAAGGGAAAACATTGTGCTCTGAGTGGTGTTCTGGCCCTTTTCTACATTTAAACACTTCCTGGCATTGCCACCAGTAAACTTCACTATCAGACACATTCTTTTCTACTAGATATTAATTAAAGAAAAAATGGGATCATCATGTGGTAGGCAAGGAATCTGGCAGGGAGATCAAAAACATTTGTTTTATAGCTCACAAAGTAAAACCTAATATTTTTTTCAGTAGCAGCAACAATGTTGAACATGAGGGCAAAAGCATGATTGCTCCTGGAACTGAGACTCTCAAAATAACAGCTTCTGGGGAAGAAAGAAACCCCCAGTGATCGCAGTAAAGTGAACCAGATACACTTAATCCCAGAACGGCAAGAAACAAAACAGATTGAGTCACAAGCTGGGCAGTAAGGATTTTTAATAAATTTTCCATTTGGAAAATATTATATGACTGCAAACAGAAAGATAATACCTTTATGGAAGGGGTAAAAATTACTGCATGTTACAGCTGCTTCACTACTCTGACCTCAATAGCACACTAGAACAGATTTTTGAAGGAAGAAGGGGGGAAATGAGGTCTGTATTTTCTTTAATAGGAACTTATTTTCAAGATAATAGATTAATATGACTGGACAAAACATCTGTCATAGAACAGCATGGAAAATGTTGGAATATACTTTAAGCATCTTGCAGCTCTCCTGTACTGCTGCAGATGCCCAGACCACCCAAAACAAGTAGCTTCCATTGAGAAGTAATAAAACATGAAAAGGAAGTTCCCCAAAGACAATGAGATCTCAAATGGTGTTTGCTACAAAACAGATTGCCCAGTGATTGCAGGGTAGTAGAGAAGAATAAAGTGAGATAATCAGGATAGCAGAGCCATTGTCTCCACTAACCGTTTTCTAGCCTATGTCACTCCCTACGAGGACAAACTGGGGTTAGTTTCTGGGCAGGCTGGACAACTGTATTTCCATGGTCCTGTCTAAACTACTCTGTGTTTTTGCTTCTAAAGAAGCTCATATCACATCTGAAACCCACACAATTAACCCCTTCTATGATGCACTTCATGGAAGCAGGACTTATTTCAACATGTAAATGTGATGTTCATACTTTTTCCATGTGCTGCTCCTGCAGAAGACAAAATATATGATGTACTATGGAGTTTGTTGCTTGTTACCATCAAACCTTGACCATGTAAAATATTGTCAGGGTAGGAGGGAAAAGATATACCATCTCTGAACTAGTGATGAGAATTAAATATCACAATCTCTGTAACCTTCTAGCCCTCAGTCAGTACTCCACAGCATCTGCCTTTACTATCTATAGCTACTGCATTTCTCTTCAGCATCTTTCCCTTGCTGAAATACTTCTGGCTGCTCAGTGGAAATAAATCTGCACACCGATGAAGCCTTGCTGAGACTCCCAGGGACTTAAGGCCTCGACTGCAAAAATAACACTTGTACTGGCTTTTAAAAAAGATTGGCAGAAGGTGATGCAGAAGATCACCATGCCATTAATGCAAAGTGGCAAAAGCACAATTTTTTTTTGGGCAACTGGCAAATGCTTGGGCTTTTAGCACTTATTTGAGATTAGCAAACAGATATTTTACTTACGTGTGAGAAAACAAGCAAAAGCCAGCAAGATTTTTTTGAGGATCTTAATATCCTTCTTCCTCAAATACAAATGTTTAGCTTAGCTATTTCTCTGCACTTCACAGATGATAATTTTTACAGAGGGATTTTCTTACTAGTAGCGTTTGAGTTTGTTTCTGTCATTTTCAAACTCGATTTAAAACCAAAACAGAAAGATGAAGGTAAACAAAATGTCTGAGGGAAACAGAAATTTCTTTGCCTTGTGAGTGCAGGCAGCTGGGCCAAGGGCTCCTAATGAAATTTCACTGCATTGTTAATCTCCAGCGGTGTGGGCTGTAAAGCAAAGAGCACAGAAAATCACACAATGTAGCAGAACCCCGACACACTATTGACAGGTGTTGGGCAAGTGGGGACTTGGCAGAGGCTGAATAGGGAGAAATGAAATGAAATAAAATAAGCACTGGGAGCTACCATAGCATTTCTGAGGCAGGGAACATGGCGAGTCACAAGAAGCTTCACCAGCAACACAGAGAGGGTGGGTAATAGGATTGAAAGATTAGGAACTGTGCCAGTCTGGCCCAGGGAGTCAGTGGCACAGGCAGTAGGTCTGGTTCATGTGCACAGGTTGAATTGGGACCTTTACTTCCAGCTGAATCACTCAAGGACAACACATTTTGGGAAAATTCATTACCATGGGCATTTCTTCTTATTTATTTCTCTTTCTAATATTGACAGTAGAAATAATGATCATAACATACGGGCTATGTTATTTATTTGAAAAATAATTGTATGGCACTTAAGTTTCCTCCCTCAATACATTTCTGAAGGCCTCCATCTTGGTTTTTGGATGCAGGGAGAGGCGAGACATACCAAAATCCTGATTAGCAGTTGTTGGTCAATTTTCACTCTAATTTTTCCGCTACCACTTAAGCTATCTCTCTTGTGAATAAATAAAGAAGACACTGAATTGTACGACTCTTGATCTTCATCCTGGAAATGTACACCTACAAAAGGTCTTAGACACTGAAAAAATCCACCATTCAATTCTCTGCTGTTGCTGCATCAATTACTTCAACATATTTTCAGTGGTTTTAGATGGTTTTTATTTACAGTAACCTTAACAGCAACATGATACAAATACTTATTTAATTCCTAATATTTAGTTTTTGCTGGTCTTTGTGAATATGTGTTGCTCACAAAAATCAACCTATACCAACCAGTTTGAATGCACTTGTCTCCCAAGAATTGAATCTAAGCAGTTGGTTGAACATGGCTTACTTGGAGTGCTTGCTCCCACACTTTGACATTTGCTTTTTTAAACTTTAGTTTACAGTTGTGTCTGATAGAATTAGGAGAAGGGAACAAAGCACAATGTTGCTTCTAAGCTGAAATAACCTGTATTTTCCTTCTTGCTCTATAAGAAGGCATCTTGGCATCTTGTAGCTTTGTTTTTCCTCTTGGCCTCTCCCACTCAGAGAGCAAGAAAGCAGTGTGGAAATAGTCTGGGTATACCTGCTGACTTCATTGCTCCTGCCATCAAGATCTAGAGTTGAATCCAGACTCTTTTAGGATAATTAGAATAACCAGGCAGTGGCTTATACCATGTCTAGATCTAAAAAGCCAAAAAAACAGAAGGAGAAAAAAACCTCATTCATTTTGTGTTGGTGGGATGGAAATCAGATTAGCCATGACAGGCACAGTGAAAGATTTGCCTGCCAGGGCACAGAGATCATTAAAATCAGGGGAACACCAGGGAAGACTGTGGCTTGGGAACTGAGTTGCTAGAGCTGCAACAAAACACCAAAAGCAGGACAAATGTGAAAGACAACAGCCCCAGGGACCTGAAATACTCAGCAGTGTTGCCTTTGTAATGCAAGTACTCTCCTACTCCGTTTGCCTCTGAAGGGCCCTCCTGTCAGGCTGAACAGAGAAGAAAGCCAGAGGTACATGAATCCTTGGCTGCTCTGCTGCAGTGATCACTGAAGAGTTCAGCCAAACCACACAGGCTCTCAGGAGTTTGTGTTAAGAGCCATCCACGGCCACTGAACCCAGGAACTCACATGTGCCTGAAATTTCTCCAGCTAAGGAAAAGTTTCCTTCCACTTCTTTGAAGACATTTAGGAAAGCTTACATTTAGTCTAGGGAAGTTTTTCAAAGACAGAGTTCATGGCTAGCTTGTTTGAATAGTAAAGCCTTCTTTTGAAAGCAAGAAATCTTCAGTTTCTGATTTCTCTGTGTGCGTGATGGGTAGAGGGTTTTATTATCCTAAGTGCTCCTCTAAGGCAGGTGTACTTGGTTTATGGAACGAAACTAAATTGTCATATCTTTTTCCAATACCAGCTACATTATTTCTGCAAAACTTAAACTGTATCTCTGTGCCTAGGATGCATGCAAATAATACAGAAGTGGTAAAAAGAAAGGAAGAAAAATTATTTTTCCTATACCTTACTCTTTATTTTACCAGAAAACACAATCAGTGCTACCATGTATAATATTCCCTGGGTAAAGCAGCACTCTACTGCATCTATCTATTTATTGCACAGTAAATGAATGTGGGTTGGGTAAGTGCCACATGAGAGCTGCTCAGGAGCGGTGCAACATTGCCACCATGTGCTCTGCACTGAGAACTGGTTTTATGGAGTCAATACAGTTACCCTCCTTTCTGAGTTATCTTAGAGAAAAGGGGGAAAAAAATTAAGGGTAAGTAAGTCGTTTCTCCCCAACAAAAATTTTTATTTTACTGTGATTTAGGCACTGGGAAACTATGTCTGGAGCATTGCTCGTCAGCCACCAGGCTCTTTACAGAGTCAGCCAGCAGGCAGCACACTTGGGAGTCTCCTATTGGTCTATTGTTCTCATGGGGCACACGAATTGCATTAGGAATTAATGATCCCAGGCTTAAGTGGAAAATTCAAGAACTGAAATAGATCAGGAGGGAGTGGTTTTTTCTAAAAATACCATAGTTCTTTAACATTTTTGCTGAAACTGCCAAGCAGCATTTTCCTAGAGTAATCCAATGAAAATCACATTCCAGTTACACTGGGAATGATTAGCCATACATGATTGCCTTTCAGGATCACTGACATTTTCAATCACCTTTGACACAACCTTGCTCTTTTTCAGAGGGACTAGGTCTTGAGTAAGCATGATGCTGATCTCAGCACTAATAGAATTCACAAACAATCTTTGCCTTTCAACGAGGTAAGAATGTATTTTTTTTCCTCTGGATGAAAAAGGCTTAACATTAAACATAGAACCTTAGTGCAGTCAAGCTGCAGTAGAGTGAAGGCATGCTATGTTTTTGGTATTTTTCACGTGGGAGAACTGGGGAAGCACATAAATGTATAGTGTCTGCGATGGTAGGAAAGACAAATTTAAATAACAAAGAAGAAACAAGATTTTTTTTGTTTCATAATCTCAGTTGATGGGAAGGTGGAAGGCTACATTGAACCATTCATGCCAGGGTTGGAAAAAGCCAATATGTGATTGTACCAGCAGTGTGGATACATTTACTGACTACACACAGTCAATTAAGCCTGACCACCACGGTCAAGGTCATTGAAGCCACAATCCTCAGCTGCTCCAAAGATGGGCAGCAAACCTGCTGGAACCAGGAAGGGGCAGGTACTGAGCTGGCCCTTTCACCCTATGGACACCCTCAGTGAGCCACAAGCAAATTTGAAATGTATCCTCAAGGAAGTGAATCTTTACTGAATTAACTGGCACAAATTATGCCTCTCTACCTAATGCCAGGCATGTCATGCAGCCATAGTGGTTCCTGGCTTTGCCATTCCGGTCAACACTGAATATTTTATTGGTACACAAGACTAGAAAGTGCATCTGACAGCACTCCTTGCTTACTGTTGTTTTCCAGCCCAATTCTGCCACAATTCAAAATGTTAATTATGAAATCTAAGACGTCTAATTAAATTAAATCTCTAAATAATGAAGAATATACTAATCAGAACTTACCAGTCCTGTGGTACAGTGCTCACAGCCACAATTTTGCACCTCTGAAATTAATTTCTAGTACAGATTCTCCTTCACACTGCTGCTAGAAATCTTCTTATCACATCTCAAGTCTTTCCATAACCACAGTTACTAGCTTCCTTTTATAAACAAATCCCTCATCAGCTGGCCCTTCTCTAAGAACACAGAAAGATCAGAGAGCATGCAATGAGAGTACTGTTCCTCTTTTGTGCAGCTTTTTATTTTTCATTGTTCATGGCCTTGAGACATTAGAAAAATATGTGATAATATTTTATCTGGGTTTAGACAGCTATGAGTTAATTCATGAGACATTCTCTGGTGATGGAGTCTTTCCTTTATTACTGAGCTCTTGGATATTTGATTCTACAGCTCACCAGAAAAGACCTAGCCCACCTCAGCATGAAAAGCAGGATGCAGGCAAATACATTTCCAGCAGACAAGATCCATCAGGGAAAGTGATGTGACCCAGTTGTACTAGTTCAGCAAGACAAGAACGTGTCCAATATCAAACAGATATATCAAGAAGATTCTTAATGTTATTTTCTTTCAACAATATAATGTAACATCATTATAAGAACATGCATGATTTGCAAAAAAAAAAATCAACTGTGTTGTTTCATGTCATATTTTGAACATTTAAATTAAAATTGTCATTTAAAAATCCTATTCTCAGCAAACACGACAAATGTAGTTTTTTTCAGCTTGAGGCAAAAATTAGTTTCAGAAGCAGCTAGTGCAGCAACTACTCTAGATGCTACTACAAATTTGCTATCACTTGTTCTTAGCCGCACATGATTTTGAGGATCATGTCAGTACATAACAGACAATCATTTCCACTCTTCATTTCAGTCCAAAACAGAAAATACATCTGAAGCCTGAATATTCCCAGAGTAGAGGCTGTCTTAGGGCTTGATGGTTTGGGTTCAACCTCCAGTGGGGGTACAGGCTCTGAACCTTCACTGACTCTTCACTAAAATGGGCTTTTTGTTTACTCCATTCAGCCTCTCTCCTACATAAAAGGTCCTAATAACTTTTTTGTCACATGCTCTGCGATGAATGGATAATTGCGTCAACCCAGCAAGAGCATGACTCACTAAGTGAGCAATATCCATTTTCAACAGGGCAAAAAATATCAGTGTAGACCCACTTAATTGTTCCATGATACAATTTAGTACTGCTATAGCATGTACTAAATTAATTAAAAGACTTTCCTTCCCGTCAAAGGTATAATCAAGGCAATTTGCTTCCAAACATAATCAGAAAACTATGCAAGGAAAGCTTTGCAATATGAGCTATTTTTTCATGTGGAAATTTAATTGATTTTCTATCATTTTTCCTCTTTGGGATTCAAATGAAGCTTTACAAAAGTTGTTGCTCTTTCACGTGTAATTGGTCCACTTGAACTTTTAGAGCTTACCTGAAACTAGGCCAGCAAAGTGCTTCTTTTCTCCCCTCCTTCTGAGAGATTGTATCAACAATCATTGGGAAGAAAAAAATTGCCTAGAGGTCACAGAAAACTCCAGAGCGCTTAAAACAATTAACATTTATAACAGAGAAACTTTACTGTGAGGTAGCAATCAGTTTCCTCTCCTGTTGAATACATCAGGAAACATCTTTCTGAATCTTAATAATATAGGGGTGGTTTGAAGAAACACATGTTTTTGTTTCCTCAGTACTTGGCACCAGAAGAAAAATTCCATCTGGAAAGGAAAGGTTGGGGAAGGTGAACTGAAAAGCAAAATTGAACACTGTTACACCAACAAGTAGTAATCAATCTAGATGTTGGTATTCTCCCCTAGTCATTCCTTCAGGGAGGGCACGGTGAGGAAGGATTGCATGGAGGCTTTTTTGAAACAGAAAATAAATAAAAACTCCATGTTCCTCTGGGGAGTGTCTTGATAAGCTGCAACTCCCTGGAAGTGTCCCAGAGAATTGGCAGCATTATACAAGAGTCCAACTGAAAAAGACAGGGAGTGTCCATGTGTTTGCTCTATGGATTCTGATAGAGCTAGAGTGGAATGGGAGTATCAAGAGGAATTTGTAATGACCAAAAGACAATTTTGAAGTTGACCGACCTCAGTTTTGCTCTGAATCTCCCTGATTTGGGCAGAACAAATGCTTCACAAAAATACCAGCTTACTCCAATGTGCATCTATTCAAATTTACAGATGGTCAGTCAAAGGGTTTCAACAGCTTCTTCAGCTCTCAATATGGAGAAGATTCCCTTATTGAAAAATGTAGCAATGCCTTGGCTTGTTCTCTGTACCCTGTATTATACTGATTGCTGTAGAGTAGCAGCTGAGACCAATAAAGGCAAGGAGAGAAAACAGTAAAAGAAGAATGCCCCACAACTACAGCTCTATATATAGACATTTTGAATTCTGGAAAAAAAAATAACTTCCCTTATTCCAAAGTAAGATCAAATGTGATGTAATTTACTTTGGCAAAGAGCTCAAAGCTGAGCCATGCAGTCATGAACCAAAGATCTACATATAGATACAGGTTTTCACAAAGCCCTGATGGGGTTCTGATCCAACATTCCACTTCTAAATTCTAATCTGAGTTGCCCTTTAAGAACATTAAAAAAAAAAAAAAAGCCATTTCTCCTATCTTACTGTGCAATTGTAATGCAGTAAGACTGTTCAAAAAAAGCAGAATATTTAAATAATGTATCATTGCTCATTTTTGCAAATGCTGGCAGTGATCCTTCACAAATGGGCTGCCAGTCTGTGTACAAATCAAGAATTGGTAGAGATGCTCCAGAACTAAAACAATCAGACTGAACCTGCTTCACTAAACTGAACCATCCTTTCTTCCACTACAGGAATTGGAACTCAAGACAAAACAACCTTAATAAGAAAAATTCTTCAAACCTCAACCATTCATTCTCATGTACCTTAATCTTAGAGGAAAAATATTAATGAAATCCAGCTCCTGGATGATGTGCTACTGTGTCCCTATAGCATATTCTCCAATATTTATTTCCAGATTTCTTTTAATTTACCTTAGCAAAACAGCTCCATCAACTTCTCTTTGTGGTACTTGCAGAGTCCAGTGAATCTGAATTTCAGCATGATGTTTTTCCTAAATTTAACATTACTTAATTTTATTTCATTCTTAATTTCATCACTTCAGAGCACTCAAAGTCATGACTTTTTTAGTATAATCTTTGAAGTATGTCCTTGATCTGTTGATTCTGGAGCAGTGAGTCAAAAGTATCAAAAGAACACACATTTCAAAACTTAAGTTTTGGGAAGCATAGGATTACAAGCAGTGCCAAATGAACACTCATTTGCACACTTGTGAGCAGAGCCCAGTCCTGGCAGCTAGGAAATGGTATCAGTTGCCAGCACCTTGTAAAACACGCCCTGTAATGCACGTAACCCTATTACCCTTGAAACAGTAGCCAGCTGAATTTGTTTAGCTTGCTGGCCAGCACCTTCTTACAGGGGGGCTTGGGGGTGCAGTTAGGAGGGGTCTTACTCAGCTGGTTTTTGACAACCAAGCTTCTCACACACATTGCAAAAGAATCAAAAGCAAAGTATCAAGCATCACATTCGGAGCACAAGCAATATCTGGCTGCTCAGCCAACCTCTGTTCCCACTACATCTCTTCTTCCTGCTGTCAGCAGAAGGATATCCACTGGGCCATTGCGGGTTTGTACAGTTTACATCACTAGTGTTCATGAATGGGGAATACATCTGTGGATTTCAGGCAATGTGTCACAACCCGAAGCAAAGACCCTTAAAGGGATCACAATTTTGTTGTGGGAAATGTTGTTCAGCTAATGAAAGCTGTCAGTATTTTTGGCAGTCTGAATTTTGAAAAATGTTAGTTAACAGAGTCCTTGGTGAGCAGAGGAGATGAAGTGTAAGCAGCTGATTTAAACAAAGGCAATTTGGAATTAAATTTTCATTCTATAAGTAGGCTGACCATTATTTGTATTTTCTTGATTGTTTTGACAGCTTTGCAAATGCTAAGCTTGAGCATGAAATGCTAACTGTGCTTTGATGCTTCCTGGCCCACACACCAGACTTCCATCTTTTTTACTTTAAAATTTTATCCAGCAGGAAAGTAGCTCATCGGATTAATGTAGTGTCAGCTTCTGGAAAGCTAGTTGCAAAACTGACATAGGAAAGACAAAATCAAATATAAGGAAAAGAGGATGAAAAATGCACTCCAGCATTTCTCTCTCACACACCAAATGTACAATCTGCAGCAAATCTAAATGGCAGAATCAAGACTTTAGGTAATCAGTAGAATTTTTCCTCTTGCTAAGTTATTCTGAGGAGCATAAGCAACATCATAAATGACACTTGCTTCTTTCTAAGAAATATGCACATTATATTGCACCTTTCAAGTTTTTATACACCTGGACATAAAAGCAGATGGATTCAAAAAACTTAGAGCTTACTTGCTACAAGTTCACACCTGCTCTCCAGAAACTGCCACAAGAATCCTCAACCACAACAGCCACAGAAGAACAAACTTTGTAGTAACATATGATACAATGAGGCTAAAGCCTTAATTTATGGTGTCAGCATTGCCACAAAATATACTGAAGAATCTCACACAAATTTTAATCTCATTTTAATGGCTCAAGAGATAACTGTTGTATATCCACATGAATTACAAAATGATTACACTAATTTTTAAGTTGGGCATTCAAGAATTGCATGAAGTCAACAGAATATTTTAGTACGGTTCACTCTACAGAAAAAAAAAAACATTTTTCATTGAATTCTACTATCTTTAGAGTCCTTTTATCCACTATCTTCATACAGAGTGCATTATGCCAATTTTCACATTTCATTGGTTCTTTTTATATAGGCAGGTCCTATATAAAAGCATCCTTACTGCTTTGGGTTTTTTAGTCCAGATCAGTACTATATGGTTGCTGGAGAAATGTTTGATTAGTGATTTTTAAAGTTAAGCATCTACTTCCCCAAAGTTTGGGAATATTCAGATCAAAGACCGCTTTGGATATATAGAGAGAGAGTTTCTACAATCTGAAATTCAGTGTGAAGTTAGATTCAGGAATGTTGTTCAGATCTATCTTTCCTCATTCTTTTGGAATGTTTATGTGGAGAGATGTACTGAACAAGATACCATAGAGTACATAAAATTATAGATCATAAATCAGGGGACTTTTATTATCTGTCCTTTTTGAAAGTGCTGTAAATGAGACAAATATTTCTACATTTTCATAAGGCATTAAAATTGATTTCCATTTTAACTGTGGGGTACTGCAATTGCAAATAAAGTAGCTTGTCTATAAAAATGACAGTACCTTTTAGCACTTGCTGTTCTTCTTACAAACTTGTCACAGACAAGCACTAAAACCATTCTCAGTCTAATTTGTGGTATTTCACAGCCCATACACCCGCAACATTGGCTTACAGTATCTTGCCAGCAAAACACAAGGTGGCACCTCCAACAGCCAGCAATCACAACTTACCAAACTCATCATCTTTTGAGATGTTCTACAACTGAACACCATGGCAGAGAAAACTGTCTGCCTTGTTTTCCCAAGGGATGCGCAGACATTCAGCACCTGGGAGAGCTGCGTGTGCTCGGGACTGGCAAAGGCAGCCGGCTCCCAGCGAGAGGAGCCCGGGACAGATGTGGCCCTCGGGCCCAGCTGTGCTAACTGACAGCTGCCACAAGAAAGCGCCCCGCGGTGGGAATGCCCGGGGCTGGCAGCAGCGCTTGGCTCTGCGGGCAAGGAGCCGCTTCCTGCGGCCAGCAGAACCCGGAGCGCGGGGCTCAGCCTCGCTCGGGCCTTCGGAAACGCAGGGGCTGAGCTCAGCCCGGCAAGGAGGGCAGCGAGCTGCCTGCTCAGCACGGCCCAGAAAGGGAACGGAGCCCAGGGAATCTCTGCGCCAAGCCTTGTCCTCAGGAGCAGCACATTCACTGCTGCAGGAACACAAGTCTCCGCTGAACAGAGGTGAATAGCCACACTTGGCTAAACTGCACCGGAGCGTGCATGGAGCCCCAGCACAAGACTGCTGCTTCAGCTGCTTTGGTCAGTGTCACTGAGCTGTCTCGCAGTCTCCTTGCAAGGATGTGAACACTCAGATCCTGGTGGGACCAAGCTACTGCTTAGACTCCCAAGGAAAATTCAAGAGGACAACAGGATATAAATCAGCGGGCTATCCAAGCAGACACTTTTACACCAAATGTCTGTTTACCCACACTATGATGTAAATTAAGTTGCTGAGCAACCAGGAATTTGGTCCTATTTTTACTTCTGCATTTAGAGTAGCATCACTAACTGAGAGTCTACCTTTATAAGAAAGTGTATGTTTTTACAAAAGACATCAGATATTTTAAAAATAATTCCAAGATAAAGGAAAGTCCACTTCCAATCCTTGTCAATATGCAGAGGGGAAAAAAAACCACGCTAATAGAGATCAGAATCTTTAGTAGTTAGGTATGTAAACAAGTTTCATGATTTGCACAGGACTTGAAAATGTATGTGATATTTTTGTTAAAGCAAAAAGCAATGTTCTAAGCACACACAACTAGAGAAACTTCAAAAGAACCTGTGTAGTATTTGAACAGTTACAAGATATGTTTGTTACATTTCATTTGCATTGGCTCTTCATTTAAATCTTTTCCCATAATGATAATGGGTCATATACATAACTATATATTCAGTGAAGTTAAATCAGGAATTGATTTGGCTCCATATTCTTTCAGCTAAGACTGTAAATACCAGACTCCTGTCTGCTCTGTATGAATACAAATGGCCTCAGTGGAGTTCTGCCAGTTTATAGCAGCAGAAAATGAAGGCCAGAGGATCAGTCTTTTTCCATAAAAGCAGGGATTTGTTTCCACGCCATCTTCTTCATAAGGTTCTGAATTATCTGGGGGGTACCCTCCATAAAATTATTTTCCTTCAGTGGCATTGTGTGTATACAAGTGTATGCCATGATACCTCTGTGCATTAATAAAAATATACCTATAACTGTCTGAGTCAGATTTGCCTGCATATCTTTTCATTTCTTCAGTCTTTATCTCATTCTTCCACAACCATTATCTCAACAAATAATTACAGTTCCCTTTACAGTCATGAGAAGTAAACATTAACCCTGAACATTAGCAATATCCAAGCTTTCACCTCAGCCAGCCAAGGAAACAACCCTCCAGTCTCCATTCCCAGCGGAAGAATTATTTTACTCCTCATAAAATTCTAAGAGCTCCTAAAACAAATAGCCCCTCCCCATAACTCAGGATCCATCAAGACTGTGGAGAGAAACACTCAGTATCCATCTGGCAACACCAAAGGCAGTCACAAGTTCAACAGATAAGCTCACTGACTGATAAGGATGCACATCTCTGCTGCACTTTAGACATCAATGAAATCATTAGTACAAAGGGACTGGGGAGATGCATCACACAGCCTTCACTTCCCATGGGTTCCCTCAGTGTCAGAGATTTTGCAGCTCAAAATCCTTGTCAGTGTGGAAGGGAGAAAGCTGCTCCCTACTGCAGCAGACCCTAAGTCGATTCCAAGTAGCATTCCAAATTTCCTGTTCCACATGAGAGTTTTGCCTTTAATTCTTTTGGAAAGCAGGAAAAATGTTTAGAAAAGGCCATAAATAGAAAAGATTAATGTCCCTTGCCAACCCCTGCTGAAAATATTAAATATTAAACAGAATATAAGCTACAAGAGGAAAAGATATACATTATTCACACTTCAAACCACCTCACAAACACTAAAACAATTCCAGGTAACTAACTCCATGAGCAAGTATAAAATCTAACATGCACATAAAGTATGTTCTTAAAAATGACAACCTGGTAATGGCTAAGAGGAAAATATGCCTCCTCTGTGAAAGGTAATCAAATGAAAGGTACAGGCCAAAAACAACCACAGGGGCAAGCCAATAAAATGTCATGTACAGAAAATGTAGCCTATATTGCCTAATCTTCACTGTGATATTCATGCCTGTTAACAAAGAGTAAAACTCTAACTCATGAGTAGTGTAAATGTAAGTGAATTATTCCCATTTCTCTGTGTAAGATGAATGTCGCTAAAGAGTTCCAATTTTGCTGGGTATTCTGCAGCAAAGTGGTTTTTTATATCAAAGAAAACCATATAATGACTATACTGAATGACACTTATGGAGCATAGTAGGTACCCTGAACATTTGGTAAGAATCATCTGCTTATGAGAGAAGGAACTGAATGGCTGGATGTATCCCTAATGTACAGTGAAAAATTGATAATTAAATGAATAGAAAAGGCACTTAAGAGATTCCAGAGCTGATGTGGCCTGAAGAATATTATAAACCCCTCGACAAGTTTTCTCATCGACTCTACAGGCAATAGGATTCCCACAGGACTGATCTCTAGTTTATGTGACTCACACCTTTCTAAAAAACCACACACAAGAAGCACCTAATTCACCATTCCACAAAGCCACAAATGTTCACATTTATGGCTGATTCCTTGTCTGCAGGATAACAAACTCTGTACAGAGAGGTCTCTCAGACAGAAGGTTCCTTACTTTATCTTTCCTATACATACATATGTTAATGAGGTTTTCTCCCTTATTTTTCTGTTGAGGCTTTCAAAGGCTGACCTTGCTATCATTATACAGCACTTCTCCATTTCTTTCTCCCACATTTATTATGGAGCTCTTCCAGAACTTACTTCTTGTCCTTCTGATTTATACACATTATCTGTATCCTTCAGAAGAAGATGAATTAATAATTAGATCTGTTCAGAAATTTTTAACTTTAAGGTTTCAGTGGAAAATTCCAGTTCAATCTAAACCATTTAATTTAAAATACCTTGGGTCCAACAAAACACTTTATTGAATTAAAATAAATTCACATTTTAAAAAAGTTTCAGAAAACCCAGCAGAATCTTCTACACAGACAACTACATTTTAAAAAACATTTTAACTACAGAACAGGCATTTTTTGAGTGTGGATGCTAAAAAAAATTCTCATTACCTTCTACCAACAAGGTCCTGCACAAGCCAGTTTTTCTATACAACATACTTGTAATTTTGTATCAGTCTCCTTAAATATCTTCTGTGAGAGCTTTTTCTTTTCTGGTGGCTTTTTTTTTTTTTTTTTTTTGGAATCTCACTCTTAAATTATATCCCCTAATCAAGGTAAATGTCATTCATCAAAACCAATGCTACTCAGATTTCAGTGGAGCATGATTATGGTTTACAAAATCACTAATCCAGAAAATCTCCTTTGGAACATCAGAAGACCTTTCTTTGCTTTTATAAATTACTGACAATGAAGCAGCCAACCAGTCACAGAAAATTCATCCACAGCCTTTAAACAAACCTATGGTTTGGTGCCCTGTCAGTCTGCTCAGGCATTCTTCCCATATTTATCATGCTAATCACCCACTTCAGAAATAATAGAGAGAGGTCAAGGACAAAATGCTGGTCAGTAAACTTTAGTGAATGCAGTTATATCAGAAAACGGCCAAAAATACAATGCAGCATTGTGATATTAAACCAAGCCTCAATGGCAAAGCTTCTACAGTTAGCTGAAAACAAAGGATTCTGAACTCTTCAGAGAAGGAGTACATACTACCTTGTGTCAGAGGTGCCACACTCTTCTCTCCCACCCATACAGCTGACCTTTACTCAACTCCAGCTTGCTGTATTTCAGTGATGCAGAGTGTAAACTATAAGCTGTTACTTGGAATCATCTTCTGTGAAAAATCTAAAATCTGACAGCCTTTCAATGTCAATTCCTTTAATGGATGAGATTGCTATTTTTTTCCTCTGTGTGGAAGCAGGGCGTGGTTTGAGCAGTTACTGTTTTAATTTTAGGAGTTGTACCACATCAATTTTGATCAACACAAAAAGTTTGTTGGAAACAGGAATATTTATTTTTTGTAGAACTGAAGTAACTCAAAAGAGAGAAAAAAACATATTCCAAGATTTATTCACTCATATATCTCTATACATTTAAAGAGTTCATAGACTCTCTTGTCAGCTGTTAAAAAGCCCTTAATTGCATTACTGAAAGAACAAGGTAAAAGGCACACTTAGGCCCAACTTTGGTACTAAAGTACCAGTTCCTGGTACTCACGAACCGAGTGAGTACCAGATATAAGCAAGAGTAGCCACGATGCTATTCTGAAATCCACCAGCTTGTTTTGCTTCTATGGAGAAGTCACTCCAGCACACCTACTCTGAGCCAGTACAGGATCCAAGGCACCTTGACAGAATAAATGACAAATCTCAGGGATGCCATTTACTGGCCACGCAGATAAGAACACTAAATAAGGGTACAACGAGGAGCTACATTCATCCCATAAAAAGGTCATTCCAACAGCCCTGCATAGAACACCTCTGACTCAGTCTTCAGCTTGTGCTGATTTGACATCTGTACCCGTTTTCTCTTCAGACAACTCTATAATGGCCTTCAGCTCAGCTTCAGAGAACTTCGGGGTCAGTGCCACATTGTCATAATCAAATTCTTCATCAAGTGAGAATGGTTGAACATCATCGCCCAGTAGCTGTAATGAGGAAAAACAGATACATAAATAATAGTGCTGCAAGTGATAATAAGGAAGCTCAAAATATAAACTTCTAATTAATATTTAATTAAACTATTTTTTCTGACTCTAACACTCTCAGCTGATTAAGCTCTTTTTAAGTAAAAGAATAAATTCAATTATTCAATTTGACCTAATTTAAGCCATTTAATGTGCCCCATTTGTACTGTACTGTATCTGAATGAATATCATTAACTAATTTTGCTCAAGGCAAGGAATCTAAAAACCTCCCTTGCACATATCTATTACATTCCTGCCACTTGTAGCAGCAAGGCTGTGGGGATATGGACATGTTATATGCAGCTATGTTAAATTTCAAAGACAGATTCCATATTTTCAAAATTTGGGTTAGTATTACATAAAGCTGCAGCATACATGCATCTGATACTAATGTAACATGCTTTCCAGAACACAATTTCAGCGAAGGAAAGGCCTGCAATGAGCAAAATGACACATAATCAATTTTCAGACTCCAATAATTTTTTTTCACCATCTCAGAGACACAGAATTGGCTAGTTTGCATTTCTTGCATGATGAACATAAGAATCTTACTGCATTTGCTAATATGTGCTTTGTTGACATACTGTATAGCATTTCTGCATTGCTTCTGGTTGAAATATCCTAGAATAACCACTCTGCCTATAAAATAAAACAGTGAAAACAAATAACTATGGCAGGCTACATGCTGATAAGAAACTGCAGGGGGCCATGACAAGAAAGGTTTATGGTAAGCAGTTACGTAAAATGAATTCCAGGGCAACACAGGAGACACATCTTCAATATTAAAACTGTGTAGGAATACTCCCTATCCATTGAGAAGTTAATATAAATTGTCTAGAAATGTGTTTCAAATATTTAAGTACTTCAGCACCAAATCAGCAAAATGTTTAAACACATGCTTATTTTTCCAAACTTTTGACAAGTCTTTGATGAAGCCCATGACTACTGATGTATATGAAATTAAGAATACATGTACTTGCTGAAAAGCAGGAAGAACACTCAGCATCCTATGATCACTGCTCAGTTTAGAAGGCACAATCCTGCACAATTTGATGTGACATTTTGGTAAGAAGAAGCATTGACACAGTTAATGCCATCTAGTAAGTCAGAGAATTGGTAACTAGATTCCTCTCTGGTGGCCGAGTACTTGATAGACATGGCAGAGAGCATCTGGGTAGTATCTACATTCTTTATTAATAAACTGTAATTTGCATGAATAATCAGGAGATAGTTTTTCTGCGGTTATATAATTTTATTAATCATCTATATTGCTCAGTTTTCTAGGGATCTGGCTTACATGTTGGAGCTGCCAAATAATCCTGGATGCAGATGAGTAGACCATGGGCATTTATAAATGGGAAAAACTTTGTAGATAGAGTTGGTCTAGAAAAAACTATTCATTCTGCACACACAGATTATCTTGCTTATGTCCATAGACTACTTCAGGTAAACCACCATTAACTTTTATAAATAGCCCACTTGAAAGATGCTAACAGGAGATAAAGCCTGCACACAAACTCTCATTCCCATTAGAGATAAAGCCAACTCCTTGACCTCCTCAGCATATTCATGGCCATTTCCATCTTTTCCACAGGCAGAGCCTTGTAGAATTCCTTGTCAGTATGATTACCAGCAACTGTGTAACAAATGGTAGCGGCAACCAGGTTTCTACTACCTGTCTTCCATTTGCAGAAATCCAAAGCACTCTTCTAAAACACAATGCAAGGCATGAATATTTTTCAGTTATTTTGGTTGTAACAATATTTTTTACAACATTGTGCTGGTTCTGACTGGGGTAGAGTTAATTTCCTTCACAGTGGCTGGTATGGGGCTGTGTTTTGGATTTGTGCTGAACACAGGGGTGATAATAGAGAGATGTTTTTGTTATTGCTGAGCAGGGCTCACAGAGAGCCAAGCCCTTTTCTGCTTCTTGTACAGCCACAGCAGTGAGGGAGCTGGGGGTGCAGGGGAGTAAACACAGCTGGCAGAGGGGACCCCAACTGACCAAAGGGATATTCCAGACCACATGATATGTCATCAGGCCATAAAGTGGGAGGAAGAAGGAGAAAAGGGGAGTTTGGAGCGATGTCCTTTGTCTTCCCAAGTGACTGTCAGTGTGGTGGGGCCCTGCTCCCCTGGAGGTGGCTGAGCACCACCCACCCATGGGAAGCAATGAATTAACTTATTGGTTTGCTTTGCTTGTGTATGAGGCTTTTGCTTTCCCTATTAAACTGTCTTTATCTCAACCCATGAGTTTTCCAGTTTACCCTTATGATTCTCTCCCAGTCCTGCTGGTGGAGAGCAAGTGAGTGGCTGTGGGGCTTGGTGTATGCCCAGGGTTAAACCACGACACACATCTAAGGTAACTGAGCTACAAAGAGTTCAAACTACAGTAAGCCTTTATAGAGATTTTACAAAAGCAAATCTATTTTCCTCTGCCAACAGAGTTACAGAAAGTATACACACATCCACTCTGACCTTGTCTTGGCCTTCATGTCATTCCATGAACATTTTATGCAGACCCAGCAAAATACTGGAAAAACTTTTGTTGACAAAACTCGACCCCACAATGTTAACTGAAATAAGATGCCAAAATAAAACATACTCGACTTCACTCTGTTAACGATTTCTCTGTTACCCACTCATTGCACATTTGAAAAGTTTATTCGCACTGCATATTTATCAGTGTGCTTCATCTCTCAAATGAATACTCAAAGCATTAGGGATTCCTTTTTTTCTTCTTCTTCCAAGAAGCCATTGACTTCAAACTTCCATGAAGACAAGCAATCTAAAACTTATATACTGCAAATTGCAATTTTGTTCTATGTCAAAAGGAAGACATTTTACGATAGAACACTGAATTCTCTGAGCTGATCAAGTTATTATCTTGTTATTTTTGCCTAAGGAGCTGAGAGAAATATGTGAATTTCAGGTGTCTAATTTAACATCTAATTGAAATCTTTTCGAGAACTCTCTGGGAATAGAATCCTGCTCTATTAGAAAACTGCCAGTTTACTTAAGATTGCTTCTGTGATTTACTCTCTGAAGAAAAAAATCACTTTCATTTACAGTTCCTGCATGTCCAAATTAAAGGAGGGAAAGAAATGCAATATTCATATTAACAACTAAGATATTTTGCTAGAGGTTGTTTTACCAAGTAATATTGTAAATAAAATACCTTAAAGTTGACATTTTCAGAAGTCTATTAATAATTGGCAACTCAGTTCTTTTATTAATCTGTGAGGAGTTACACTTAGCCGAACAGCTTGTCTCTGTCCTTCTAAAACTTGTATTTATGTGTAATTATGGCACTCTATGATTCACTTGTTCAAATTATGTAAAGCTTGCACGTACACTCACCAGTGATTTCATTGCATGCTCAAGGGAAAGCTTACTAGTTCACTAACAATAAATAAAAAAAAAATATGTGGGGGAAGGCATATATGCTATGATCTCATATAAGCTTAGTATATCCTGGAGTACCTGGGAGAAAAAAAGCTTGTTTGAGCTTGGGGCACTGGACTAGAAGTCAATAAATCTTGGCCAATTTTCCACTTCTGCTTCATCATTCTGGACAAGTCATTCAATCTCTGTGTCTTTACTGGTCTCTGAGAAGACACAACTCTTCCATCTTCTTTGACTTAGTCAATCCTGTCTTTAAGTTCTTCCGTGTTCTTGTTGCATTTATGCGTAGCACATAGCAGAAACAAACCTCAGCTGAGGCCCAGCAGTAAAACTTTAACCAAAGGAACTCAATGGAAGTTGTATTTTAGGGGATAAATGCTGCCATGCCACAGATTAAGGTAAAATGACAGATATGCTAAGTACTTTCTTGAATGCTCAAACTACAGACAAATAAAGGAGAATAAAAGGGCAGATTTCTTCTTTCCTAATCCAAGCCATACAAAAATTAGGTTTCTAGACTAAAGTAGTCAATTAGCCAAAAATAGCCCAGCCCAAGCTTGTGGATGGACATATATTACATCTTACAACAAATTCCTACAGCAAGTGGCATTTGTCACTTTCTGGAGTTGCTTATTTCTGCCTCTTAGTGACTGGAGGACTAAAACTACAGTTAAAGCTGAAGTTAGGTGAGATGAATCCCACTTTGAATGCATGATTGAAGCAAGGGGATGAAAACTATGCATCAGCTGCACTCGTGTACACAGAGAAGGAAATAAGAACAAATAAAGGAAGGAAGCAGGAATTAAGACATAAAAATACTATGATATCTTTTATGAAAAAAAATATTAAGTAGAAATAAAGGAGAAAATAAATTTCTGGGTAGGAGAGGGAAATGTTCTGTGATAATGTACTTCAAACATAGAATGAATGCTGGGTCAGTTTGCATGGCCTGTGGGAGGTCATGTATGCTCCACTGTCGATACTGAAATCTGAAATACATTTATGTCTAAAGGGAGGAAAGAAAGATGAAGCATCACTGGTGGACAACACAAATAATTTGCTGTGTCATTCACTAAGCCACTTCCTAACCCCTTTTGAAAGAAAAATATTTTCAGAGAGACAAGTTGTTCTTTAACCATTATCCAAGTTATAAACTGGGTCTTAGCAGAGCTTCTTTTTTAAACTTTCCCTAGCAATATTTTGAGAGATACACAATTTACCCTAAAGTGCTTCACAAGTGTTTCCATAGCATAGGCATTTCTCATCCTGCTATTCTTCATACAGAATGGTCTTCCATTCTCTAAGAAAACCAATTAGGCAGCCACATTATGTTGCCCTTCCCTAACAGATTTGTTTTGATGGACAGAGAACAGTCTCATTTTAAAGCAGAGATGTCTCCAGGGAAAATCTCTTTCTCTTTCTAAACTAGTCCTGCCATAAGCAATGCAAGACTTAATTTTCAAGGCAATGACAATTTGAAGCACTGAGGGACTTTAAAATGGACCTGTTCAGTCTTGACAGTTCTAAAAATCAGTCCACAGTTATATTATCTAAATGAAGGCAAAAATATGTTTATAATTTAGGGGAAAGGCTGCCTTCATTTTAAGTAGCCTGGCACCAACCAAATGGTTGTGGAAATTGTCTTTCTTCTTGAAAAATGCAGCAACTCATAGCCAATGTAATAATACTCAGTTTCTTTCATAACCCAAATTTCCCTCAAATGGAAATGAATTTTGCATGTAGTCGGATCTTTATCTATTTTTCATGAACTATAGTTTAAAGAATCATATGCAGTCCTTTATGAACACTGCAGGCTGCTACAACCCTCCTTCTTCTCTACAGAAGTCAGGAAATGAGAAAGCTGTAAAGTCTCATTCTAGTTTTTTGGGTGTTATTTTGTGTCCAATGGATATATCTAAAGGCAAAACCTTGAATTATGTCAATCCTTAGGGAAAAGAGTGAGTATTTTTATTCACAGAATGGTAGGTATTAAAGCTTGAAAGGTCATTTTAGAACATCTACTTTTTCCCAAAGCAGACTTGTTCCTTATAGTAAAGAGTTTATTGCAAGGAACTAAACACAACTGAGCCCAGGAAAGAAGGCACCATATGCAGCGCTATAACACCAAACCTTCATTGGTCACGCGTCATTTATAAACTTGATTTAAGCCTCATGGGAACATCAATAAGTATATGAAACTATCAAAACTGGCCCACTTTAGCTGGAAGCTAACTTCAGCTTCTATTGCAATGATTAGGCAGGGGAAAAGAGCAGTGAAGAATTCTCTGCAATAGAAACACCCCCAAAGTTAATGCTCACGCAGACTGTTTGGATAGGAAGCTTAATGACTTAAAATAAGCCTGTAAGCAATCCACACCTTCTGCTGCAGTTTGAGAAGAACTGAATTTCTGAAGGAAGACAGCAATTCTAAATTAAAGCCTGCACTGACTGTGTCTGATTAAAAGGCTCAGAGGCCATAAAGCAAACCTCTCCACATCAGACCTTGACAATGCAGTTTCTCAGCAGCATCTTGCTACTACTCATTTCCAAGAGACCAGATCTTAATTCTGACCACAATATATTCTAAAATCCTTTTTTTTTCTTTGAAGTGTCATGTTAAAGGGATCATTCACTACCTCCCTGCTGCAGAAAATGGCTCCTATACTAAGCCAATGAGTAGGCCATAAGATCATGAGATCACTGGAAAATTAAATGGTCCATCATTCTACATAAGCAAGGGTAGCTAAAAGGCTTAAAGGGCAAAGGCTTACTTGAATATTCTGCGAGTTACACAAATTAAATATTAAAAAGCCCACATACCACTTGAAGTATTGAAGTGCACATTTTGAAAATGTAAGATTATATAGTAGGAGTGTGCAAGATAAAATAGAGTGTTTATTTCAATTCTTAACGTATTTAAGAATTCATTATTCATTTAAAAATTAATAATATGACTTGTTAACTCACAGCAGTTCCACATACTACATCTATATCCCTCTGTTTTTGTGGAAATAACGTAGAAGCCAACAGGAAAAATAAAAACACCCCAAACCCCCAAAGTTTGAATGAATACATCTGACCTCATACCTCTTGGGCTTTTCTGTCTGATGGCTGGGGAACTGACCAGGCTCTGAACTTTGGCTGAATAGGCTTATCAAAGAAGGGTGTACAGCAAGCCACTGTCTCTTCCACCTCTCCTGGAAGAACTAACGACCCTGCTGAATAAAAAAGAGTCAATATTAACCTTCCACTCGATGCATAAATTAGCAAAATCCTGCTAAAATCCTATAGTGCTCACACATGGGCAGTAGCTTGTTAGAGTGTGATGTAGTTATTGTTGCATAAGCTATCATTAAAACACATCCACACAGTCCTGAGATAAAATCTAGGTAGTAATTCTGTACTAAGGAAAAATCAAACTTGTCTAGTAGCTCTTCTTTCTTAAAGGTGCTGAATTAAAATCTGGATGCAGATGCTTTTAAACTCAGAGAGCACCTGGGATTACATTCCTTTCTTTCAGAACAAAGATGGAAGGTTCTCAGCAGAGATGTCTGCAGTAGAAGTTATAAAACACCTTGTCTGCCACTGATGAGCTGAGTAGGTTCATTCGTTTCTCTTTAGCTAGAGCTTCACCACCTGTACATTGGGCATAAAGAATCATTGCAAAGCATCTTAGTATCACTCTCCCAAAACATTAAGTAAAAATACCTGGTAGAACAACTAATATTCCCCACTGCAGTGCCAGATGACTCTCTTGTCTAAGGGTATTTCATGGATGTTTGTTTCTCCTTGAGCTTTCCAAAAAGAGGTACTCAAGAGGACTTCCCCCTATCTGGGATGGAGTGACATGTAACCTCTCCATACAGCCAGGATATGTTCCACAGTTCACAAATGAACAGCTTTTCTGAATCACTTTTCTTTTACAAACTTCAGCAAAACATTCATACGGGGACCACTGGGTTTGTATTCTGTGACAGATCAGAAGGATATGCCTTAGGTTTAGAAATATCTTCTAACATGAATCTATCTCAGCTCTGCCACAGCACAGATGTGTCCATCGTGTCTCAGTAATGTTTTTATGAAAGAACTTAAGGGGACCATATGTCTTGCAATTTAGTCAAAGGATTATGTAAATCTACCTACTATTTTTTTCAGCTGATACACAAGTTTCTTTACAGTTTTATACTACATTTACATTTATCTTGTAATCTCAGAATAAATTTTCAAAGCACTGCTTAAATGTTATTTAATGGAAGCAACAAGAGAGTACATAGATCCAGGGTGAAACGGGTAAGTGCCTATTTATCTCTACCTGCACAATTTTACCACAGTAGTGGAGTTACAGACCTCTCATTCCCCTGTGAAGCTGCATTTGGAAATAAAGATTTCCTAGCTAGATCTCCGTAAAAAATCCATGATCAAATTCTTCATTTAGTTTTCTTCTGGGAATAGTGTACTATTTAAAAGCCAGCAGGGCTTCGAATTGCAAAGTAGAATGTTCTTTTTAAAAGAGTTGAATTAGTTCCCTTGGGTATTTCATTTCTGGATTTTTGTCTCTTGTTTCGTGATAAGTGGGTTTGTTTTCATCCCTATTCTCCTAGTTGCTTATGTCTATCTCCAGCCATGTAAGTGCTTTCAGTCCTTGCTCTCAGCATAGCATCTGCTCAGATTCTGCAGCAGTTATATGAGAAAACTTTCTGAAAAGGACAGCACAGTCCACAGGTATCTAGGCTATGTCTACACATGCTCTGCAGCTGCTTTTTTCATCATTTGGGTCAAAAGTATTTATAGGACAGAAGGAAGATGTGAATGCTCATTTAAAGACAATGGCATTTTCCACTATGGTTTCAAACTTGCAACCTAGATCTACATCCCTACTAAAGTAAGGGAAGTCTGGACATCAAGAGGTTTTTATCACCTACTGATATAAACACTGATTATTTCTGCACTAAGAGCTTCTCCCCCTCAACAGACCAATCTGCAGAGAGAAGATGAGGAGGAAGCACTGTTATGCAACAGCCTGGCAATGGCTCAGAAAGATAACTCTTAAGAATTAGGACAACAGAAGGAAATTTATTTTTGCTTTTAGCAAGAAGTGCTTGTCATACTCAGAATGTCAATTCCACTTTTTAAGGCTTGTTAGTAATGCAAACAATGTTTCAAATTCCCTTCAATCACCCTGTAAGAATGTAATCAACCTTTGTTTGCCAGTAGACATGCCAGAAATGAGCTTTGTCTCTCTCTATCCTGGCTGTGTGACAGCATATGAAAGTCTAATTGGTAAACGCTGCTTTCCCTGATAGTGTTTAATAAAGAAACCCCTTCAGAGAGAAAAAATTAGAGAGTTTTGACAGTCGTCCTTCTCAGTGGGAGCACCCAAAGGAACTCCAGGCCATTGTAAGTTCTAGCCAGTACCACACAGCTTGTTTAAGCTGCTGCTAGCACTACTGGATGATGATCCTAATTAAGCTGCTAATTATGTTCTCTGTGGAGGTGATTAATTAGCAACAGGAAAGCCTTGGATACTGCCAATGGCACCATATATAGAGATAACTGAACAGGCAGTGATACCAAAAAAACTGAGAAGACATTTTGAAATGCACCTCTCATACCATGAAGAATCAACTCCCTGGATGATATGGCTGACAATTTTACTCAAGTCCAGGATACTTTAAAAACAGCATATTTGGAAAGTGAACAACATTCTTTAGTCCCTCCCTACCACATCCCAGAAAGTGATTACTAAATCTGTCAACACTGCTGAGTTGGAGTTTTTTGTTTATTGTGTACCATAGACATCAATTTTGAGTACAGAAAAAAATAATCTGGCACAAGTCTGCTTTTAACTTTCAAGAGTGAGGAAGTTCAAAGTTTTGTCTATAACTTTACTTAGCCAAATGATGCCCAGCTATATATACACTGACAGCTATATATACACTGACACAGGTTTTACCACTTTCAGACACTACATTTCACAAAAATGCTGTTGATGGGGAGTTGAGAAGAAAGTGATAACAAAAAAAGCTTAAAAGCTAAATTTTGCAGTCTCCCCTAATTCTCATGCTTCAGGCTGTTAGTCCCAAAGAGCTGCCTAGTGTGAAATCATCTCAAGGCAGTGTTAAATGGATTGCAGAGACTAGAGAAGAAAAACAAGAAAGGGATTCACCAGCTGGGGGGGAGCCCCATACTTTAAAAATTCCGCCTCATTTAACTCTGAATCCTCTTCCTCAACATGATTTTTCTGGATATAAGGATAGGCTCAAAATATAAATGGAGAGGCACAGATTATGAAAAATAACAGATGGTGATATAATTTGCCAAAAAAATTATTTAAATAATCAATAGTTATGCTTGGCCTCAGCTTCAAAGTAACTGAGTCAATCAGGTTCTCCTCAGGCTCTGCGGGGTTACCTACAACTGGGACCTTGAAAAGACATGTTTGCAGCACTTCAGTGCTTCATGCTGGATTAGGATGAGACAATTATATCCTTGCCTATGAAGCCTCACCCACACATTTAATTAGTCCTGCTTTAATTTTCTCTTGTATTTGAGCAATAGCACACTCAATATCTCCAGACATTCTTTAACATATTTGCTACTTTACTCAAATATTACCTATTATTTCCAAGTTACCCCTCAAGCCCTGCAGCAAGAAATTTGTAAGCAGTCCTGGAAAATCCTGTTGCCAAAACGTAGGCACTAGGCAGCATCCATCCATCCCCAGAGAAAGCCTGATCATCTCTATTGTTGCCTTAAGCTCCTTACAGTTAGAGATTAAATTCAGGGAGACAGAGTGATTACAGTACACCATGCCCATGCTGTCTCCACACGATGCATTAAGGCTGTGGTTTAGGGCAGCAATTTCACTTTGCCAATCATGGTTTACGGTGCTAAAGTCCCACAATGCAAAGCATTGCCCGTTTCAAGCTTCCAGCCCAGCGCTGTCAAACAAAAGCAGCTACAATGAATTTGCATACTGGCCAAATCTGTGGGCTGCTTTTCCTACTCCTAACAAGCAGTCACATTCATTCACACCTTAAAAGACACTGAACTTGCCAGATAAATTGGAAAAAAACCCCAAAAACAAAACCCCAAAAAAACTTTACTGGAATGACTCTTCCAGGACATCTGCCAAACAGCACTGGTTAGATGGGATGTTTTAACACCTATTTTCTATCATGCTTCTCATACTGTCAGCTTTGAGCCAGTTGCCCTTAAGTGTGAATATTTATTGTATTAATGTACAGTTGCTAACTCAGCTAACTGATCTGCCCTTTAAAGCTAAGTGAAGCACAGAGATATTGAAATGCTGCCAATAACATAGATAAAGAGATAGGAGAGATAAAGGCTTGTTGCAATTTACTAGCAAGGTATGATATTTTTTACTGGGTAAAATAAGCAATGATATTTTTAAGCTTGTTTTGACAATATGAAGTCTTAAATCAATCATTTGTTCTGACATTAGGTGGCAGCATTTAAAAAGGTCAACAACACAGTGTCTCTAATTTGTGTCACAATTTACCTCATTTATAAACTAACTGGAATTCTTCAGAATTAATCTTTCACTAAGGTATTCACTAGTGCTATTATTCTAGATTACTTTAACATTACAAGCAATAGAAGTGACATAATTTTATATTTTAAATTGCGTTTTGTGCTAAGGTTTCTACAGGACTAAGATTTTACCTCTCTTAGTATGAAACTATTGAGTGGATTTTGATGTGTAAGACAACTATCAAACCATAAGTGCTATTTTCTGCACTTAGGAGTCAAGGAGAAATTTTTTAGCCTGACTCAACAACTATCTTCAAAGACCCAGGCTGTGGGTTGCCCAGGTAGAAATTTGGATGCTGTTCACTTTCTTTGCAGCATTTAGAAGGAACAATTAACTTCTGGCTAGGCGGTGTTTCAGTGTTATAAAATACAATCTAAAAGCCTAGCATTGTTAGTGAGCATTGTTGATATAGTCGCATTCTTCACTGAGGCAGTCTGCCTCAAATGAAGAGTGTTTTACCAGGCTTTTCCATATGTATGTGATTAATATTTACTCTTGGATACAAATATACAGAAATGACCCAAAAGCTGGAGAGAGGCAAGGTCTGTCACAGTACTGAATGCACTAAATTATCCCCAAGCTTAAGCAGAGCTCTTTTTCCTCACTGTTCTGCTTGGTATTTTAGCGTTGGGCTTTATTCTCATCAACCAATTTGTGGCCTGTTTGGAACTAGAGATATCAAACAATACTGTAATGAACTGGATATAGGCATTTCTCCTTTCATTATGACACAAGTGAAATGTGGGTTTGTGCTTCCACCAGTAAACTCCAGGGGCTTTTTAATAGATAATGCCAGAATTTAAGACATAAACACAGAACAATGCCCTACAAAGGGAAAAATGGGCACATATGAACACTGCACTCAAAAAAAAATCTTTGACATCTGTACCTGATCTGAGACTGCTGTTTTACTCCCTCCTTTCTGAAAGGTTGGAGAAGGAATTTGCTGTAAATCTGACTTATGTTGGTTTATTATTTTCTTGTGAGATACGGGAAGTCTCTAAGCCCTCAGACTTCATAGGAATTCAGGACACTCAGAAAGGAAAGACTAATCAAAACTTTACTGTTAGAGTGGAGAGACCAATCAAGTGGCAATAACTAAGAAACCAAGCATCAAAGCCCTGCAGCTTCTGTCTGTGACCTCAGGCAAATCCCTTAATCTGTGTGGCCTGGTTTCCTTGTACAGTCACAGGTATAGACGAGGAAAATGAATTTAAACACTAAAAAGCTGTCACTTCTGGTTGTAATAAAGACCATACAAGGACCTATGACAGACAAATAACTACAGACATTAGTATTCCATTTACTTTTTGGAGGTGGGAGAGTTAAAATTATTATAGATGTATAGAAAAGTTCAACACAACTCAAAATGCTCCTAATTGGAATTTTTAAAGAAGTTCACTGTGAATTCAGAATTAGTCAAATCTATTTTAAGCCCAGGATGAAATTGTTTTAATAGGTAGGGACAGCATTTTCATTAAATATTTCCACTTTACAGCACTGTCTCTTAGCACCCACATTACTTTACAAAAAAAAACTTTTGTAATGACAGTAACTTCAATACAAAATAGAAATGCATGAATATGGAGAGATGTTGCTAACAACAAGTGCTCTACACTTCTAGAAAAGCTTGAAGAAAAAACTTCACCGGGATGAAGTATAATAAATATTCCCCTTGAGTTATTATTTCATTACCTCTTAGAGTGGGGAAATTAGTATTTCAGTTTGGGAGACTGGGGCAATGTGGGGAATTTTCTAGCAATAGAAGAACTGAGCAAGATGACCTCTTTTAGGGGAGAAGCAGTTCTTTAATCAAAGTTCACACACTTGCATTCAAAGACAGAAAACGATGGCGAATACAAAGGGGGGAACCTACCATCGCATGTCTCTTCATCTGTGTCTACATCTTCCAAGTTTAAGTACCTGTCCACCTGCCATGAAAACCCGAATCGGAAAATAGATAAAAATATATCAATTCCATTCCTTATAGTACAATCTAGAGCAAAGCAAAAATGCATTAAATTGTCTACTTCATCTTCTCCATTTTCCCCTGCCTTTTTCCAAGAAAGCATAGGAGTTTTCTTTGAAATGTGTAACCCAAAGGAAATACTTTTAGGTATAGTCAAAGATTTACTGCCAAAATTGCCATGTATCAACCTAAGTGATGGAAAGGAAGCTCAAGCTGTACAGTAACTTTCTTGGAAGTTAGTGGGAAGACGAAGAAGTAAAATATTTTCATAGGAAAATGATGCATGATAAGTTACTACGCAATTTTGCAAGCTCATTTCATATGGCACAAACAGAATACATGCTGTAGGCACACTAGAGCTTGATCCTTCTGTTTTGACACTAATGGTGAATTGATTAGGGGAAAAAAAAAAACCTAAGAATTATTACATTTCTAGTATTTCACCTGGGGCTTTACTGTACTGTTTTTTCTGGCTAATGTCCCTTGAACAATCTGAATTATCTAAAACATACCCAAAGACAAGACATTTCTCATTTCAGGTACCACTCAGAATAGATGCACAGGGTGAGAATGAAAGGTTTTTCCCAGACTATCTGCAAATAGTGTTACCATGGAGGATTGACTACATGCCCTGGATTTTCTTCTGTGTTTCCATGAAGTAATTAAAGATGCTCTCAGAAATTTTTTTCCAACCTGGTTTCAAAACAGTCTCAAGACTTACATAACCTTTAAACTTTAAAAGTACATACTCACTAACATTACAAAAAATTCTGGACTGCTCTCATTCTTCTTTCCCACAGATGGGAAATACACCAACAAATTGCAAGTAATTTGTAAATTAATACAGGAAAAATCAGTCATGTTCTGCTCATAATCCCCACTTTGAAGAAAATCAAAGAAAACCTCACCTTCATTCTTTCAGACAAACTGAGATTATTTGCATCAGAGACTCCAGCTGTTGAGCTCTCACTCTGTAGTATCTCACTCTGTATCACTGTCTGTAGATAGATGGGCAGAAATACTTACATGCATTAAACAGAATGAAAATCACAACCAAAGCTCCTACTGATTTATACACAGTTCACAGAACCACAGAATGGGTAAGGTTGGAAGGCACCACTGCAGGTCACCTTGCCCCTGCTCAAGAAGGGTCCTCTAGAACACATTACTCAGCTCTGTAGATGTTGTATATAAAAATTTTTAAGAAGTTAATGGAATGCTCCTGAAAATAGAACAGGTACAGGTAATTCTCTGAAAACCTACACGGGACCAGACTGAATCAATCGGAACAACAGTGCAAGTAATCACAGCATGCCTAAAAAGCAACATTTAGAATAGCAACACTGTTTTCAATAGCAGTGTTTTCCCCCTTTTCCTTTCTCAGGGCAGGCTTAAAGGTTACAGTGGTCCACTCATGCATCATGACCTCTTCCTGCTACTACACTGCAATTTTTCTGCTGCATTCTACTATTATTGTATTTGTTTCTTAAACTGCTAATGGGACAAAAATGTGCAGGCATATCTGAAGCTTTTTCTTCTTTAGAAACAAAAACATACAAAAAGGTTTATGGAAGTTCCACTACATAAAGGATAACGGAAGTTGTACATTGCTTTATGTGGCATAAAGACAATCCAATGTGGCTAAAGTAAGAGACACAAAGACAAATCATACCAATGAGGAAACAACAGTTCTTATGAAAAAAATGTCAAAAAATATTGTCATTATTATTCCACAATCAGCTGACAGAACATAATTGTTTTAAAAGCCTTGCTTGATTCTACCTCAAAGACATGTCCTAGCAAGGAGGAAAGTGGCAGCTTGTGCTCTGAGGCCTGGCAGGCCCATCATTTGAAAGCACTTCAGTGTGTTGCTCTGCGTATTTCACAAAAGGACTTGCTACTTCTTTTTTGATAAAAGTTTAATGAAGGGCAATTTTGAGTACAGACTAGATCACAGCCTAATTATTTGTTATTCAGGAAGGAAGGCAGAAGTTCTTAACAAGTTGACTCAGATTTCCATCTCCCTCCCTTCCAGATGATGTCTGTTGTTTTCTTGTCCCTACACATTAAATCCCTAATCCCTTATGTTTCAGAAGATCAAAAATGCCTCTGGCCTGCCTACTGTTTACTTCAGGCAGTAACATAGCTTCAGGAACACAGAACTGTACTTCCTGAAATCTACAAGAAACAAATAAATCTGTCCATGCTGGTGGCATCCATACTCTCAGGATTTTTTTTTTCCTTTTTGCCAACCTCGACCACAAACTGCAGACTCCAGTGAAAGCATTACTTAGCTCATTACAGGGTGCCTTATTTGTTAGTCAGATTATGGCAGCTCTTCAGCAGGGCAAATGCCACTACCGAACATGATCTCTGCAGGTGCCTCTCTAAGCATTTAACACTTAGGTAGTATTTTAAATATTTGCCTCACATAGGATAAATACCACTAGCCTCTAACATTTGGACAGTGTATCTCTCCATATTTTTATCTGTTTAAATGTGGTGCTTGTCCACATGGACAAATGTTAACTCATTACCTCATTCTCATTTGGCATCCGTGGTGGCAATGACACCCACATTTCTTTGCTTCTTTCAGGCGACCCATCCTGTTTATTTCTGTTTGGTAATTCAGAAGTAAAACTTTTTTTTCTTAAGGAGTCCACTTTACTTCCCTGAATTGTCTTTCCTTCTTTCTCTGCAAGCAGAATCACACCAGATCAGATAACTTAATGCACAAGTCAAGAAAAAGAAAAGCATGTATTTAATTACATTTAATATTTACTTTTTTACACATTCACTTTTCCTCTCATGAAAGCTTCCATGTACAATATACACAAGTATTTTAAGTATAAAATAAAACTTTAGCATAAAACCTTACCAGACTTTACCATAAAACTGAATATGCAGTTTGAACTTCAATTGCAGAGTCCCACCTATTGCTCAATACTGAAGAATTCATTATCACAAAAGCTTATGCAAGATACAGAAAACTTCATAAAATCAACCAAGAATATAAATATCTCAAAAAGCAAGACAGTAAGGTTATACCTTACTGCATCTAGAAGCGGACTACTATGTGCATGGAAGTATGGATTTCCAAACCCACACTGAATAGTTGGGTTTTTTCCCTTCAGCCTGGCAAAAAATAAAGTAATCACAGCCAAAATAAAAATGCGGTACTTTTTATTTTAAAAGCCCCATTATCAAAATAAGGAGCAGTTATAGGTCAATCAATTAAAATGAACTTCACACCACATGTTCTTAATGAAAAATAAATGCTCATTTAATTAAGCTTTTTGGGTTTAGTTTGAAAAAAATTACTTTGCAACAATAAGAAACACCGCACTGCATTTCTAAAGCATAATTATGTATTATAAGCATTGAAGTAACTCTTGTGGAGAGTTTTAATGATGCCTTTGGGGTTGCTACATTGAGCCATACAGCAAAGAATTATTAATCCCCTGGGACAGCTCTGTGCTGCAGTTACTGTGACACGCAGAAAGGGCTGGCAGGCTGGGCACAACCTGAAGTCCACACTTACAAGAGTCAGGGTTCATAGAATGCAAACTGCACCACACCAGAGCAATCTAGCAAACAGGTTTCAATGCTCAGATAACAGATGGATCCTCTGCATAATTCCTAAATCCCAGGTCTCTGTAACATCTTGCTTCTTCCTGCTTCTTTTGCAAGTACTTTCCTAAAACAGTATTTGGATACAGCAGTATATATATGAGCCATCACTTTTTTCCAACATACTCTCTTTTTAAGCCATGGAAATGAAGCAGTATTAGACATGAAACTCTCTTTTAAATTCTTGACTGGTAAAATGGTCACCCACTATTTGAAGACAATTTTATTGTCACCCTACTTTACAGGAAGAACTAGATGGCTAGCTCAAAAAACTTCCATTTTTTATTTTTACTTTAGCAGTAAAACACGATGGGTTTCCTGTTTTATCCTAAGAAATTGCAAGTTTTATCTTAAAGACTGACAAGCCACAAAAGAATATTAATGTATTTTGGGGCAAATGTGTATTGGCAAACAACGCAGCTGAACATCTGCAGACCAGCAGAGTACCAACAGGGTCTGAGGACCGACCCAGGGTCCTCCCTGTGCACATCAGGAGCATTTCTGTATAAGAAATGATAAAAAGATTCTGGAAGCCATACACTTCTCTCACCAGACCAACAGAGAGACAAAAGAAATCATCACTGGAATGATCAGAAGCATAATTCATAGAGCCAACAGACTCTGAGTAAACATGATATTCCTGCACTAGCCCATGCTTTTCTTGTATACAACTGTGGTCATTCTTCTGGGCTATAAATCAGATCATCCTTCTCAAAAAATACAGGTTCTGAATTCTCCAGAAAAAATAATATCACTTTTAGCATCAAAAGACCTATGACACATAGTTGGGCAGTTATAATTAGGCACACATACGAGCTGACAAACTTGTTTTATTAGGTTATCTATTTTATGGACACCTGAGCTATTGTCACAGCTAAAAAGCTAGATAGATTAAATGAGCTAGTAAGAAATCAAGATCATTCAGAGTATTTATGTGCCATTTACCAACCCTAGACTACAGCTTAGAAGCACTATCCCTTTTCTTAAGAGATCAGTCATAAACTTTTGACAGAAACCTTTTTCTGGTTAAGACCATTGCAAAGTTATTGGGTTAGAGAATATTAAACAATACATTTGATGAAACATTCAGCATTGCAATGTGATACTAGATTCATGACTGCTTGTGAAGAAAAATTCAGAAGAAGCAACCCCAAAGCAGTTGTTAAATGCAATTCTGTGGACAGAATATCAGCTATGCAAACATGTGCATAATGCGGCCATGCCATATAAATTAAAGGGGGGCAGGTGATTTAAACATTTTGTTGCCAGCCTTGAGCACAGTCCCACAGGACCAGGAAGAGCCAACTTCAGCTGCCCAAAGCAACTGCTGACACCTACAGTCCCCCAAAGCATGCATCACATAACTGGCCCCTTTGAAGCAGTAACAGTAATGAACTTTAAAAATATTATTTTAAAAAACCACACAAAAGTTGTTTTGAAGTTAAAGAAACTACAATCTGAAGACAAGCATCACAGGTGTATTTCTTTGATAGTGTTCTGAATTTCAACCATTTCTGTCCTTACTTTTTGAAGAGAAGGGGAAGAAGGAAGGATCGCATTCAAGCCAGCAAGAGGATCACTCTGCCTTTCCCCTGACTAAATGATAATTGACTCATTATTCACAGTCACAGCTCTCAACCTGCCAAGATCCTGTTGTAGAACACTGGCCTTCACAATATGTGATAAAAATCAAAAATAAGGGATACAAACACAACAAAATGTAGCAGAGGAAGAAAGTTGAAATGATATAAAGAGTCACATATTTATTCTGCAGACAGATTCTGTCTCACTTTTTAGTCATTTCACTGTCAGTATCTTAAAAATGAAATAATAAGCCAACTTAGATCTCTAGAAAAGTACATCTGAGTCTCTCAAGAGCAGTATCCATCATAATTGTGCGTCACTACAAGTATGGTGCAGACTTCAGAAACATGTTTCAATCAAAAAGGATAACCAACTTGATAAATTTTTTTCTCTCCTGCTATCTATCCTCTATATTGCCTAAAATTCTCTTTGTCTTCCAATTTGGATGGGAATTTTTTGAGAATGTCTAGTGATTACCCACATATTTCAAAGAATAATGGAGTCACTTATCACAAAACCAGAGAAGAGTGCTACCTGTATTATCAGGAAAAACTTACTGTCAGTGAAATCTCTCAGATGACATAGTAGCCCCAGAAGAATGATAAAATTCTCATGGTCTGAAGCATTTCAAAGCCAGACCAGACACAGCAATCAATAACATACCATAGAATACCTGGCTTGGGATAATACACTGTACAAAACAATTCAAACTAACAGGTACTTCCCACTTTTTTCAATTGGATTAATTAATTTCAAAAACAAAAACTTGTTGAGATTTAGAAACAGGCCCCTTTAGCTATAAAACAACAACAACAACAACAAAAAAACCCATACAGCAAAGCTACTATTTTAAGTTCCAATTTACTTTTTTGTCCTGAAATCCTGGACTGAGGGCCAGCAGAAGGCCTATGAATCCCTTAAATCTCTTCCAAGTTATGCTTTGATTGAAAACCTGAATTCAAATATTACAGTGACTTTCTCCAGGACTCTTGAACAAAAAAAAAAAAAATTTTACTCACAGTACTATAATAACTGTCTTGAGCAGAGATAACAAATACAAATGTCATGTTCATTCACTTTCTCCATTCTTCAAACACACCATCAGCAAACATTTTAAAACAAGAAAAAAGGCTGTCACTGAAATGTTTCCATAAAATACCACTTTGACACGTTCACAAGGTGATAACACACTCTAGAACCACCTGTATTTAACTATTTGCAACTGTGTAAACCATTGTACAGCACTACATTCATTTACCCTAAATTACAAGCTGTAAGAGGAAAACAAGAAATTTCAAGGCTAAAAATCCAGTTTGCTGAGAAGATAAATTTTAGAACTTTTTCTTAATTTTTGTTAACTCAATCAAAGCAGCTCCCACATTTCCTGCAGTAACCTCATGACACAGTAACCCTAACAAAAATTTGCAGCTTCCCTATGCTTGTATATTGTCCTGCTGGGAATACAACATAGTGTTTTGAAGTTACTTAGCCTAAAAAAGCCATTCTGATTTATGTTAACTAGATACCTTCCTGTTTCCATGTATTTTTATGTATAAATTGCTGCATACCAATGCAGTTTGACTTTTCAACACAAGAATTATCACATATAGTATGTACCTGGAGGATTTCAGTACTAGAGTCCTATATGCCTGTCCAAAATAAAGAGCAATTCAGGTGTAATTCAGGCACCTAAACTTCATCATGTAGTCCTGTTTTAATAGTCTAAGGGCTTAACCTCCTGATGCCACCCAAAAAGGCAGTGGATGTTTTACAGATATTGTACCACATCTGCCCACACTCAGCACCTACATTGTCTATCCCATTACTATCTGAATTCATTTAAGGTACATTCCAATCTCACTCCATCAAAATCCTCGCTAATTTCAATGGCAGTGATCTCACAGTAGCACTGAGCAAGCAGAACTCCTTTACAGCAAATAACTTGCCTAAAACATTTACCCCAGTGTGCAAATGAATATTTGTAACACAAAAATTCAGCTGGTGCAGCCTTTTCCCCTAATGTCTTTGCTCTTATCCTGATTAAATGACAATCAGCACAAAGTATTGTTTAGCTTTTTTTTTTCCCCTTCAGAAAAGGTCAAGTTTTACTATAATCAGTAACATGGGCTTGATTTTTTTATTTTAAATTTACCCATTTCTTAAGGAAATTCCACTATATTATCTCCTCAGCCAGGATAAATACCTATTCCATGGACTGAGATAAGTAATTTCAGTGGGACTAACTCTAACTTAAAAGGGTAAACTCTCAAGTCCTATTAGTTACTTTTGACTGCCATTTTTGGATACTTATTGTAGTATGTTTAAAAATAAGTCAGAAAAGGACTTTTTTTATGGAAAAAAGGGAATGATGAATGACTGCTACTCTCAAGTATATTTCAGCCACTCTCACAGACCTGCCCTAGCTTAATGTACAGCAATACTTCTCTAAAACTAACTGAGCTCCTAATTTTCAAAAATTCAGCTGTTTTTTTATTGCATCAGTATCTCTCCCTTTGTACTTAATGGAACATATGTGTTCTGGTTTTATAAAGTGTTTATCTGTATCAATATCTATGTCTCTGTTGTGCTTTTGATAATCTTGGTGTTAGAAAAAGGGCAGTATTTCCTGTTTATTCCTCATTCATCCCATCTAATCATTTAAAAATTCATATGATTCTTTCACAGCTCAGCAGTGCTGTTGCAGGATACCTTCTCCATTTGAATACTAATGCTGTCAGTTAAATAGCAAGGCAAACGTGCACTTCATCATTTCAGTAGCTTGTACAAGCAAAATCCTGTTTCTCTCAACAGATGTACAAGAACTCCAGACTTCTTTCTGAGTTTGGGTTATACTAAGCCATATTTGGAACCCTTTGAGTTTATTTCTTAAATACTTGGTTTTTTAATTTTTTTTTGAATCAAAGAAACTGCAAATTTGCTTCAAGTTCTCCTCTGCACAAGGAAACTACATTAAACACATATGTTGGGAGCACTTTAAAAGAACATGTGATAAATCACGGCAGGATCAATCTTGAGGACTTTCTATGTGCTTGCATCCTAGAATTCAGCACTAAGAGGCAAGTGCATGCTGTAAGCAACAAGCAAATTGTATATACTTAAAAGCATCTGACATCTTCATACAAAGTATTCCTTTCTTAACAAGTAATATAAAAAAGATGACAGCAGGTGGGAACAAAATAAATTGTCAGAAGGCCCAAGAGTTTTGAAAATGCTGGAATCTGGACATTATAATCACAACAAAAAGGCATCTCTAAAAGGCCTGACTTATTTTTTTAAGGCAAATGCCTACTTTCTTGAAATTAGGCATTTCTATTTAATTTTATACTGAACACTGAAAAGTACCCAATTCTACAAAGAGCTCAGCACTAAATTGGAACTTCTGTTGCTGATTGTCCTGTTGAGTCACTTATACACAGCCCTGATCTCTGACATTATTTGCTTTGTGTCCTTCCCACATGTGGAAAGAGGGCTTCCTCAGCTCACTGCAATACATGAAACTAAGCCAAGAGCTGCATTTAGTGCCCTTTGATGCCTTTCTAGACAAGGTGATGAGGTACAGCAGAATTCACTCGGCGTTGCTACTTTTTATATTACCAGAATTCAATCACTGCCAATATGCCACCATAGGATAGAACCTCTACCAAAGTATCAACAGCAAAATTACTAAATATTTCCCTTTCTATGTTCTATAAAATCTCAGTTATGCAAGAGAATGAAAATACGAATTTTTTTTAATCTGAAATATTCTTCAGAAATTGTTTAGTAATAAAGGCATCACAGAAAACAAAGAATGGCTATTAGGGAAGCACTACTGTTCAAGGGCTGTTCAAGTTTCCAGAATCTGAGTGCCTCTGTACTTATCTAGTGCTGCCTCTGAGCTACTGTGCAAATGCACAAGTCATTTCCCTTCTTTCAGCCTACTTTTTTCTGTCTACACAATTGAGATGAAGTATCTTGCAGAGCAAATACCAGGACAACAAATATCCATAAAACAGATCAGTTATTATTATTTCAAAAATAATCTATTAAGTTTGCATTTCTATGTCTGGGATTTTTTCTACATTTAGGGGCTCTGTATGGTATTTGATTTTATACCATATTGAATAAAGGCTACACAGAGATAGCTACTGAATTTATGATCAATAGAAAATTGCAAATTTTGTCTCCCAACCAATTCTATCAAATGATCCAGCACAACACATCAATAAAAAGCTCTAAATTGACGCTGTTTCCCTATTTCATGCCCTGTTTAAGTTCCCTGGGGATGACAGATTAATTTAATTCGTTTTACTGAACTGTCTAGTTGCTTTTATTGGCAAATCTACTCAGAGGTTGAAATTCCTCTTGGGGTTAGCATTGTCCTACTGGTCCATTTTTTAAATAAAAATGCATTCACTGTCACTTCTCATATAGTTCTCTGCTATGCTTTCTGCTGTGAAGACTGACGTTTGTAAAGTGCCCCCACTGACACTTATATGGGAAGTTTAAAGTTGTTGTTTTTCCTAAATGTGGTTAATATAAAAAGGAAGCAGACAGCTACAGTCAAATGGACTGTGAACTGAATACCTTGCCCAGCTTTCACTGGGGAATTAAGTTAATCTGAGCACAACACAGAATATGGCCCCGGCATGCCACCTGTAAGCACAGAAGTGATCAGTCACTTCCAAACTTCCTCCACTTGACAGTTTGTTCAGCACAGAAGCATCAGAACAACAGCACCAGGGCTAAGAAGTTTCAATCCAAGCTGTGGCTTGCTTAGATGGGTCTAATCAAGGCCCCTGGACTTCAAAACACTGACAGGCAGTGGGAGGTATATGAAATACAGCAAAATTAACAGCAGGAATGGAATTCATTTAATCCTAGTGGTCAAATGCCCAGAACCACCAAAAAAAAATGCAAATCTTAACTTGGATTTGGGTAAGAATTTTGTCCATGGCAGCACTTTCCTATCCAGCTGAATGATCCCTAATCCTGTATTTTTAGATGTGGGAGAGGAGTAATTTAAAATCTAGATGAAAATTTTGAAGCTTGGACCATTTGGGGGTTTTTTTCTGTATATTTTGTACAAGGTCAAATGAGATATTTTATGCTCCAGTGAATTTCCCATTCTTCCTCTGAGTTTTAAAAAATGAACAGATGCTGCCTTCTGATTTTGAGCATCATAGCTCTGCACCAGATTTCAAACACTCCCCTAAGATTTGAAAGAGGCTTTTGTCCTCTGTGGCAATCTTTTCAAAAGCAGGGTTGGATGGATTTCCATGCGATTTTGTCCAAAGTTTTTCTAGAAAGTGTGTAGTTCTCAACATACCACTCATTGACCACATCTGCAGAAATCTGTATCATCCACTCCTTTGTAAATTCAGCTCTTCTGAGGCTCCTTCAACTGCAAAGCTTTACAGTGAGTATGAAAGAATTCATCTTCCTGGACTCATGCTCTAATTTACTAAATTACATTCCCATGGGTTCACCAGCCCTCTCACCCATATATTCATCTTGTTAATATTATCCCCATGATAAAAAACACGCTTTGGATGCTCTAAATAGGAAAAATAAAGAGACTTAACTAGAATTTTAACCTAGCCATCAAATGCCCATTCATTACAGAATCAATAAAAAAGGTTTTAAAAAAATTCCACTTACGAAGGAAGCACTCCTATAATTTTAAAATATTATTTATTTAAGCTATATAGGTCCTGTTCTGTTGGAGCAGTACGTTTTATATGCTGAGGTCAGAGTTTTAAAAACATATTTACGTATGTTTATCCATTTTCCATCAGATTTGTAGACATGAAGTAATAGTCTTACTATAGGATTTACTTGTCAATTAGTCTATGAACTCTCATTTTCTCACTGCACCAACCACATTTTAAAAAACAGAGCCATTGGGATTTTTAGGAATACTAAAATCTGGAAGATTAAAAACCTATATCAAAGATGTAATTTTATGGTCCAGCTAAGTTATAACATATCTCTGTGCTAGTTAAATCAAACACACATGATGAAACCAATTATACAGAATTTAAAAGGACTTATTTTCACTCCAGATCTTGCTCTATGTGAACCAAGAGAGTATCTTTCCAAATAGCATAAGGAAGAATAGAAGTAGTCAAAGGCAATATCACACATTCAGACACAATAAAAAGACGACATTTTAAAAATGTGATTTTCTTGATTGGGATATTAGCAATTCTTAAAAAGCCAAATTGAAGTCAGGAATGTAAAATTTCATTAATCCTGTTTCCCATATTTTTAAGAATGAAACTATACTCTCAGCAGAAGGTCCTAATGTGTTCACAGGGGGGTCACTCCAGGCTATTTATAGCATCAAAAGGTTCTTTTGAGCTAGACCTTGGCAGAACAGCCAAGGATGTTTGGGTCCTTCTACTCAAGGTATATTCCTTACAGCTTCACTGTGTGTAAATTTAACATATGAATAGAAATTTAAAAATCACTAGGGTATCAGATTCCTATGAGATGCTTTCAAGAATAACATAGAAACTTCAGCTGAAAATATCCTTGCAACGCCACACCTAGTATAAATTCATGCACAAGTGAAAATCATCTTCTGTAAATATGTTACTCTGTGAAATCAATGGGATCCAATTCATTTTGTGTGTTTTCTGTTTCCAATGTTATGACAGACAAAAATCTATCAGATGACAATGTATGTTTTATGCTTTACGTAGAATTTTTGCAGGTCACTAGTTTATAATGCAAACCAGCATGTTGGGTACTTTTAAAGGAAAATGAAAGTGGGAGGAAAACAAGTTGAGCTGTTCAGTTCATACTGTCATAAGAACCTGCATTTCTAAGCATTTGATTCAGGTAAAGCTCTACCTTTTATATGATTTTAGTGGCAAATGCCGACAGTGAAAGTGACTGAAATACACACTGAGGCTTTTTGCAAGTAGCATCATGATATGCAGCATGCTTCTATGATAGGAGCTATCCCCAGTGTATCAATCATACATAAGAAGACCAGAACCAGATTTTCAATCCTCTTATCTCATCCCCCAGTGTCTCCTTTCTCTTCTATACTTTATAGGCAGGAGAGACAGAAAGTTGCCACAAGATTATTCCTGTGGCAGCTTCAGCTCCCCCACTGGTTTTCTGCTCAATGCTTGTGACTGACACTTAGTTCTGCCTGAAGGATAAGGACAGGACAGACTCCTGAGTACCAATCAATGGGGCATGCCACATGCTGTAATTGAAAAATACAGTGCTTCTGCAACAGTATGAGGACATCACTTCTATTGCAAAGCAGTGGTAAAGAGAATTGTGAGTAATATGTAGCTTGCACTTATTTTTATGGCACCTGTCTGAACATGGTTAAAAATGTGAACCTGAGCTACAGAATTGGAATTCTGTAATTCAGCAACGCTCAGATCAAGGTTAAGCTTCGCTTTTTATTTCATCTGCAGAGCATGAGGTGTTTTCAACCCAATCATCTATCTGATGTCCTGCTGTACCTTCATCCAAGTTACCCGTTAGCTTGGCACAGGATGGGTCAGGTTGGAAGTGACCACAGTGGTCTTATCTCCCTGCTCAAGCAGGGTCATCCTAGAGCACCTTGCACAGGATTGTATCCAGAGAAATCCTGAATATCTCCATTGAGGGAGACTCTACACCCTCTCTGGGCAGCCTGTTCCAGTGCTCGTTTACCCTCACCGTAAAGAAGTTCTTCTTCATGTTCAGGTGGAACTTCTGTGCATCAGTTTCTGCCCATTGCCTCTTGTCCTATTGCTTGGCACCACTGAGAAAGGCCTGGCTCCATCCTCTGACACCCTCCTGTCACATACCTATAGACATTGATAAGCTCCCCTCTCATTCGTCTCTTCTCGAGGCTGAACAGGCCAGGCTGCCTCAGCCTTTCCTCCTAAGTGAGATGTTAGAGCTCCTTAAGAATCTCTGTAGCTCTCTGCTGGACCTGCTCCAGGAGCTCCATGTCTCTCTAGTCCTGAGGAGCCCAGAACTGGACACAGCACTCCAGATGTGCCTCACCAGGGCTGAGTAGAGGGGCAGGATCACCTCCCGTGACCTGCTGGCAATGCTGTTCCAAATGCACCCAGGATCCCATTGGCCTTCTTGGCCACTGCTGGCCATGGACAGCTTGTTTTCCACCAGGACCCCAGGTCCTTCTCCACAGAGCTGCTTTCCAGGAGGTTCCCCCCAGCCTGTCCTGGTGCAGGGGGTTATTCCTCCCCAGGAGCAGGACCTGCACCTGCCTTGGTTGAAATTCAGAAGGTCCCTCTCTGCCCATCTCTCCAGCCTGTCAAGGCCCTTCTGAAGGGCTGCAAGCACTCTGGGGTATGGGCCACTCCTCCTGGCTTTGTGTCATCAGGGAACTTGCTGAGGAGGCCTCTGCCCCTTCCTCCAAGTCACTGATGAATTAGGTAAACCAGACTGGGCCCAGTATTGAACCCTGGGGGACACCACCAGTGACAGGGCTCCAACCAGACCCTGGGCTGCTGATCATGACCCTCTGGGATCTGCCACTCAGCCAGTTCTCAACCCACCTCACTGCCCATTAATCCAGCTCACACTTCCTGAGTTTGCCTACAAGGATTTTGTGAAGGACAGTGTTGAAAGCCTTGCTGAAACCAATTTAGACAATATCCATATCCCTCCAGGTAGCTGTTTCATCATAGCAGACAATCACTTTGTAGAAGGCACAGCACAGTGGGCTAGTGTTAGTAAACCTGTAAAAGTACCCAAATTCCACACTTCTAATCTCAGGCCATCTCACACTATTAAATACTTTCCTTAGGCTCTTCTTTTATGGAGACTTCTCAAGCAAAACAATGCAAGATGTACTTAGGAAACATCTATCCTTCCAAACAGTGCATGCTCCCTCCACCTCCCTAAAGCAAGCATAAATGGCTAACCACCTGTAGAGACACAGCAGCCCGGGAACCAATCTGTAGAAAGCTGTCCTTAGGGTTCCCACTGCTGAGTGGAAAAACAAAAGCATCACAAGGATTTGCCTAAAGTCACAAAGCAGGTGAGTACCACAACGACACTAAATACCACTGCTTGTCTTTTTATCTTTCCTTCTGTCTGTGGTATCTAACAGGAGATTTGGGAAATTACATACCTTTCAAAAGATATGTGAATGTATTTAGAAACTCCTCATATGACTGCTCATGGCTATTAATAAATTGATCAAGGATGCTGTCCTTTAACAGTTGTTCTCCCATGATCATCCACACCTTGAGAGTCGAATAGGTATATCTGTTTTTGTAGGCTGCTTCTGCAATAGAAAGAAAAGAGCTATATATACCTGCAGGCAGAAAACAAATCAACAGAAAAGTCCCTAGTTCACATAGATGGGCACTAGAAAGTATAGTTTTTCTTCTCTCCTTGTGAAGCTCTGATCTCATCAGTGGAACTTTACTCAACATTTCTCCCAAAATTCACACAGACATAGAAATTTTAAGTACAAAGGGAGAAACTGTGATCATTTATGCTCGAAATTTATGACCTTGGGTAATATGGGCCACAGAAGTGCCAGCTTCTCTTGGTGCTGCTCACACCCTTAAGTTGTTCAGTCTTTCAAACCCTGCCTTCTTTGCAGAAACAGTGACACCCCTCATCAGCATGTTGTATTTAACAACCAGGACACAGCTGTACATTGAAATTTTGGACTGAATCCATCATCTCCAGGTGCACTACTCACTGTACCATCAAAGCCATAAACTCAGATTTTGGACCACACGTTAAATCACAATGACACATGTCTGTGTGTGTGTGTGTGTGTGTGTGTGTGTGTGTGTGTGTGTGTGTGTGTGTGCTGAGGCAGCACACAGGACAGGGAGAGCATGCTGGAGCTGGACAGCCATGCAGGAATGTGAGGACCACTCTTGAGAAGGGAACAAATGCTGAGAGCTGAAGGAAGGAAGCTCCACTCTCCAGTCACACAGCAACAGCTTTGCAGCCCATCTTCATCACTTAACCAGACTCTATGGGTAGCAGTGGTCCTGAACAGTGCTCAGTGAAGCCTGCTGAAGTTAACCTTGCTCCTAACTCATAAAATCTGTGTAACTGCATGTTAACAGCTGCATGATGTTAAATGCTTACCAATATTACTTATTTTTCATCCACATAGGTCCACACTAATAGAATCAGTTTGCACACTTAAACCTGATCAAGATGCAGGAACACATTATACACAAACTGCTTGATTTGCATGTGTTCCTCTGTTTCTTCTCCTGATTTACCACAACACTAAGAAGTGGATTTTAGGAATGAAAGCTTAATTCTTCACCAAAACTTCAACGATACTAAGTAAAGGCTGCCAACCTGATACTGAAATTAAGTAAGATTGAAAAAGAATTGTTTGGAGACCAGAAAGAAAATAAAGCATGACTTCTAACATAAAACTCTAATTTTGTTGCACTGCCTGCTTCCAAGGAAGACTAATGTTCCAATGATATCAAACTACATGCACACCCACATGACCTAAAGTTTAAGTTTTCTAATGTTTTACAAAAATCCAACCATTATTAATCTCTCTGTGGACTGACAAAGCAGAATATAACTCACCAGACTCTCAGAGTTGTTTATGTCTATTACAGGGCTTTGAGAGGCAAGCAGGGCCTTCTATTCCTCATGATGGTTATTAAAATCATTACTTGAAATAGTGCTGTGATTTGTAAGGCTACTGTAAAAGAAAAAAAATATATATCAAATCAAGAAAAAGTTAATAACTTTGTTTTTCTTTGAAGTCTGGTGTCTAGGATCTCCAGCTCCCTTACAAATACTAACAAAATAAACTTAAAAATATTCCTGTAAGGAAAACAAATACTATACCAAATAACAGATTAAAAAAATGAGTCACCAGGAATTTAAATGATTTAAAAACAAGTTAGTGGAGGGCTGACGGCCAATCTTACATTTATTCACTCTAAAATGCTCTAGGAAACTAGAAAATTAATATGCATTTTGGGGGCATAATCATAACCATCTGCATGACAGCTTTCTCTGTGAAAGCCATGCTCTACAGCCACCAGATCACCAGCCTGAGATCCAGCACCTAGACCAGGTGGTACTAAAATCATGTATTTCAATTCTTACTCTGCTGTGCAGCTTCTACTTCCTACAGAATGTGGGAAACTTCACTTCAGATATTCCCCTGCACAGCTGTTATTGAGGTCTACAGAACCATCTCCTCACAGAGAGGAAAAACCAGCTAGGTCTAATGAAAGTCTAGGTTCTGTCAGAAAAACAGCCACTCTCTCAGACAACAGAGAGGAGAGACTGGCAGCCAGAACTACCTGTTCCCTGTTTGCAATCATTTTCAAGAACTGCTCAGTGCTGTAGCATGGCCCTAAATAACAGCAAGTGCAGATGATGGTATGTGGGGAATATCTACTATCCCTGAAACTGAACATGTGCTTAGGATGGATGGTACAAGAAGGGTGTTCAAAAATTTATCTCAATCCATCAAGGCTTCGGTATTTTTCATTTTCCTTCCACTTTGTTTTCTGCTGCTTCCCACCTACTTTATTCCAGAATCTCTCTCAAATGATCACCACACTGTGTCAACCACAGAAAAGTTTTGTGAGGTGAACAGCTGAAACCAGGCTGACCAGAAGACTCTCACCTTTGCTAAGGAGATAACCAGTACCTTCTACATAAGTAAAAGGCTTCACCCAATTCACAGCCTCAAAGAAATGACTTCTTTAAACTATCCTGAAAAAATAAAAAAATACACAGTAATGGATTGGAATCCTCCACAATTTAAAAAGTTGATACAATGACACTTCAAGGAATGAAATTACTGCATTGTTCTGGTAAAGAATAGATACTACTAAAATCAAAAACTTATCTTCTTTTTTCCCCAAAAGAATCAAACTAACTTGGAAGTGTCAAGGAAAGTAAAGCCAGGGTATCTGATCCTTTCCTTGTGCTGGCTTTGGATACTTTTAGAGCCAAATATCAGTAAGTGATGCATTCAAGCAGCAACTATGCTTTCTTCTTTTTGCAATTCACTCCTGCTCATCCATCCAAATGACTTTAATGAGGTTTCTTGAGGCAATCACTCATTAAGCCATGCTGATCATCAGCAGATTGTGCAAAATCAATTTTATTCCTCAAAACACAGTCTTCTTCCGAGCAGTTTAAGACAAATCAGAAGTCTCTGCATTGAATCACAGAGGCAGGCCAAGTGAGTATTAGCATGATTTCAATTATACAGTGGTTAATTCTATTAAACAACACAAAATGTGGTGGAATATAAACTTCCTGGTTTATGTTGCATTTTTAAGTGCTTTATGTTTCCTTAAAATACAATAGAGGCAATGAAAGAAAAATCAAGATTATGAATTTTTTTAAGGAAAGAGCAGTAAAGCTAATTGTCTCTACAAACTCAGTAAAATCCTATGTAATTTAATTTTTCAGGGAAAGAAAAATCTTCACTTGCACTTCTGGCATAGGTTCAAGTCAGGTTTTCACACTACAGATTTGCTCTCCTTGAAGTCATTCTCAATTTTAAAAAAAGGATGATTAATAAACGGGTTTTTTTAATAGTTCACCCATAGGTTCATGGAAAATATCCACTAGGTACACCTGTTATCAAGATTTTATAATCTATGTCTGCAAAAATCAGATTGAACATAAATACACTATTTTTAAATCGTATACTCTATTACCACTGAACAATGCCCCATCTTTTTTTCCTATAGAGCTATTACAGTAACTACACCTTTAACAAAATTGTTGCAGCAATGAAGAATGAGGTAGCAGCTTTGCAAAAAGAATGAGATTTTAGCAGACAAGTGCACTCAGAATCAATTTAAGTCTATCTAGGTTCTGGCTGCTCCCAAAAAGGCCACCACCACCTTTACTTCCTCTTCACCTCCTGGTCTACCACTCCAGTCCATCTCTTGGGCAGACAAAATAAACTACCAATACAAAATCTGAACGTAAACAGAGCAAATGCACATATTATTCTGTTTTAAAGATATATTTTCCAGTCTGCCTTTCAGCTGTACGACCATGATTACCTATACAAGGAGACAGTGGGAACGTGCAGTGTGAGCAAGGGAAGGATGCAGGATTGCCTTTTGGCAGCCTGTCATAGTTGCTTATGCAACCCTGAAAGCACAGCCTCATCAGAAACACCCTCACAAACGGTCCAGAAAGCTGTGCCTCCTCCACGCTGCAAAAGCAGATGTCAGCAGGGCACTCCTACACCCACCGTGCTGAGCTGGAGCCTGCAGTGCAGATCATCAGCCCCCATGGTGCGAAGAGGCAGGCAAAGCTGGAACTCAAGCCTGTCCTTAACAAATGCTTGTTGTTAGCTATGCACCGTGGTTGCTGCCTTAACAAACATCCCAGGATGGTGCTTTAAAAGTAGGCCAGGTGAAAGGTGTGATTCTGGGAATTCCTGCTCAAAATAGACATAAAATATTTTGAGTCAAGCAGTTACCTATTCTCCTGCAGGCAGAAAACTGCCTCCTTCTTGTCTAGACATCTGCAAATCTACACTTACAGAAGAAAGCCCTCCCTGCTCTATTGTCCTGCCCTACTTTTCTCCCTCCTCCTCCTTGCTACCACCACCTGTGGGGAGGCAGAGCTCCAGGAGCAAACACAAAGGCACCAAGTTCTGGCCACATGCAGGTGCAGGTCAACCCAGCTGGAAGAAAAAAACTAAAAGTTACAAAGGACAAAAACTTTCAGAGGAGGTTCCTTCCAACATCTTGCAATTCATGTGAGATGAAAATGTGATCTATGACAGCTAATCCTGTTAAAATCAACTGGATGTTTGCCATTGCCTTCAGCAGGAGGCCTTAAGGGCACACACTTAATGCATGAGCAATTTGTGTGGATGGGAGCTGCATCTGCTTGCCTGAGTGCATTACTGAGCCTGAGAGCTGACCTTTAGATGGACAAAAACATGTGCCTCTCATGCCCAGCTCATATGAGCTTTTAAATGATATATCCAAGGGCTTTAATTGCAAGCAAGTATATTGATCCTTTTGGATTTCAGTGCTATTATGCCAGTCCCATACCTGAGCAGAATTTTTTTAAATGAATTTCCAATGGCTTCAAGAGTACTGCTCCCTTCAAAGACAACCTGGAGGCCCAAGGTAAGGGTAACATTTCATCCAAACTGCAGCAGGCACTGCCCCCTGGAATGTGATTGTCCAGGATCTGACAGTCAAAGCACAGCTGGATTCAATCAGATATTTTAGATAAGCCCTCCAAATAAAGCCCTCTCCCTCACAAGTTAAATACTGTTTACTGTCAGTTTTAGATGAGACAGAAAATTGAAGGCTGTAGGATGCTGGACTCCCTGTGCCCTTTTTTACAGGTTTCAGCCTGTGGCTCCTGGCTAAGTATCCAGCATATTTCCATTCTGGCTGGCAAACCCTACACAAATGAGTAAGGCAGCCTTCCCTTTCCCTGCTGAGCTGGAGTGCATTACTGCAACCCACAGGAAGCCAGCTACATTTCAGCTCAGAGATGACTGTGTTTTACTGGCAGAAAATACGCCGAAAAGCCTGGAAATATCTCAATGCAATTTGGAATGATTTGGGATAAAGAAGATGCAAACAATATATTATTTTAAGAAATTAATTGTAGAAGAAGAAAATCAAATGAAATAAAACATTTCTGTAACAGTGAGCAATCTGCTGAAAACATACTAGCTCTGTCCATGTTATTAAAATAGAAACTGTGAACGAAAAGTCTATTTATTCCTTTTCACATGGGTTCTCTGCCAGTTAAATTCAGGATGGAAATCCAAGATCTTCTTGCTATGACCAGGACAGTTTTGAACATAATTTCTCTACCATGTAGATACATTATTCTGAAGCTATTTGCTGCAGCTTCTCCAAACCACTTTGTCATTGACAGAGACCAGCTTGGACAGACCATATCCTCATCCAAAAATGACATGCGGTTGCCAAAAAAATTTAATTTCTCTATCTTCTCAACTGCAGTAATTGGAAAAAGAATTTCCAAAGATAAGGCATGTCAACTGGTAGAAAAAGTCTAAAATGAATGTAAAATATTAAAGTGACACAACTTTGGTTGGTTTTGGTTTTTTTTGCCAGTAGATCTTTGACCACAGACCCAAACCAGGGTCAGAATACATCAAACACTTCGATAAAAAGCTGTTGAGTATTATCTAGGCCCTACTGAAAATACAAATAAATGTGATCTGAATGCCCTTAACTTCGGGGGAAGTTCTTCAGCATTCAACTCTGCACTACAGTTTCCTTTTATCTTTGTTTCAGTAGAAAAGGCCCATATGGATGCTACAGGGCACAGTGCCTTAGAACTGCTGTATTTCAGATGAGAAACATCACCACATCCTATCTGCATTACAGTTATTCAGTGTCTCAAGACAATTCTCGCAAACATTTGGTGTGTTTGCTTTGCTGTACTAATCAAATTCCATTTCAAGTTCCTTCTATTTCTATTCTCACAGCAGTTTCAAATGGGAGTTGAGATATTTCTAAAATACTGTGCAGCAGATGTTGTAACTCAGGAGTGGGTGAAGTAGGGCCAGGAAAACAAAAGCAGGGAGCTATGAAGAGTAAATTGTCTTCCAGGTTTTTCTGTTTATTTGTTGTGCTGTGTTATGCAAGTGGCTTATCCTCTGTGCCCCAGCACTGCTAGCTGTTGAAAGGATATGTTCCCAGTGGACTTCCCAGCATCTCATTATTTATTTGGTGTTGGAGAAAAGCACTGTGAAACTGATGAAAAATGCCACAGAAGGGTGCAAAGTTTTATTAGTCTTTCAAGGTCTGATCAGAAGGCCACCAAAGGAGAAAAAAAGACATTTCTAATTACTTCAGTGGACTTTGAGTTGGACTTTTTAGTCAGCCCTCACTCAGTGAACTGCATGCATTTGTCATTTCCTTTGCTCTGTTTCAATGTCATTGCCTGCTTGCAGCAGAGCACTCCTGGGGAAAGTAGTATGTCAATCAGCAAGAGCTGTTTTCTTTTATTACCTATTGAAATTATTTTTTAACTCAAAATTTATTTTAAATTACATTTTAAAATAGCACTGAAAAATTCTAAAGATGATCACAAGGTTGATAGGTGTAAAAGAAAAAAGCGTAAAAAACTCAATCATAAAGAAGCATATGCTGCAGATATTTACAACCTAAGAGGCACCTGCTGTCACTCTGAGCTTCTTCCACAGCAAAGAGTTAAAGCTTCTGGAGGCTGGTGGGTTTCTTGTTGTGCCATCTGAAGACAAGAGAGGAAAGGAAACAAACCAGTCACAGCCAGTTAGCCACAGTAGATCGAGTTCTCAGGAGCACATCTGCAAATTAAGCAGATAGAATCCCCTCCATCAGGCTGTCTCTCCATGCCAGGAGCCCCCTTGGCTGACACAGAAGATTCCTCACATTGCTCACTTTGAATCCCAATTACACAGAAAGATTACGGAGGACGCAAAAAACTGCTAACAGCCAGGTACGTCTAAATTACTGTTTTGCCCAAAGCAAACTTGGTTGATACACTTAAAAAATGTTTTGAGAAATACTATATAAAAAATTGCCTTCCTTAAGCTTCTTTATGGAGGACTTCAAACTTCTCTGTTTGTCTGGATATGATTTTGATTGTGGACAATTGGGAAACAGCATTTGCTTTTCAGGGGTATGCTTTTCCGTTTTGGAAATGAAAAAACAAATCTGTCGAAGAAAGAAAACCACAATACTGCAAAATCAATTTAATTCTATACTAGGTATCTGTGTTCTCATCAAAATAACTGCAGACTAATTAATGGTCAGCAATGGGTGTTTACCGGCTAAGACTCCATGATATCCTGCATTTCATTCTCTCAGTGCCCAATCAGTCCAGCTCAAATATCTTATTTTTGTATAAATGAAAAAGGTTCTTTGTGTTTGCTACAGTTCATAAGATCAACTCATTAGTCATTCATTATTTTGCAGCATTCAAATTACTGTGAAATTATTACAAATAATACTTTCAATGCTGAAAAATATGAGATGTCACACTAAACAGCAGCACTGATTAGTCATTGCTCTCCTGATTAGAATGTTTTTGTTGCCTAACTAACAGGTAACAGACAAAGCACATAGATGAACAAACCATTTCTGCATAGGGTCAAACAGGACAATAACTAATAAACACAGTTTGGGAGTGACTCAGTGCTTAAACACTGTCATCTAGTGCCATTTCATAAATCCTATATTTACTAGGATCTAGGACACAGAACAATGGGAGACTTGCTTCCACAGGAGAAGCTAGAAGACAAGGAAGACTATCCAAAGATATATGAAATGTCAGTTGCTGTTTAGGTCATTCAGTGCTACCTCTTGCCTCTAAAAGATGTTCATCCTGTACTTCTCTGTGAACACCTAATAGGGTTTCTGAAATGGTACATCACCCAAAATTGTAACTATGTCCATCTATTTCCATAGCAAGCACATTTCAAATTACATTAACTAGTGTTTTTAAAATACACCTTCTGTCTTCATTTGATCCTTCTATAAATGTATCTCCCAATGCACGCATCAAAACCTGAATTCCTTATAATCTCTTCTTGCCATATAAACAACTCTTACCTGAAAAACCTGCTCAAAATACTGTATGATTTTAAAATAAACACAGGGAGAATATCAGTTTTTTTCTTTCTGTTCACTTAGTTTCTAGCTCAGGTCTCTACTGCTTCCCAGATAGGGGGCTTATAAAAGTAATGCTGAATTCTCATTTACTTGTATAATTCTTACAGTTTAACCTTTTAAAAAACACCAAATTTGATGAAGCATGACTCAAGTTATAATAACTGGCAATTGTTTATGTAACTCCCCCCTTCTCTTCTTATTTGTCTTTACTCCTTGTAGTGTCTCTTCCTCAGTATCCTGTGTTGCACCACAACAAAGGCATTTGTCTGTTTCCCTCTGCACTAGCTGTACAGTTAATCCAACTCCAGTTTTGAGCATAAAGCCACAAAAAAGCACTTCAAACTCTTTGTTTACAAGGTTAGATCTTCTGGGCTCCCCGAAGCTGTTCAGGGTTAGATGAGCCACGGCCCAAAGGAATCAGTGGTATTGGAAGGTTAGAGTTGGAGGTCAGCTTAGCCAAAGAGCAACCACACTGTACTGACACACAGTAATTAGCAGGAAAATACATGAAAAGCCAAAGCAATTCCAGCCAGTGCCTAAGGAGCTACTTCTGTCCAAAAATCTCAGATAAACATTCCCTCCATTACATACTGAACTGTTTGCTTATGTAAAGAAATATTATGAGACAAGGAAGTGTGTTTAAGTGTTTTTAACCAGTATGTTCTGTGTGTCTATCAATCAAAAAATTTTCACTGATCTTTTCTCCACTCTGTCTCTGCAGACTCTTCAGATAGTGAACTCTCAGAAGTGAGTACTGCTCAATATCTGGCAAATAGTTTGTGACATTGTGGACACTAATAATTGCCCTATTTGGAGATTCTTTAAGTATATGTAAAAATGTAAGATGCATACCAATATGTCAATTAAATTGTTTGCCACTTTTAATACTCATTAGACTTCAAATATAAACCAGCAGTCAAATGTAGAACAAGAGTGGTACAAGATAAAGAACTCCAATTTTCTCATATAGAACAGAAATTTTCTTACAGCATCTTCAGTATGGAAGACATTTTACTTTTCTCAAGATCCTGTAAAACCAAAGAAGCTAAGTAACCAGACAATATGAAAGAAGAGACAAATGACATCTAATCAAGTAAACCCAGCTTAGTGCAAGCTCCTCTGATGATGCCATTTTTGAATGCTTGTAAGAAACAAGCAGCAGATTCCTGTTTAGCGTATCACCTGAAGGTAAATAAATTCATAAGTCTTTCTTCATGCATAATAAGGACAAAACCTGCTGTGTATACCGACATGCTCAGAAAAGGGTTCACTAATTTAATTAACTTATAACCCTACAGTGCAGTACTTCTAAAAAGAAATCTAAATGTAGAAAAAACTATCACCTTCAGGGCAGAGGCATTAGGCTACATAGTGAACAGAACTTAGCCATGATCTTTGGGTGATTCCACAAGGTAAGACAGCCATCCCATGGATTGTTTTTCAAACAGACTCAGTAATGGCTATGCCTACCCTGTCTGTCTGCTCTGGCCTGAAAACATCTCACCTTTGAAAAACATTCCATGGCAGATCCCTATTTTAGCACAGCAGCTCCCATACCAGTTTGCAGGCAGGCAGTGCAGCAATATGGTACAACATGGCAATTGATGTAGTCAGTGTCATCAGTTCCCACGTTTTTACATCAGCTCTTCCTCTACACAACGTTGTTCAGATCCCCCCAGGTTTTGACGTCACATAACTAGAAAATACCAATCCTTCCTTAAAAAAGAAACCCTCTGTGTTTTGTTTTGGTTGTCACAGCAAAATGAAAAGCAGCAACTATGAAAATATGAATCCTAAAGATTTTTTCAAAAAAAGTAGAATTTAGTGGGTTTTTTCTAATATTTCATTCACACTTTTAAATTCTGGGGATTTGGCAAAGGCTGGGACAGAAAACTTGGACATTTACTAAAGAGCATCAGTCTACTGTCACCAAAGGACATTGCCAATGAATCAACCAGTTATTTCCCCCCCTTGGTGTCTGTGCTCTTCAAAGCACTTTCACAGTCAGTATCCAGGTTGATTACATAAACTAATTTCAGTCTTCAAACAAACATGTTTATGAGAGTAAAAGCCACCCCTTGAAACCTACTCATGAAAGCATGAGCAAAGAGCACAGATGAAAGACAGAGGATTCGCGCCCCTGAAGCCCCGCGGCAGCGGGACTCGCAAGCCCGAGATCCCGATGGGCTGTTCTGAGATCCCCCCCGGGCCCCGCCGCTCCAGCCACCCCGCACGGCTGCAAAGACAGCGGGCACCTCCCCCTTCTAAATGCACTCAACAAATCCCAACGTTTTCCTTGTAAACAAAACGTGCAGTCTCAAGTTTCCGTGCACGCCGGTCATCCAGCCCGCTGGCTGCGGGGCCCTGGGGCAGGTTCCGGGCCGGGAGCCT
>VXBC01010933.1:583614-603288 GCA_013399945.1 Ploceus nigricollis
GGCCCCCCAGCGAGAACTACCGGCCCCAGCAGCACGCGGGCCCGCGTTCCCGAGGGAGTGGCAGCGCCCGCCCCGGGAAGCCGCGCCAGCGCAGCCTGCGGCCGCGCCGTGTATAGGCTCCGTGTGCCAACTTGGTGTGCACAAAATCCCCAAAATACCGGGGAAATGGTGCACACCTCATGCTTGATTCATGTCTTGAGACGCAGAAAAGCGTGCCCTTGTGAGTTTCAGAGAGTGAACTGCAGCGCAACTTCCACAGGATTTATTCAAGTTGCGTTAAATAATTGTGATAGGATCTAATCACAATAATTGTAATAGGATCTAATTGATCTGTTTGTTTTGTTTTTTTTTTATTTTCTCAGCCACGGTATGGCCCAGTCAACAGACAGAATGTCGCTGCAGATGGTATCCACCGTCAGTAACTCATCCTTGCTTCAGCCAGGCTTCTCTCTCTTGAATTTTGATGGGCATGTTTTCTTTTTTGGTCAAAAAGGATGGCCAAAGAGATCCTGCCCCACTGGTGTTTTCCTCCTCGATATAAAGCAGAATGAGCTCAAAATGAAACCTGTTTTCTTCTCTAAAGACTCTTGTTACCTTCCCCCTCTGCGCTACCCTGCTCTGTGCACGCTCAGAAGCGATGCAAGGGCTGATGAGTATCAGTATATCATCCATGGTGGTAAAACACCTAACAATGACCTTTCTGATAAGATTTATTTTATAAGTTTGGTAAGCAAAACTAGCAAGAAAATGACGTTCCAATGCATTGAAAAAGACCTGGGTGGAGATGTCCCTGAAGCTAGATATGGGCATACAATTAACATAGTTCATAGCAGGGGAAAAAGCATGAGTGTTCTGTTTGGAGGGAGGTCGTATACTCCTCTTGCACAAAGAACCACGGAAACATGGAACAGTGTAGTCGACTGTTTGCCATCTGTGTTTCTCATTGATTTTGAGTTTGGGTGCTGTACATCATACATACTTCCAGAGCTTCAAGATGGACTTTCTTTCCACGTTTCAATTGCCAGAGATGATACAATCTACATCCTGGGAGGCCACTCACTTCAAAATAATACCAGGTCCCCCAACTTGTACAAGCTAAAAATTGATCTGCCCCTGGGCAGCCCAGCTGTAACCTGCACCATCCTGCCAGGGGGGATATCAGTGTCAAGTGCTATAGTGACTCAGATTAGTGACAATGAATTTGTCCTTGTCGGTGGCTACCACTCGGACAACCAGAAACGGCTAGAGTGTAACACCATAGTTCTGGAAGACAGTAAGATAGAGATTGTTGAAAGTGTGTGTCCAGAGTGGACACCAGATATTAAACACTGCAGAACGTGGTTTGGCTGTGATATGGGTAAAGGGTCTGTTTTGCTGGGCATTCCAGGGGCCAACAAACAAATAATCCCAGACGCAAACTACTTTTACATTTTGAGATGCAAAGGAGGAGAAGAGGACAAGGAAGAAGAATTGATAACACAAACTTGCAGTCAGACATCAAGTGAAGACCCTGGAGACTCCACTCCATTTGAAGATTCGGAGGAGTTTTGTTTTAGTGCTGAAGCCAATAGCTTTGATGCTGACGATGCTGATACTTACAATGAAGATGATGAAGAAGATGAATCAGAAACAGGCTACTGGATCACCTGCTGTGCCAGTTGCAATATTGACATCAACACCTGGGTCCCTTTCTATTCAACAGAACTCAGCAAACCTGCAATGATCCTGTGTTCCGGTGGGGCTGGCCACTGGGTCCATGCGCAGTGTATGGATCTCTCAGAGACCATGCTTCTACGTCTCTCAGAAGCAAATGTCAAGTATTTCTGCAACAAGCACATTGACCTTAATAAAGGGCTACAAACTCCCCAAAAGGTGATGTGCCTGAAAAAGCCACCCATGAAACCATTGCGCAAAAAGAAAACCATGAAGTTATCAACATCAACGAAAAAGTCCTTTCTTCGGAGACTCTTTGAATAGATTTACACTGCTGATTTGTATTCACCTAGGAGGAAATGAAATCACAGGCAAAGGCAGCAATGGTTGAAGCAAAGTGGGTTATTGGAGCTTGAAGAGATCTTCTTATTTCAGTTATCTCAATGTTTTTGTTAAATTTCAAAGAACATTTATTTTTTCTGTTTCTTATGTGTATTTTTGTAGTACCCAGACAGGGACCCCATCTTAGAGGGCACTGTGCAAACACACAGCCAAACACTGGTAAACTGTGTGCTGAATTTCATGGTATAACTTACTGCCCAGTATGTTTAATGGAACTGCTGGTAGGGTAAGACATTTTCCCATGTAGTCAGTACTGTTACCATCTGTCCATTAAGAACATTATATTGCCCATTTAAATTTTTTATCTTAGTCAGTAGTTCTAGAAATATTTGACCTAATTTATAGCTGCATTACTCTAGTTTTATGTTGGTGTAATGAAATAAAATGAGACTAATTATTCTGATTTTAAACAAAAGTAGTGGTTTTAAGTCCCTTGTGTCAGAAATAATTAAATATTCAGATACTGAGGGTCAGTTTTCTTCAGGGACTTCCATTATGGAAAGCTTACATATGGAGCATTTAATTCTGGATAATTAATTTTTTATTTTGAGAGTTATGGAATGATTATATGTCAGTTTTGGCTACAGTTGAGGAATATCATCTCACAGTAAAAATTAAATTGCTTTTTTTAAACTACTGTGATCATCATCTGCTCTTTGTATTTTTAAAAATTTAGTAAGATAATAAAGTTTATAATGAAAATGACTGCTGTTTTTTTCAAGTATTCATGGGTAAATCAAATACTGTAAATCCTAAAGTTTACAAAAGGACAGCACATATGCTTTGGAGGTCCATATGAGGCCTGATGAGGAGTCTAGCTTGACAGCCAGCCCATGCTGTGAGCTCCCATTGACTTCAAAAGAAATTCCTTCTGGTGAACAGGACTTTTATCATTTACTCCAGGTCCTCCACTACCCATTTCTTTCTCTGCTTTCCCAGGGTGACTGTGTAGCATGTGAAAGCTTAGAAGTGCAAACTGCAGCTCAGAGTGATTCATTGAGCCAGTGGAGCATTGTGAGGGTAAAAACAAATGCAGTTGGCTTCTGAAAACATGAGGAGAAGATTGGATTCAGATTGAAAAGGACAATGTCAAGGTTGAATAGCCCAAGAGTTTACTAAGATTTTTGTGGATTCTTTTATTGGCCATTTGTGAAGCCTCATCATTCTTGACATTATTTTTTATTTTTGTTACTGCTCCAAACATCTTTTCAGAAAATCAATACCAGCAGCTCAACATTTGTGAGCCAACAATAATAGCTCAGTATTCACAGTCCAACTCTCATGCTGGATTCCTGAATAAAAAAGAAAAACAGGAGCAGCTGTCAGCTATTTGATCACTATGTGCAGACCCTGAGCAGCCACTCCTTTACAAATCAGTGTGTGGAGCACAGTATTCCTGTCAACACAGACGTGTCTGTACAGTACTCCCCTTAAAGCCGTAGCACCCCAAGTGAACAGCAGAGAAAAGTAAAGGGCAACCATACAAAGTTTCCATTTACAAACTTTTCATGTGCTGAGGGAGCATAAGTTTGGATTGTACTTCTAAAGGGGAAGTATATCACCCTGACTGCCCTCTCTAAAGCCTATATATGGGTATAAATTCATAGATTTCAATGCCATTTTTGAAATTTCCCATTTCCTTTGTTATGTTACTTTATGTAAGCTCAGAGTATATAGTGCTATATGTTTTTCCAAGAGTAAGTTAATATCATGTTCATGTAAAGTCCCTTCAAACTGATGAAATTAAATAGTCAATGTCCCCTTTTGTAGGCTAGTCATAGGTCTTAGAGAGCTGAATTGTCATTAAAATATGTCTTCATCATGCACTTATTTACATCAACCAAAAAAATCCACACCTACGTTAAAGCCACATCATCTCAACACCAACAAAAAGGGACAATATACTCACACAACAAAACTCCCCCCTTGCCACTTTGCCATTTTACAACAACAAAGGGCTCCCCACAATTACTGGGCTGCCCATATTTATTGAATTCCCTGGCAATACCCAGTCTGAGTTTTTGCCTTTTACCTCTCTCAGTTACTGTCATTATCTCAAGTTCCTTGGACAGCACACTGTATGACAAATTTGTCTCCTAGTGCAGACAAAAAAATGGAAGTATTTTGTAATGGGAAAGCTTGACACTGGTCTAGCAGAACTGACTCCTGCAGCTGCAGTGACTCCCTGAATCCCTGGGAGCACAAGCATATATTATGGTCCCTTCCAGTTTCTTACCTGAGTTGTTGTTCTTTACTTAACACTGTGGCTATGAAAAAAGCAATTCACAGTCAGACTTTATGTTATACCTCACTGGGCCCATAACATAAGTGTACTGTGTATTTGAGCTGGTTTTTTTTAAATGTATGGTTTATTTGAGTAGGAGGGGAAAATTGCTTGGTTAAAGCGTGTCCCAGCTTCACAGTGAAAGCTGTACAAGCAGCATTAAATCACATCTCAGAGACTGTAGCTACTGCAGGAAAAAGAAGTAGTAAGTAAAACAGAAAATATTTGAAAGGACTTGAACATAAAGAGATATAAAAAACTTCAGCCTGTAAAGAAGACACTTGACATAGCATTCAAGACTGCAGAAAGCACCTAATTTCCTGAGTCAGGTACTTCAAAAGCATTCATTGTCTTCAAAACCAGCTAATCAATACAAGATGTTTCTTGCTCAGGCAGGTTAGAATTAACAGATGAGATGAAGTAGATTTAAGTGCAGAAGTAAATCTCTCTTGTATCTGCATCCAATTGACCTGTGTGTTTTGTAACCACAGTAAGCAGCATCATGGTTCCCAGACACATTTTAGTAGCACTGTGTTGCTATTATCAGCTTCTATGAGAAGAATATATGGATTTTACTGCTATTCAAAGGTGCTTGGACCTTGAAGTACCTGGTTAATTTACAGGAAAAGCACAGCACAAACTTTACTGGTAGCACTAAAGCATGTGTTGTAGTTCAGAGTGACTCATTGCACCAATGGACCTTTGAAAGGAGTGGAAATAACGCAAGTGGGAGCCAAAAGCAAAAGGAAAATTGAATTCAGATTGAAAAGGAATTTCTTAAGTTATTTACTGCTGGAGCCTATGTATTAAAGACAGAAGGATTGGCTTACTTCTTTTTCATGATTGGTGGCTTCAGTTCCCTCTATATTTGATTTCCTACCCTATTCCATTTCAAACGTGACTAACTTTTGGGAAAGGTTTGAGCCTTTGAAAATCAAACTCCAATTTGTTGTCTCTACTTCGAAAACTGTGGCACTGTGGAGTCCATTTTTACTTTGGAAAAAAAGCAAGAGGATAACCTTATAAACTCTCCAGTTTCTCAATACATAAACATGTACAGGAAGATGAGGCTCTGGCCATTCCACAGATGTGCAGGACCTCCTTCGTACAGGTGGTAGTTACTTGTCCACTTGCTCAGAATGCTCATCTCCAGAGGAGGAGTATTAAAAATGCACCTCTTGACCTCTCTCCTGATGCTGCTAGAAAAGCTGCTAATTAAATCCTCTCTAATGTGTCTTTTTGTATCATGGACAATATTAAGCTTGATGAAAAAGGTACAAAAGCTCCTTAAACACTTAAGGAAACACTTAGTAGTTGCAGCTGGTCAGCTGCTTGACCATTACACCCTATTCAGTCCCCTAAAGCAGTATTCTGAAGAGCTGTGACAGGCCTCATTATTCTTCATCTTATCTCCACAGGAGTACATGCAAAGTAAAATTCAGTCAGTTATTACAGATTTAGGAGTTAAGGAGTTATATCATCCTAATTTACCAGAAAACTGTCTGAGGCTTAGGTTTTTGCTTTATATGGGCTCTGGTTTTTTCCATCCAACAATTTTTTTACTTGAGACCAGATGAAAAAGCTAAGTTGGTGATATAAAGTCCAGATAGCTATTAGATGTCTGGTTATCTGATTACACAGGAAATCAGGTAGCTTAATTTGCTCATCATTAGTTCCATTCAAACCAGTTGGTTCACGTAAATCTCTTAACCTGTAGATATCATTGTGAGGAAGAAAGAAAGATTTTTCTGAAGTAGAATAAAGCTAAGCTACAAATAATGGACTGAAAGGTAGGTTGGTACTAATCTTTACAGCTTAACCTCTAGTGAGAAGCCAAACTGATGCAAAAGATATTTAGTGTATTAGCATGGTGATAACAGTGCAAGGCTGATTTTACAAAAAAATCTGGGATGGTATTTGTAAATGAACCAAAAGACATTTACAGACTAAATAAAACTGGTTTTATATCAGTTTAGTATCTGTCAAAAAGTTGTCAAAAAGTTGAGGAAGGGTGCTGAAAGGACTGCTGAGATTCACAGAGTAATCTTCTTTTGTGTTAAATTAGTGACTTCTAGAAGAGGGCTGGAATTACAGCTGCCTCTGGGTATTAGAACAGCCTAACTGTGAAAAGCATCCACAATTTAAATGAAAACTAAGACTACCACTAGGAAATTATGTGCGTTGAAACACTGTAAGAAATAAAAAGTCAGAAACTTAAATGTTTATAAGACCTTTATTTTAAACTGGTTTAATGAAATAAGAAACTGTAGTACAGTAAGAAAAAGTAAAATTATGAAGCTATGCAGTGAAACAAAGCAAATAACTCAGTGTAGTCAGAAATTAGGATCCTGTAAATATCTAGAGTTTGTTTCTGAGCTACCCGATTAAAAATCAAAGCTAATTTGTTTAAAGACAATATAATTATTCCTGTGAGGGAGAAATACATATGATAGCAGAATCTAACATAGTTCACATCATTTATAACATGGCAATTCACAATACCAAACCCTGGAATAAGACAAAACCAAACAAAACCAAAAAAAACAAGATACATAATGTGATTGTATGAAAACTACGGTCAATACAATTTCAGAACAAGGTGGTAATTATTTACTGTAATTACTGGAGGATTTGTACCAGTTATTAATGTGAAAAAGGGAATGGGAAGGCTTGAAAGAGTAACATGAATAGAAGTCTCTCCATATTTCTAAAGGCTCTTCAAAGTCAGAAAGCTTAACAACAGGCTGCATAACCAAATGCTGCACCTGTCTGCAGTCAGGATCTGTTGGCCTTCCAGTGCATGGCTGTGGGCATGCAGCATCGTTATTTCAGCTCTGTTTACAAAAGCTTCACTTGCAGGTACCTACCCTTTCAGTGTTTGTTCTAATGAGCTCAAAATTCTCAACTGATTTACAGAAAGATGTCAACAATGGGGAAATAGAAGATTAAACTAGATTTAAGTCTGAAAAAACAGAAGAGGGGGAAAAAATAGTAGTACCTCTCTGTGTCAGCTATCCTGCCCAGAGCTGGTAGAGTGTGAAATGTGACTTTATAGCTTAAAATATCTCACAAAAGAATACTGCCACATGGCACTGTGTTGCTCTGTCCCCACTCACATTTTGTTTACTTTGATGAGTTACCCCAGGATGTAAAGCTTGTCTTAAGAAACCATACGTACAAGGATCAAACTTACTCAGCCCTTTCATAGACAGTGAGGCCAATCACTTGCTGTTATATCAGCAGTCTGTTAAATTGAATTTGGAATTTGACCATGTTTCAGTTAAAGTCACTGAAATTACATGTGCAAAATTAACAAAGTCTGGTCCCTCACTCCAAGACACAATATAGGTGTATAGGTAACAATGCATTGCTATGGACAACTTAGGATTACTTGAAATCCACTCCTGTGCAAAAGGCAATGAAAACTACATATACCACTTAAATGGAGTGAAAATCACCATAGGATGAGTCAAGATGGTTAAACAAACTACTAATTCATTCAAGCAAACTCAAAGATACGACACAAGGTAAAGCAGCTGTCCCAAATATACATACAGAGAAAAAAGAAAAGTGTGCAACTATTCCTATAATGAAATATATGCTGACCAAATATGAAAACTATATCTGCAAAACTATAACTGCTAGAGAATGTTCTTTACACCTACTATTTATACTACCTAGGAAACAGGTCTAGTTGTGATCTGCATTTATTGGTAAAGAATGACAGTTATGCAAAACTAATTTTGTGCTATATAGGAAATACTTGTTTGCAAAAGAAATTTTAAAAAATATTAATCTAGAAATGAACACTCAGTAAGTGCGGATATATATGATACACCATACAGAAAATGCTGTAGCCCTCATGACTGCTTAGAAAATAGACATTATTTCCAACTGCATATTTTGACATTGTGTTAAACTATGTTTAAAGAAATCATGTTAAACTAAAATCCTAAATTAGACTATCTTAAAAATAGTGATTTAATTAGTTGAAACCAAAACACAGGCATAATTAGAATAACATTAATATTTGTACTAATTTCTAGCTCTTAATTCTATTTTTTATTTGTCCATAAATGGTAAATGCCAGACCCTTAAAGATATAGTAAACAACATGAACAAGATACTACAAAACAAACCTCAGACCATTAATTCTTTTAAATTCATTGTTCACTTACACTCAGAAACCAACTTCTGCCACATCAAAATGAAAAAAAAAAAAGTGGATTCTTTTAGATCCGTGCTTTGATTGTTTCCGCATTTAATCTTGTTTCAGAAACATTACTGCAAACACAGTAACACTCTAGCCACAGATGCAGATCTGAAAGGCTGGATGATTTGGAGGCATCTCAGGTACTTGAGTATGTTTCATGAATATGTCAGTGAATTAAAGTCATAATTTTATGAATTATGAATGTACTACATATCACTTCACTAAACACTAAACACTGCTGTAATAGTGAAAAATATGGCATGCAGAATTTTCAAGAGAGTTTATTGCTTTTTAACTAGTCATGTAAGTAACTATCTTTGAGGTTAATAAATATTATCCCTCTTTTACAGATTTGGAAAATGAGGCTGTGCATGTGGTATATGCCAGGTGAGAAAAAGTTTGGTATCAGATACAGCTGGAATACAGCAGCAGCAGTCAGAGAAATATCTTACTGGCATGTATCTGATCAAGGTAATAACCATCTCCTGAGAAATGGGACTGCTGTGACTAAAGTCACTTGGTGAAACTGTGCACCTAGTGGTATTAATGAGGATTTACTGGTGACTTCAGTGAGGCCAGGAATTCATTCAATAAAACTGTACAAATGCAAATTGTACTATATACTGAAGTTACCATAGAAGTAAATGCTCATGAAGCAACAAGCTACACAGCAGAGCTTGAATGTACTTTATATAATGAGATAACCACAACGTACTGTAAATCCTGATTTAGGAGCACAAGTTTGCCTTTCAGAGTAAACAGGCTATGATAAAAATATCTTCTAAAAACTTTAGCTACCTTTCCTATACCTTCATATAGTAAATTAGCATGCTGATACCATCATCTGCTCCTAAGCAGTACTACAATATATATGTTAAATAATAATATTTCTAGAGTAGGTGACATCAAAGTTTGCATCTTTAGTAAATATTTTCTACAAAATTAACTGAACTTCATCCAAAACTATTATCCAACTGTCTCACTGACGAATCTTTACTTATAAAACCTAAAGAACCATCACAAAAATAATCAAGCTCTCTTAAAAAGTAAATAACAAAATATTCAACGACATGCAAACAAAATAAACAGCAATGCTCCTTTGCAGCAACCATCACAACTCTCCACAATCATATTCCCTCCCAACTAAAACTTACTATAAAACCTTGTTTACTTTGATTTTATCCCTTAGAAACAATATGACCAGAACAAAACAAAGACCCTTTGCAATTTTTTCTGCTTTCATCTCCTATAACAACTGGTAAATGCACCAGTGCATTGCCTCTTGGAGATGCTCAACACACACGGTGTTTATTAAATGAACTCCTCTCAGCACCATAAGAGGGAGTGTAAATTTCAGACTTCTCTGTACCTCTACAGGTTTGAAGAAGACTCTGATTCCTTGCAGGGAGACACCATCACAAACCCAACACCAAAGGTGCTGTACATTTAGAGTTCTGCTGAATCATTGTTTTCCAAGACCTCCAGTGGCAAGGAGTCACCTAAACTACCCCCTGAATCAATAGTGAAGCTCTGGCTTTTTAATGTTTTATGAGCATTCATGAACTTCTGGAGGTACTTGGAGGTATATAGCCAGTGGTGCTTCAAGACGTCCTCCATCTCATAGACCTTGGACTGCCTGGCATTCATTTTTCGGAACCTCCTAAACAGTTTGTTTCCAGACTCATTTCCTTCGCTTGCCCAGGCCCCAATGGACCCATCTCTTTCAATGATTTCAGGAACATGAGCAAGCGTTTTGTGGAAATAATTTGTAATCTTGCCCTCATATCTGTATTTGAATTTTGTAGATAAGAGCTCTGCAAAACGCTGTGAATTGTAGCTATACTGGCACAGCAGTTCCGGGCACTCCTTGGCAGGGCATGAGGATCGCCACACTGGCTTCATCTTCAGATAAAGGTCCATTAGTTCTTTTAGAGCTTCGTGCCTTTCCTCACATTTAATTAATTCGCATACTGCCTCTACAGTCTCTTTGGACATGAGCTTTCTAGCAAAATTTCCACTCATCTTCAGCATAGGTTTCAAGTTCATCTTCTTCCTGAGATGTTTGTCAAGAGTCAACTGCCACCTCTTCCTCTCCTCTTTAGACACGTCAGGATTCTTGTAAAGTTCACCAATCTCCATCTGGAAAATCCTGTAGAATTCTGTTGCATTGCCAATGTCGCAGTGCAATGCATCTATGGAGGGAACAGTCTCAATAAAAGGTTTGGCTGAAACACCCTTCACTCTGTCACGGAGCTCATCAACAGACTCGTGATATGGGTTGGACCGCCATATTTCATATCGTTCCAGATTTTCAGCATGGCTCCTGGTTATGGAGTGGAAGACCAGATTCTGGGATGCCTCCAAGCGGGTTGCATCACACAGGGTACAAATATAAGTGGAACCTGAGGCCTCCAGCCCTTCCACTTCCCGCAAGAGTTTCTCATCATATCCCGTACCCCTAAAGATGAATCTAAATGTTCTCAGGATGCCTCCCATTTCAAGCAGCAGTTCGCTGTTTTTCATAGCCTCTCTTTCTGCTATGAGGGGGCTCAGGATTGCTGTCAGAGTTTCATGATCTGATTCATCAGCCAGCATAAGGCACAAGGGCTTACAGCACAACTCTGAATTGGGCTTTACTTCCTCAAAGATCCTCTTGCTTTCATTCCCATGTGCTATAGAAATGTTCATGACTGTGAAAGAAAAGCGAACAGCCTTCTCTGGGACAGCAGGCCCACTTCCATGCTTCTCACTGACATCGCCCATTCCATCACAGGACTCTTTTACTACCACAGTGAAGGGGCCATTCAAATAGTCGTCCACGTTTTTTGCTTTCATGCCTTCCAAGATCTCCTCCTCCATGTCCTTTAAGGCACAAACCAAGGCTGCATCGTATCGGAATCTCTTTGCAATTGTGTCTACTGGGTAATCATCAATTGAGAGTGGCAGTCCTGATAGTCCATCTATAATTCCCACTTCTGTGTTAGTGGATACGTTTTTCAGGGGAGGTTTCCACTCAAAGGGGTGATAACCTGGTAGGAGGGCTTTCTCAGCAGTGCGAAGAGCATGCAAAGGCTGGAAGATCTGCCTCCCAGTGACAGCTTTTACTGTTCTATACATTTTATGATACTGACTACAGCTGAGAAACGTGTTAATTCGGATGGCCAGACAGACGGCAGGATGAAGTCCAGATCCCCTCCCTTGCATTATAGCCTCCAGTTCATCTGCTTGTTTGTGTTCATTTTTTGCTCTCAAAGCTAGCAGGAACAAAGTCATGCACACAGCCTTTATATCACCACCCTCTTCTTTCTCAGCAAAAGCCTTGACTTGACGTTTCAGTTCCCTCAGACGATGTTTCTGAGCTCTCCTTGTCAAAGACAGGAGGTGCTGCCTCGGTCGGCCACCTTTATTGATGTAGCTATAGAGCTCTCCTTCTTTCATCTCCTTGTGGCCAGAGAGGTGTTGGCCATATTTTCCATGTGAGATCTCTTCGTCACATTCCTTTACAGGGCATCTTATATGCAGATTATCAAGGATGTTCAGGAAGGATTTCACTGGGGTTACCAGATCAGTAGGAAAGCAAGGATACCAGCAGGAGGGGCAATAGCTGCCCATAACCCTGATACATTTAAGGATACAAGTTCTGCAAAACAAGTGTCTGCATGTTGTTTCCACTGGATCTGCCAAAATATGATCACAAATCTGGCAAGAAATGGATTTAATGAAATCTACTGGGTAATCAACTGCAAGCAGCTTGGTGCTGAGATGTATATCCTTGCAATTGACAATCTCTTTCATTAAATTTTTGTTGTTTATCTGTGCTTGTTTGAGTTGTTGGTTCTTTACGCCTCTGTTGAGCTGAACACGTTCCCCAGTGGTTTTGACACGTTTGCCACGTTGCACACTTTGGGGCTGGCTTTTTCTCTTGACTCCTCGTCTGGTAGTATGGCAGACATCACAGTTTGGGGAATGGGGTTGCCACTCCATTGTGCTGTTCCTAGGAAAATACACTTCACATAGAGTATTACTGAATTTTCTATGTATAATACTCCAACAGTTGTGACAAAATCGAGTGGGATGGATAGTGTCGACATCCCCTCGCACATCAATCTTGAAAACCTTAGCAATAAGATCTGGCCAAGAGGTTGCTGTTTTTTCTTTCTTTCTCAGAAGCCACAGAGTTTCATCATCCACTGGCCCATGCACTGGGTAAGTTCTCTTGGAACAATCAGTTTTAAATGAAACCCCACAGATGCGGCAGAATTGCTTCAGATTGTTCTGATGAGCTCTACTGTCTTGTGTTTTCATGGCATGGGCATCTTCCTCAAGTCCCTGCCTATTGCCCGTTAACGCCATCTTTTCTCCTCTTGGCACTGCTTCATCTTTATGCAGGATGATTTCTTTGTTTGAAGAAACAGCCTCTTCTGCCTGATCTTTGTGTATGTGCTGACTGTCATCAGAGGGTGTTTTTTCAAATGATCGCAATTTAAAGAGCTTGAATTTCCATTCAGAAAATTTTGTATATGTATGCTGAAGTTCTTCAGGTAGATCCATTTGTGATGCTGCTGACATCTGCAGTCTCACAGAAACCAGATCACCTGAGAAATAGAAAGATGTAAGTTAGCTTAATTTCCAAATTAAAAGGCTGTCCACTCAATATATGAGATGAATTTCCAAATTTATTTTGACTTTGATCCTGAGGCATCACATGTCTATTTGCTCACCTGTGCACCTTACATGAAGCCGTTATTCATCCTGTAGTAAACATCCAAATCTGCCCCTTCCTTCTTTTGCTTGATGGAGCTTACCATAAGTAAAGCTACTATAGACAACAGCATTACATCCTGAAAGTTGGTGATTTTTTTAATGTGATACTGAACTCAGTTGGTGTCTGAAAGATAGAATTTTGTATGTTCATGCTATATTATCTAAATCAGCAAACCCACTGCTTTCATGTTCCTTGTTCTGAATCTGGTCAGAAGTGTTTCATACACGGCATTCCACATGGGCAGAGCAGCACATACCACTCAGTCCCAGTGTGGACTTTATTCAGGCCCCAGTTTTGTAAGGTACTTTAGCATGTGCTTAATGAGTAGCTCCATTAAAGCAGGAGGAGTGTGTCCTCTGTTGATGCAAATCACTACAGTTCCCTGAACTCCAAAGGGGATACAGCAATGCAAACTGGCTTCAGATTTGATAGTGAGAGAATATTTATACGTTGTATATTAGTCATTCATTTAAGTACCTTGCTGAGACCTCTCTATAAGGATTGCTTGTACTGGAAATCTGAAAATGTCTGTGTAAATTTGACCTTAATTTTAGCTTTCATAGACGTGCAGCCAAAAGTAATAGCCATGTGGTTTCCATGGAAATATGGTATGTATAAAAATAAATACAAGATTTTCACCTCAAACACAGAAACTTTTTGTTACTGCATCAGACCCAGAAAATAAAATTGTATAGAAACAACAAGAGTGACTAACCTATTTTTCATTACCTGGCTGTGAGAAGTGCACAAGGTAAACAAACAGTATAGAGAAAATTCAGTTATGTTTTCTGACTTATTTTGGTTTTACTGCTCTGGTTGGTGTGAGTAATAAAAATGAGGAGGACTGTACCTTGAGACAATGCACTAGAACTAGAAATTACATAGCTGTGATTTCTGTTACTGATGTTATCATCACTTAGTAATCCACATAACTTGCTAGAAATCTCAGTTCAGTGTCTTTTCAGAAGGTGTCCTTCATTAGGTAATACATCCAAGTCAAGGTCCAAAGTGATGATGCCCAGGGTTTCTGAGATTATTTCATCTATAACCTTTCAATAAAGCATCATTTCAGTACAGCCCTTCAGACTCTGTTGGGAAAGGACTGCATGCATTAATTAAGTTCCACATCCAGAATAACATACCAGTCTAATTAGCTCTTTCCTGAAGAGCTGCATTTTACTTTAAAATAATTCATTAGGCTTGGCAACTAAAATTTAGGTTTGTTTTCTTCACTTCTTCACAGCTTCTCTTCACTCCATCCCACTGAGAACAGGCTGCCCATACCACTGTCCCCATCTGCCTCCATTGCTCTGTCCAGCTGCCTATACTCCTAAATATCTCTGTCTGCACTGCAGTCCCCTGCTGCCCATTGCTGATCCAGCCTGGCAACGAGTGTGCTTGTATTCTGCTGTTCACAGATCTGTGAGGTGTAGCTGTGCACAGATGTATTCAGAGCATTACTACTGTCTCACTTTCTTGTCTGAATCTTGTGACAGACTTGGTGAAATTTATGCTCTGACCAGTAACCCATTGCCCCTGAATAGTTCTGTGTTCCTACCACCTGCAGAGTAATTGAATACCTAGGTGCCCTATACTGCCCACAGATCCTTCTTTTCTACATAACACCCTATGCAATTTTGTGTAATTTCACCATCACCAGCAGCACTTTCAGAATCTCTTAAACCATGAGTAATGCCTCTTCAGGATGACATCAAAGTCATTGTAAAGAAACAGCCAGCATGGAGTACATTTAATGCAAAATATTTAATACTTTCTCTGCTCTTCTGACCCTTTGAGTAAGTGCCATTGCAGTGCCATACTAATCTCCAAAGCCATGACCTGACTCTTGCTACTAATCACCAGCTCAAATGAATCCGACAGGGTTTACCCATGCTAAAGGAAAGTTCAAGCAGTTTTTTCTTTTTCTCTTTCATTGAACATGTCCTGGAAGAAATGAATGACAAAGATGCCCTCTCAGGTTACTAGACCTTCACCTCCTGCAGTGGTTAATTGTTGCCAACAGGCTACTCATCAAATGCTGTTGAATTGTCTAGCTCCTAGGCAGTGGAGATTAGAGCAACTCTCTTGGGAGAGCAAGAAATTTTCCCAGTGCTAGGGATATTTCCTGCTACTCATGCAAAATGTGCCTGTGTTCTGTTATTCTAGTTGGGGGTCATGTTGAACAATATTTTTTCACCTTGCCTACCCCACTTAGATTCTTACAGAGGGAGCCCCAGGCATGAATCTCCAGCCATGGTTATTTAATCAACTGAAACAGCTGTGTCCACTATCACCTCTTCTCTTGAAAAGGGAAAAGAAATCCCTTTTTTCCCCTAGATCACAATATTTCATACAATTCTGAAGACAAGCAAGATTGCAATACTTTTCTTCACATCAAGGATGACTTTGCTTTATAAAAAAGCTCACCAAAATGAACAGAACAACCTCTGAAGTGAGGAAGCACATATAAAATCACTGACCTGCCCATTAAACCAGGACAAGGAACCAACACTGGGATGTCCTACAAGCATCTGGGATGCTGTCATTAATACTGCTAGCTTACCTTCAGCTCGTTGTCAGTTTGTAGAGCTGCTGCTGTGCCTGCCCAGTTTGTTCCAAATGTCAAGCTTTTTTGCTGTCTCTCATGCGTGCTCTCACTCTTTCTGTGTTCCCTCTGCTTTTTAAAGACACTGCAGTGCTGTTTATCTCACTTATCCTTCTCCCTCTGAGTTCCCCATACAACACTGGTGCTAACCACAGTTTATTTGAACTGAACACAATACAGAAGTCTCAAATCCAGGTGGCACCTGGCAATTTATGAGGCTTAACCACAAAATTCATATAAACAAGGTCGTCTTGTGTGAGACTCCTGGGCTCTGAGATAAGTATGCAGACTCTCTCTGAGGAGCACCTGCACTGTTTTTTAACACAAAGTTTGCATTTAGCTTTCTTCTTTATAGTTTTATAACTGGTTTCTTCACTGTTAACTCTGAACCTAGTCTTGGTTACCTTGGTGTTCCACGTCAAAATGGCTTTCATGGAAAGCCAATGTCTCACTTCCCCAGTCAACCTTCTGCAGTTTGGGTGAATGACAACAGGGATCACAAAATGCCCATGCTTCTGATACCAGTATTTAATTTTCATGGATATTACATCTTTAGTAATGTGTATCTGGGGTCTTCAAGGCCCTGAGCAGGCAGGACGAATCATCAATATAAAAGTTAGTTACATACGTATTGAGTAACTGGTCAGGTATGGGCCATAGGTGACCACAAACCTGACCAGTAGAGTCTTTTTCCTGAAAGCCCAAGAAGAAAACCTGTGCTTAGTTTCCACAAAGCAACTATCTCAAAAACTGACTCAAAGTGAAAAGATGCTGTCATATAACAGCACCCTGAAAGTTTGCAGTCTCCGTACACAACATTGTGCAAAAATTCTAGTGATCCATCAGGTCCTTTCAAACATGAGTGTAAGTTCACACTCCAGAAGTAGGAATTTGCAATAGCAGAAAAACTACATAAACACCCAGGCATTTCCCTTTTTCCGGAGACTTTGTTATCCTGCAGGACTCAAAATCCACTTCTGAGTTGCACGCTTTTCCCTGAGAAGGTGGCTGAGGGAGGCCACAGTGCTTACATTGTGGCTCAGGATATCCCAGTTAATGCACCTCTTACCTGACAGTATCTGATGTCAGCCAGGAGAATAATCAGCAAAAGTTGTAATACTTGATGTTTGCTATAGCTGAAATAGGTAAGAGGTCTCACACTCTTTTACCTACTCTGATCTTACAATGCTTTCAGTTCTTAGAATAACAGAAGCCTCTAGGTTGGAAAAGGTTCTTAAGATCATCAGGTCTAATCAAAAACCTAGCACGGCCGAGCCCACCACTGAATCTTTTCCCTAAGTGACACATCTGCATCTGTTTTAAATATCTCCTTGGGATGGTGACTCAACAACTTCTGTTGCCAGCCTGTTCCAATACTCTTCAACCCTTTTGGTGAAGAACATTTCCTAATATCCAACCTAAACCTCTCCTGGTGCAACTTGAGTCCATTTCCTCTTGTCCTATCATTTGTTACTTGGGAAATAGCCCAACCCCACCTTGGTACAATGTCCTTGAAAGAAAGGCAGTTGGAGAGAGCAATAAGGTCTCCCCTGAGCCTCCTTTTCTCCAGGCTAAACAAACACAGCTGCATCAGCTGCTCCTCATAAGACCTGTTTTCTAGACCCAGTCTCATTGCCCCAGCAATGTCTTTCTTGCAGTGAGAGGTCCAAAACTGAGCACAGGATTCAAGGTGCAGCCTCACAGTGCCCAGGACAGAGCAACAATCACTTCCCTGGTCCTGTTGGCCACACTATTGCTGAAACAGGCCAGGATACCATTGGCCTTCTTTGCCACCTGGGCACTGCTGGCTCATTTTGAGCTGTCAACCAGCACCTCCAGATCCTTTTCCAGCTATTCTGACTCAAGCTATTCTTGTTAGATGATGTCTTGGAGAAGTGGTTAGTCCTGAGTGTTTGTGCCGCACGAGAGGCTAACAGCACCTGCAAACCAGTGTAAAGATTCATGCCGAAGCAAGTCATGTATGGAGAAAGGAAACAAAGTGTTTATGGAATATGCAATGCATGGAGAAAGTAAAAGGGTTTAGAGACAAATGTTGATATCCTTGCTCAGATTCTGACACACACAAAACCCTAATATGAAATAAATCCCAATCAGAAACATCTGAATGGGAGTGTCAGGATAAAGTAAAACAGAAGCCCTAGATGTCATTCCAGTCCAAGGCACTGTGGGACAAGGATGTCATGGCTAAGGCATTTCTGGACATCTGAGAACATTAGCTAGGGCCAGAGCTCACTACTCTGCCGTTTTGCCTGAACTTCCTAACAACCTATCTATTTTACTATTCACTCCCTAGCACTTGGACAGACCTTTTAAAAAAAAATATCAGGTCAAGCTGCAATGCCAGATATCAATCAAAATCACTCTCTGCAGTCACAGACTGATTTCCTCTCTTATCTTGAAATGGCAGGCACAGTTCCCTGACAATGTGCATTGTTAGGATTGAGGAATTTGAGGCTCTTTGAGAAGTTTAGCAGGTCTCTCCCTCTGGCGTGCTCATTCAAAACTTCACTCGGGTGGCTGGCTGCCTGTCCTGTCCCCCCAGGAGCCTGAGTTCCTGAGCAAAACCCCACTGTACAGGCATCAGCTTTCTTATCAAAGGAACCACATGAGCATATATAAGCCTAGTCAAGTGCTTTGCTTCCAAGTACACAGGAAATCACCTTGGAAAAATATTGTCTTGTAGGAATAGAGCAGGCAGCTAAAGATTTTAATTCATCTCAGATTGCTACAGCTTTGGGTGTTTGTGTCCGTAAAAGCACAATTGCTGAACAGTTTGAGCTGCACAATCCAGTACTGGAAAATGTTTTCCCTGTGCAGCTGGCACCACCGAGTGGAGAAAAGCATTTTTGCATTTGTTTCTGTTACAGCATGGAAATTAATACGCGATAATGGGCCTAAGCCTTACAAATTTGGAAACCCTTCTGAATAAAATAATTCATTTATTCTTGGAATAAAAGCTCCAGATAAGTTCCTTGAATTCTCAGTTAAAATAGGTTGGACATCAGTGCCCTTGACAGCTTGCAGATTACAAAAAAATAGTATTTTTCAGACATAAAAAACTCTCCATGTAAGAATATCTGTTTTACAAAGCCATGCAGTGATTAATTTCCTCATTTTACAGCTCATGAAAGCAGTATACAGTATGTTCACTTGGCAGGAGAAAAAGGGTAGCTCTGAAATTCGTCCAGTTGTCCAGGAGCGGGTCAACAAAGTTTCAATTTATTTATTTGTCCTTAATGTTGTTGTTTCTTTATTGTGACTCTTTGCAGCCCTATCTGATGCCCCAGGTATTTCTCTCCCCTAAATCTTTAGCTTCCTGGCAGGTCCTAACAAAAAAATATTTTGGGCACAAGCACTTCTGGGAGGGTTGCATTAGGGTCTGGCATGGCCTTGCCTCCGGGAGCAGCACCCTGCAGAGGGAGACAGGTGCTCTAGCCATGGGACAATCCGCTGGTTTTCAGCTCCCAGGGAGCAGGGCATGCAGATAGAAACACTGAAAATGCCTGGAAAACTGTGGCCCCCAGCAAACCACCTCCCACCGCCCCCAGCTAACATCCCCCCAAACAGTGGGAACAGTTTGTTAGACTTAAATGTGTGTTAATCGAAGATTTTTGCCAAGAAAACTCCCTAATGCAACGAATCAAATTGCCCTCGTTCGTTCCTAAGGAAACGAAGCTGTCTGTGTTCACACTGTCCCGGTATTTCACTGCCTTACAGCTGCCCGCCGGCCT
>VXBC01010933.1:603754-657914 GCA_013399945.1 Ploceus nigricollis
CTTCGAGCTGTGCTCCCGCTTGTCTCGAGCACATCAGCTGAACTTGGGCTCTGTTTTCCCCACTGTGAAATAGAGACACTCAGTAAATTATTCGGGATCGCGTTAAAGGGTAATTTGCAAGATAGGTTACTGTTTCTAAACCAAATAGCTCTTTTTTTCTAGTAGAGACTGGCAGTATTTAATATTTACGGTATCTTTATCAACAGGAGTAATAAATTATTACTTCAGTAGTAATTTCCATCAATTTCGTCTGGCTCAGATAGGTCACGCTGAGTCTTTTCGTACTTAAACGGAAATCTTAGCTGTAAGTGGGAGGAAAATGTTCTAATTATATCCCTTAGACCTAGTCATTAAAGCTTGCCGAAAGTATTCCCCCATGTTTGCCTCTGACACCTTCTGCACCCTGCCCCTCAGCTCTGTGGATTTTGTGGTGTCTTAGATACCATTGTGAGTGATTAGTAAAGTATTGATTTGAAGCTCTGGATGAATTTTGCACTGTGTTCACCAGCTGTTAAATGACTTGCAAGCAAACTGCTTTGTCTTCCCATAGAATGAAAAGGCCATAAAACTTGTCCTTCTAGTACAAGAAGGGGGGAAAAAAGTCACAGAAGTATGCTGATAAAAGCACTTGGATTATTTTCATGGTATCATTCTGGGCATAATTATTCTGCATATTCCATATTACCTACAGCTTTTCCCAGTGAGTAAAGATTCATGGAGCTCAGTCAGACTCTGTTGAATGAGAACTTGTCAAGACATAAGTGGCTTTTTAAGTTTTGTAGTATTGCAACACTGCAGTACTGCTTTCTATCTTAGAAAACTGCTACTGTATTTAGAAAGACAAGACACACAGTAGGTATCTATGCTGATAGAACTTCAGCATGAAAAAATATCTGAGGTGAACATGCATTCTTTTCTTCACCCGTTGAACTTCCATGAGTTTACTATGTCAAGAAGAGTAACTTTTGTGTCTCAGTAGCACAGATTTGTTAAGCACATGTTTAAAAAGAAAAGTTTTAGATCCAGACTGTGAAAACTGGCTATAAAAATTTCTGGGTATAAAGCATGTCAAAAAGAAAACAGAAGTAAATGTAAGGTGGAGTGAAAAGGAGTAATGTTTTAGTTGTTTCAGAATGTGTGTTTAATTCACTGTTTGCTTTCCCAGGGTCTCAGATCATTTTACTAATGCCCCATACAAGCCTCATGCCTGTAGAGGTGGATGGTAATTAAGTGTAGCCTGGAGCCTGTGCCTTGTGGAAATCACATTTGTTCACAGCCATACCTCTCCCTGCCTTTTTTTTTAAGTGCTTTATGGGTGTTTACTTTGTCCCCACTAGGGCAGCATCTTACATTCTCTGTAGATCTACTGAGGGGTATAGAAAGGAGTAATGCATATCTCCATGTGTCCTCCAGTGTGCAAAGGGAGAACAGAAGCCAAAGTCACTGCCAAAGTAAAGAGTTAAATAGTACTGTTCTTCTCACTAACAGTGCTTTCCTTGTATTCGTTATTCTGAACAGTTCCGGTAAATTCTGTCTTAAAGTTAATAAACTGAAGAAAGTTTCAGGGAATTTTAGCCTGGGTTTGTTTTTTGGTTATGGAAAAACCCATAGAATATTTCGGTCTTAAATACAGTATAGTCTGTTTGCACTGCTCACTAAAATTAAATTTGTTTTGACATACTTAAATAGGATAAAATATGAATGCAACTGTGAGTGTGCCACCAGCTAGTCTCCTAAGTAACATTCAAGCATGAAAATACTTACATGATTAAAGCCTGACAGCATTCTTTACAATTAAAGAGAAATCACCTGGAAAGCTTCAGAAACCCCCCAAGGGCTGCTCTGCTCTAGTCAGGAGCTCTTGATAGTCTAGTAAGCTCTGAATGTTGTTTGGTTTTGCCTCAAACAAAAATTCTTCTTTCAAGTCTTTATGTTCACATGTTAAAATGGTGTGAGTGTGGTGGTTATCCAAAAGACTTGGATGTCTGAAAGGTTACTGCTATTAGCAAAAAAGAAGGTTTGTATCTCAACAAAATAAGCAACATGCTTGCAGACTTTTACAAGAAATAAGAATTTAGTTTTTGCAGTTACAAGTTCTTCCTGAATCTCCTATTGCTTCAGCTTGTCCAGCCATTTGATAGCTTTGAAATGAAAGTGTTTTATAGGTATTAATTAAAAGGCATTAGCATAATTCCATGTGTTCTGCCTGGATGAGACCACAATGATGATAGCTAGAAACCTCCTAGTGGAAATATGGTGCTTATCAGTAGACCATTGATTAATGTGCCTGGGAATAAGTGTTGCAAGTATTACTCCATAAACAAATTATCCAAAGTCACTCCACTGGTCTGTCAGTCTCATGACCTAGAATTCTATACATACATATACAAGGCAGGTGAAGAAGAGAGAAAAGTTTGGCCAGTTTTTCTGTCGATGCCGTGCTAAAGGCATTTCCCCTGCTGGGTGTGTGCTGGCCAGGCTGCAAGGAAATCAATTATATTTGTGAACTTTGAGTAAGAAAAAGGATTTGGAATAGTCTTCTGTATTGATTCATTATTTATATGGGTAGTCAGTGTCAATTTTCCAGAACAGGTCATGTGGAAATTAATTGTATTAAGCACTTCCTGATTTATAATAAAAATTTTCTCATATCGCAACTGATACTTCCTTGTACAGTATTCCTTAAGTTTATGCTTGAAAATATGATTTTATATTTCAGTGTAAATAGTATACAATGCCTACTTTTACTTCCTCCCTAATGCTCTTAATGATAGTGGGATTTTACAGGCAATCTGAAGATACTTTCTGATACCAGTGATTTTTTTTTTTTTTATTTAGAGGAGTTTGGCATTTGAAAATCTATAAGTCCTACCTCAACTTCATTATACTATGGGAGTTGAAAAATCAGAGTACCAAGCTTTGTTGCATGCATTAATTTAAAATATGAGCAGTTTAAATTGTGTTTTGAAGTAGTTTTTTTCCATGATAAGGTACATTATTTTTGCAGGAGTTTGCTCTTCTGCCTGACTGTGCTTTCTCACATCAGCCTAATCACTGTGTAATATTGCAGTGTAAATAGCAGCAGAGCACAGGTTCCTTAGTGAAGAAGGGTGTCATTATGGTTCAAAATTGGAAGAGTGGCATGGGGACTCGTTTTCTTTTAACTGTCTTTTCTGGGGCATGAAAGTTTCATCCTTAGGGCATTCCCAGACTTCTGCAGCACTGGTAGTGATCAAACAAGTTCTGTCCATTACCACTTGGCATGGAAAGCACCTTCCTTTCTGTTGGCAAACAACACAGCTGTTGCCTTGGAGAGCGAAATCAACCTTTGCCAGCCCAAGGCCTGGGCACCTCTGTGCCCAAGCTAAAGCCCATTATCTCCAGAGTCAGCAGGTCTGGCAGCACTACCTAGCCCTAGAAAAAAGCATTTCAGGTACATTACAAAATGTAGTTTAAGACTTTCTCTGCCTTAGAAACTTCACACTAGCAAAAGCAAGAATTACCACGTAATGATCCAGTTTAATTGCTGTTGTTCCTGTATCTGAAAGCTGGATATTGTGGAAACAAAAAAGGTACAGAGAGCAGTCTAGAAAAGTGTTTCATGTGTTAAATGACTAACATTTAAAAAAAAGGATAAGTTCTCAAGGCTGTGGTGTACACAAGTTGTTTTAAATTAATATTTGGATATTCTTGTACTTGACTTAGTTTTGTCCAGTACAGAGGAAGAATAGCAACTATTATCAATAAGAAAAACTGATGTGGTTTTTAGGAGATCTTAGTTTTATTTCACTGGAAACCTGTTTCATCATCAAAAAGAAAGGGTAGCAGCTTGATTTGAATTTTGGGATATATCCTAGTTTGGGGTTTAAAATCCATCCTTTTCCAGCCTAAGCATTTTTTGAGTTCCCCAGGAGAGGAACGTGAAGAACTGCTACAGTAAGCTCACAGATTGTCTGCTCTACCTTCACTGGGGGAAAGACCTGTCATTACCATTCAAAGTACACTTTTCTGTGGCTGGTTTTGTCTTAGCACTGCTCTGTCCAAAAAGATGAAACCTATGTTCTGCTCTTGGAGGATAAAGTAACTTCCACAAGAGACTGGTCTAATTCCTAGTACAGAACTTACAACATAGAGAGAAATTAGTTTAAACTATGCTGGAGTAATAAGGCCTTGGTTAATTGTCTGAGTAACAGCAGTGTGGATTTTGATTTGGAAAGTTGTGCCTTGCCCCACAACTAAAATATGTGTGGAGGAAGGAGGATTTTGCTCACAGATAAGATGAAATGGATAAGAGTAGTAGGAGGAATCCTATCTTAGATAAAATATGAACAAAGTTTAAAATCTGGCTCTTAATCACCTTAAGTTGCTGCTTTGTGCCTGAATTTCCCAAGTTAAAAAGATACTTGCACTTCTTTTTTTGTGAACCACTTGGTCATATGCAGATAAAAAGCTCTATGTAGGAGTGGAGTATATCACGGAATAAGGGGGTTTTTGTGTCAAGTTGGAATGTTGACTGATTGCAGTGACTCATTCATTAAACTGATTCTAGTATGGCAGTTTGTTTCTGTAGACTGAATATACATACCTGCTATGTCTGCAGAAACAATTCAAATGGCCAAAGAGACACTGCTTGCATAGCACTTAAATCTACAAAGTGTTCAACTAGTGAGATTATACCAAGTCAGATCCTGGCTTCTTTATTAGTAGTATGGGATTTTTTTTCCTGGGAACAGCCCAAGAGAAGAGTCACACACTTCTTTGCAATTAATGTGACGGCTGAATTTGACTAAAGCTGTTTTATGTTTCTTCTTGTGACTTCCTGAATTCCTTTGTGACATTGCTAAAGGGATGTATGTTCCTCTTCCCTTTCTTAGTCTCACTAAATATATCCCTGTGGCTTAGAGTAATGTGAATTTTTCAGTCCTAGGCTGGCCTGTGGATTCTAATATCCTGCATACCAACATTCCCGCTCCATTGACCCAGTTTAGTTCCTGTGATTTTTCATTAAATGTGGCCCATGGACTGATCCTCCTCTGCAGCAGTTGTTAAATAAGTTGTGTTAGTTTAACAGTGGAAACAAGCTGGGTTTCTTCTCTGGAGAGAGATGATCTACTGATGGCAGGCTAAAAAAAAAAATCTCTGTCACACAGAGCATCTTTCTAAGCACTGATTCCTCTGCATTCATTCTAAGTCACTGGGGGAGCTGGTGCCTTTGTGGGATTAAACTGGTCATGTCTGGACTATGGCTGGAGCAGCTGCTGGGAGCACGCTCGGTGTTTAGTTTGTATTGCTGTTGTGTTTAGGAGCCTCAGTGGTGGTGGATAATGTATAGGGGCAATACATTGGGGTGGAAAACAGGAGTGGAAATGAGCAGCACTCTTTGGGTGCAGTTCCAGACAGCTCTGCTCTAAAGTTGTTTCTGAAGAAAGGGAGCACTGCTGGCCAGTTCAGTACAACTCAGAACTGTCAGCCTGTGCTTTGAGACTCTGTCCCTTAATGGTATTTTGGAAATGTCAAGAATGTTGCTCTTCAGATACTTCTCATACCCCTGCATACCCCAACAAGATGGAAAGTCATATATTTATACAACAGAATAAAAGTTCTGGTTTGATTATTCTAACTATATCTAACCAAAATATGGTAACTTTGTTTTTCTTTAGATAGATATGCCTCTTTTTTTGGTCTGGATAGCTGGAAAAAATAGCTTATAGTATGTTATCATGGGCAGTATTGCCAGTTGTTTATCATGTAGATGGCCTAAAGCACATTCCTGTGATTTTTGCATGTGTTCAAAATACATTTCTCATAAATGCTAGTTGAGGTCTTGTGTGATTAGTATTTCTGTTGATTTTATGACACTAAAGATGTCATAAAATAAATACCCAAATAAAACTACCTGTATGTCCTCCTCCTGTCCATGAACATTTTGTAAAAATGAGTTGTGATATCCAAATTCTGTTAGAGGCAAGAAAATTTTCAGTTTTGCGAATTCATGGTCAAGGTAATCCTATTCATTCTTTTGCCTTCAGCATCTGCAGTAGTGATGCAGATAAACAGTTCTTAAGTTTTGTCTCTTGATTGGATTTCCATCCCTAATATATTTTAAATGACATAATGGTATTGCAGTGAATTCATTAGATGAACACTGCAAGAGACTTTTGTCTATACTACTGTGCAAAAGATTATCAAATCTGGGCTTATTGGGCTTGTTTTGCATGCCTGGCTCCATAACCTTAAGACTACTCATACTGCCTTGCACCTGGTGATAATCTCTGTGTTTCAAAGAAATGTCATTTATAGAAAACTAACCACAGCAGGATTCTAGGAAAATGATTGTAACCATTAAAAAAATCAGGGGAGAGGAAGGTTTCTTGGTCTTTAGAATTTATTTGTTTTTAAGACCTTTTTTTAAGGTTCTCTCATTCTGTGTAGGAACACTAGCAATCTGCTTGAGGATACCTGCACTTTTTCATTTCATACCTATGAGTTTACCCTGGAGGAGTGTTATAAAAGCAGGCTTTAGTATGCCATCCACCACTCTTCAGGGAAAGGCGACTTTTATCTCTGTTCTTACCATCATGTCCCTTGTCCTCCCTGCCAGCTAGCCTGCAAGAGGGAAGGGAGAGCAAGAGCTCTGTTTGAGTACTAGTAATTTGTAGATAGCTTTTGAGCTGTGGAATTATGCTTATCTCCTGTGTAGCTTCTTACTCAATTGAAAGTCCTATTGGCAGTTCTAAAATGTTATCAGCAGTGCTGCATATTTGAATTTCATTTACAGCACATCAGCTCTTTGGTTTAGGTACTTGGACTTACATTTTATTTGTGTTCCTGCAGCTAAGTCGGTTCGAAGTCTATATTGTGAATTGCTCAATACAGAAAATGCTAAATAACATATATACACTGCAAGGAAAATATGGAATTGAGCTGTTGTCCTCCAAGAAAACTTGATTCCGTACAGCATTTTTTCCACACAAAATCTATTTGAATGTTTTCAAAGTAAATAATATGGAAGGGGTAAAGAAACATCTTCAGTAGACATAGCAAGGACAAAGAGGAATGATTCCTCTTTGTACAGAAATCAGATAGTCGTATGCAAGAGATTAGAGAAGGGGGGGCGGCGTTTGAACTACGCTGACAGGATGCAGTGTCCTTTTCTACGTATCACAAGATAAGCAAAAAAAGATAATGGGGACAAAACAAAACCGGTGACTTTGAGTAGAACCAAATCTGTAACTCTGTTCCAGTATTTCTGATTGGAAATAAATGTTGTTCTTGCCTGGGAGGGAGGGTTTGAAATACTTGAAATTAATACATCTTTTTGCCCTGTTGCAGTGCACTCCCGTGTAGCCCTCGCTCAGCTGCCATGAGCTTGCTGCACAGTGACAGCAGCTGTGGAGGCCGAGACGGGGAGAGCGGCTGCTGCGCAGCCATGGCCAGCGCCTGCAGCGCGGCAGCCAAGGAGGAGAGCTCCAGCGTGGGCAGTGGCGCTGGCAACGCGCCCGGCTCCTTCACGGAGGAGACGCAGGGATACGACGTGGAGTTTGATCCGCCGCTGGAAAGTAAATATGAGTGTCCAATCTGTTTGATGGCTCTCCGGGAAGCAGTGCAGACACCGTGTGGCCACCGTTTTTGCAAAGGCTGCATTGTCAAATCAATAAGGTAAAGGAAAAACTTGTGGAAGCTGTTTCTAAGAAGAAATTCATGTACCAGAGCAGTTTAAGGTCAATCTAAACTGAATAGAGCTGCCCAAGATGCATTACCAGTGAGTGATAATAGAGCTCTGGAAATTTATTATTCATTAAAGGTGCTATATATGGCCAGAATGTCACAAGTTTGGAAGTTTTGTGATCTTTAGATGGTTTGCTGTTTTCACAAATTTACCCAGATTATGAATCTAAAAAATAGATTAAACTTCAAATAATAATTAAAAAAGGAAAGGTAAGTAAATCCCCCAAGTAAATTCCATTTCCAGCTCAGGATTATAAAATTACTTGTCTTTTGCCTATGGTTGTTTCTCTTGATAACTGCAGGAAACTACAGACAACCTGATTTCTTGGTGCAGATAAGGCAATTCATGCTTTCAGTTCTTCACTTGAAATTAGCTGCTTCCTTCTTGAGCTGGAAGAGAGAATGTGATGAGGGAATAGTGTTGAACAAAGCATTGAGAGAGGAAACCAGGTGGCCTATGAGAGACTGGGAATAAGATACAAAGGCAAGAGCAGGCTGGGCTTATAAAAATGGATGATTGAAAGGGCAAGAAGGGGCAGACAGTACTTTGTAGAGAGCACTTGCCTTAAACCTGGAATGAAGTCATCAGTGTCCCACACGTGTGAGTGAGTATTGGATTACATGGATAGATATTATGCTGTAGGATTTTTCCTTTTCAGCATAAGCCAAATTTTTTTCTTAGCAATTGCTCAGATAGCTCAAATGTCACTTTGGTAGGAATTTATATATTCAATTCTGTGTGACCCATATGTAGAATTGGCTCATTTTCAATTTTACTTTGCACACTTTTTGTAAAGATCATTAAACTGTCTTCAGTGTTACTGTTTTTCCCTGGCATTCATTTTATAGCCTGCAAAATGGACAGTGCTTTCTTGATTGGTTTTTCATACCATTTGTCCATAGTTGTATTCCATTTCTTTTTCTCCCCTATCCATCATTTGTAGCTCACTAAATGAATAGTATGCCAGCAATTATGTTCTCTGAATACAGTGTTTTGTGGGCTTCTCTGTAGTTTCTGCTACATAAATTCTCTGGAAGAATTTCTTCATGGAAAGGCCATGACCAGAAGTTTCTGCTTCTTTCATACCTCTTCTGTATTTTACTTCATTTCTATGAATAGTGATGACTGTTTTGGTGAATACTAAACAAGGTGGAAAGCATTTTTTTTCTTTTGAGACTGTAGATCATCAGTGTAATATTTCAGATGTTTCATTGCAAGTAAAAGTTTTCCCTCATTCCCCACTGAACTCTGTCTTTGGAGGACAGTTTGAGTGACTGTTTGTGAAAGCAGGGAGGACAGCTTGAAGTGCCAGACCTCTCTGAATCCCTGAAGGGCTGAACTGCATGCTTAATTGGCATCCATAGATCAAGCTATTGATTTGGATTATGTAGTGTCTACAGTATGGTATTGATTTGCAGTATGTACTGTCTACAGTACCAGATTGATTGAGGTATTGAGAAGCTTCTACAGAACTAAAATGAAAATGGAAAGGGATATTTTACATTCTCTAAGTACTGATTTTTTTTCACTAAGTGATTGTCACAGCCTTCATTTGATCAGGAAAAATTGCTTCTCTTTATTCCTCATTGCTCCACTGTCTTAACTCAAGTGAACACAGAGATTAAGGATTTTAAATGATGAAGGATGGAAAAGCATTTTTTGAGTAATTGCTTCTTGTGACTTACACAAACAGTTGTAGTTGTTTGTGGAAGTAGTTGTGGCTGCAACTAGAAAAAAAATGGAAAACCTTTTAAAAACTGGACTCTTCGATCTTACAGTGTGAAGGACATGATTAGATGAGATTTGATCACAGTAAACATTTGCCTCTCAGAAAGTCTTGGCAGCTTTTTAAATAAAGCTGTCTGAAGTGCTTTGAAGTGCTATAATTCATGGAAGAGGAGAAGCTTATCTACCTAAGTAACTACAAATGTGTTTACGAATGTTACTTGTCAACAAAATATATTGCTGGAAATTTTAGAAGAACTAACTGCAGGTGCAGTAGCTAATTCAATTTTCACTCCAGTCTTCTTCTGTATCTTAGGGCAAAGCTGACTTAGGGTTTGTAGTAGAGCTTGCCAAATATCAGAACCTCTGTTTATTGGAAAAGCAGAATTGTGAGGTAACAAGGGGCAGCAGGGACATCTTTGGGTGCTGGCAGTTCATCCAGCAGCTGGCATGGCTGCAGTTAAAGTCTCTGCCAACTGTCTCAGCTTCTCGGCTAAACTGCTCACTTGTTAAAATCACAGAGCAGGCTTTTCTTTCGAAATTATTCTGGCTTTACTCTTGATACCTGCATTTTAATCTCAAGGGAATTTACAGGAATATTCATTGTACTTTGTAGCAGATGGCCCTTGTTTCACAGGTACTGTTGTGAGTGGCAGAGTGCAGTGTGATAAATAATTCCAGCACAGGAAAGCCTTCCCTGTAATGTAAGCTAGAACTGAGGTGCATAAACTCAATTCTGTCACAGGAAATATGTAGCAACATCTTTGTCTGTAGATGGACCTTAGCAGTGTTTTAAACACAGTCCTGATCCTTGTAAATAGTATTTGAAGCCTGTTCAATAAACTAAAATGAGTTACTGCTTTTTCCTTATTGCACTTTACTACTTTGGAAAATTGCATTTCATTCTTATTTTGCCTGCTAGTTATTATTTATCTGCTAGTTATTTAAAACGGAGATTTGGTAATCTTTATTCCAAATTAATCTGTTGTTAGCTGCTCTTATTTATGATTAGCTTTTCTTTGTAGAAATAAAGCTGCTGTCTCCCCAGCAGGCCTATTGAGCTGTCTTCATGCTCCACTAAACTGGGTGTTTGTAACCAAGCTATACCTGTGAAAACTGATTTCCTGTAGGTTGTGAAGTGAGGGAACATTTCTAGCTTGTGACAAAGATCACACTGGTCATAGCTCAGGGAGCTCTGAAACAAGGCAAGCTAGGTGTTTTCTTTCTTCTACTTGTTTAGGAGTATGATTCTCAGGCATGTGGTGAGCTTGCTCTGCAAGCAAAACTTGTGAAAGGAAGTTCATTACCTCTTTTTGAAGTGGCAACTTTACCTCCACTTCCTCTAGCAGTGTTGCTGATAGAGTTGCTGAGCAATTATTTCCTTTTCCAACAAAGAACATAAATTCCTTCCTGGTCTCCACAGCCCACTAGGTTCTACTTCCCCTCGTGCTTGCAGGCAGTGACAATGATCTGGCCTTTGATCCTTGCACCACAAGTGCTCTCTGACATTTTTCTGCCCCATGTATTTTTCCATTTTATTGCTGTTTCCATTAGCACTCAGGAGCTTTGATCCCTCATGCCTCTTTAAGTGCATTACTTAATTGTGAATCAGTATGTTGGCCTGCTGCTTTCAGAATGAGCTGATACTAGAAAGTTTGATGGAGGTGATCCCCTTTTTTACTCCATTTCTAATGATTTTTGTATATACATGCAGGTAGACAGAACCTGATGAACTGGAACAGGCTGTTAGTTACCTTCTGCAGGTTGCAGGCGTCCATGTTCCATCAGATTCCAAACCTTCAGCAGTTAGCACTGACTTCCAGTCTGTTTGCTGTTAAAATGGCTTCAGATGCAACACTCAGTTCCAAGTCCAGTGTAATTTTCATAGTTACTAATCATTTTTGTGTCTGGAGGTTTTCACCCTGTTTGCCGTATAGTGAAATTAAAGGATGGCCAGCTGATCATATGGTTGTATAACAAAACCAGCAAACTGAGCAGTGAGTAACGTAATGCCAAACAGATGAAGTCAATCTGGAAAAAAAGACAATTTTGCTTTTTTTCTTAGCTGTGATCACCTTGGCTGTTTATAAAATGAGAGGAGGTCAAAGAAAGTTAAAGTAATTGTTTTGAAGTAGTATGTGAAATATTCTTTGATGTTGGAGCTATGTGAAGTACTTGCAGAAACAGGACTGTAAGTTCTTAGTGTCTTTACATACTCCTCAAGTTTGTTTCCAGAGTACTTAACATGCCATTTGTACAAATAAAATGTGTTTGAGTTTGAAAAGTGCTGCAACCCCAGTCATGCCACCTCCAGTGAAATTGTGTGTTTTCAATTTTTCTGAAATACATTTCATATTTTCTGGTCATTGCCACATAAATACCATTATTTTTAAAGATCTTTTTACTGTGTTATTATTTGGCCACTAATGTCTTGCTGGTGTAAAAATATTTTAAATTAAGTGCTTGGAAATCTGTTGGTAATATTGGAATATCTTTCCTTGCTTTTCTGCATTGTAGAGATGCAGGTCACAAATGTCCTGTAGACAATGAAATTCTGCTTGAAAATCAACTTTTTCCTGACAACTTCGCCAAACGGGAAATCCTTTCATTAAGGGTCAAATGTCCCAACAAGGGCTGCAGCATGAAGATGGAGCTCAGGCACTTAGAGGTGAGAAGTAGTTTTGAAAATATGGAACCTTGTTTTCATGGGCAAGTAAAAATTTGAAATAACTTAAATAGATGGTCATACCTGGTACTCATTTATGCTGCCTCTGTGCATTTTTCTTTCAAGACTATAGGTACACATATTGGTTTTTAATGAGTATTTAGTTGTAGTTAGGTGATTCTCAAGTGAACATCCCAGTGCATGACGATTGTACTAATGCAGCTTTCTGCTGAGAATCATTCATGTCTGCCTTGATCAGCTATGTCCGTGCTTCGCACAAGTTTATTAATGTCAATTGAATAGTCTCTTAAAGTAGCTACATATATTAGTTGAAATAACTGTTTTGGAATATAATATATGCATTTAAAAGGATAAATATAAAACTAAATGTTTACTGAGAGCTTTTTTAAAGCTCTGAATACATGAAACCTTGACCTTAGTAGTGAGACAGTAACAGGCTGTTGGTAGAGTCAGCATAAGTGTATAAGGATTTCCTTGCATGAAGGAAAGATTGGGATTCGTTTGCCTTGCATTGTGCTTTCTCTTGAAAACGGATGAGATGCTAGTTCTTATTTGAAGTATCAAATCCCTCTTCTGCACTTCTGCAGGACCACCAGCTGCAGTGTGATTTTTCCACTGTGGAATGCCTACAGTGCCAAGGAACCTTCCCAAAGAACCGTCTGAAGGAGCACATGACCCAAGAGTGTCCGAGGCGTCAAGTGTGTTGCCCAAACTGTGCCACATCTATGGCCTATGAAGATAAAGAGGTATTTAGCAGAAGTCTCAGTTTGTCAACCTGCATTCACATGGGTTTGCTTGGAAAGGGAACAGCAGTTTAAAAAAAACAAAAACCCACTGAAAGGTTTTGGTTTAGAAGAGCTCTTTGTGCTGCTGCACAGCTGAGAAGCTGCAAACTCAGGACATGAGCCTGCAACAGCAAAAGCTGGGGAGAGATTGTCCTTAAATACAAACTTATTTGGAACCATGTGGTGTGAGGAGACTTGTGGACTTGTGTAAGAATCACTGATTTCTGACCTTACCATCAGACAGGCTGTATCTACTGGCCATGGAACACAAAAAGCAGTATTTACATGTGCAGTTTTTATGCCTGGGAGAGAGAATGTATCAGGAGATAACTATTTTGAGGATATTTGCTACCACACAAGACCAAGATAATTTCTGAATTCTTCTCCTGGCTCTGCATTTTTCACTTGGGTGATACTGAGGGTAATGCTTTCCTTTTGCTGTTACCATTTCTTTATCTCTATATGGATGTGTTTTATCTCAAGGACTATTGAATGTTCTCGGATATTAATATCAAACGTACCTCATATAGTCCAACAACACAATTAAAAAATAAACAAAAATAGTGCTTTCATATAGGTCCAGAATTTTATAAACTTATGGTTAAAATCAGATTTCTTTGGAGCATAAGAGCTTTAGGAAATAAAATATCTGCAACTTTATGAATCTCTTGTATAAGTCCAGGCGAAAGCAGTTACAGAAAACATACTGTTCAGGGTAAAGGGATTCTCTTTGTTGCACAGTTGCATACAGCTAAATGCAAAATTAGGTATATAAATAAAAATGTAATGTCTGATCAAGGGTGATTAGCCTGCTCTCAAATTGGGTAACTTTACTGATGCTTTGTCCTCTTCCTTTTTTCTGTTTGATCACTTAAGCTTCATGACCAAACCTGCCCACTTGCCAATATATATTGCGAATATTGTAACACGGTGCTCATCAGAGAGCAGGTAAGAGACTCTCTTTTTCTCTGTTTATTCCAAGTCAAATGCTTCATTTTTACATTGCTTCTTTAATCTGAAATTAAACTTGGCGATACAGTTTGTCTACTAGCTGCTAAATCACTACCTGCCTCTCTCTGAAAATGTCCAGTGCAGGTGTGATGCTCCCTTAAATGCTGCTCCAGCTTGCAGTTGCAGTCTGGCAAACCTCTGTAGGATTTTGGCTGCACATCACATTGTTCAGCTGTACTGCTTCTTGACAGGGGCCATGTCACATGTCTTTGATCTTGAATGGAGTTGAAAAAATACCAACAACTGCCAGTGGTTATGGCTGACATAACAAGAAGAGGCTTTGATTTGGGCAGAGAGGGGGAGTTTTTGTACTTGGAAAGCCACTATTGGAAAGTAGCTATAAGTAAATTCACTATCAAACTGGGATGCTGGCTGGAATTCTGCTTGTCCATTACTGATAGAATAGCTGTTATTATTTCTTCGGTTCAATAATAACTTCATTGGCAGGAAAATAATAAATATTGATTTGTTTAATTTGGGATGGCAACTATGTTGACGGCCTGGGTTAAAATTGCACAAATACTCTGAGAAACAGGATTGAGCTTAGTAATGACAAAGGAAAAAGTCTGTTGTTAGGTAGAATAATGAATTGAAGAAGTGGGGAACAGAGAATGCTAAACATTTGTAATAATAGCTGATCTTTATTAGCCTTGTGCTTCATCATGATATTTAAACAAGGCAAACACCTGGGGTTACATAAACAGGGATTCTGCCTGTGAAACACTGAATTATCCTTTGCTCTGTTTAGGGCTCGTAAGGCATCAGCTGAAGTTGTTTTGCTTTTGAGGGAGGGTGGATAGGGAGGATCCAGAGCAGAGAGATGACTGATCTGGATCTGGAAAACATGGACCACAAAAAAAATGGAAGTAACTTGAACTTTTTGAGGAAGATGATAATAAAGAGAGACACAATAAGTATGTGTAAGTAGTCTTTCAGAAGGGAAGGAATTGAACATGACCTGGCTAGAGGATAGGCTAGAAACAAAAAATGTTTGGTCTAGCAAGGAATGCTTTTTCAGGCCTAACATAAGAACAAAGTCAATAAATTGTTACAGTACATACAAGTGGGATGTATAATTTTTATCATCAGCTTACATTTCTGTTCAAAACTTCCGTATTCCCTTAAGAACTTACATAGGTATAAACTGATCTGACTTCAGGTACATGTTCAAAATCCATCCAGCTGTATCCTTTTTGGATAAGAGAATACTCTGGATGGAGAACTAATATCAAATCTGATTTGTTTTAGATGCCTAACCATTATGACAATGATTGCCCTACTGCCCCAGTGCCATGTTTTTACAGTGCCTTTGGGTGTCCTGAAAAGGTAAGACTTTTATCAGTATCTTCTGAATTGCAGACCTTCTGCATGATTTTGTCTGTTGGTTTTGTAATGTGTTTTCCTATTCTTGTCTCATTTACCAACCCAAAATCCTCAGTGATTTGTGGTTATGGGTTTTTTGTTTTGAGGTATCTTAAACAGTGCATGTTGATACATTTCATTTCAAAATTGCTTTTTCAAATTTAAAAAGCTCTGTGAACAATTTGCTTGATGACCTTGCTTTTATTATTTCATGCTTTCTCAGCTTTTATGTCAATAAAGTAGCTTCTAGCATTTCTTCCAAAGTTGTGGCCAAATATGCTTATGACTCCTAGAGTTCCGTAAAGAAATTTTATTAAATTCTAAAATTATTAATCTAGATACTCTTATTTCTAGTTTTTTAATACCTCTTGGTAAAAATGGGTCTTTCCCCTTCATTTCCACATCAGTTTTCATACACTATTTGGTACTGTGGAGCATTTTAGCAAATCAATGAGGGGAATACAGATTTAGAACACAGAAAAATTCTAAGTATATTTATCACTAACAGTCTTTCACCATGTCTGTTTTGAGTTGAACAGTGTTACTGAGAATGTACACCATAATTAATGATAGATTCATAGGGAAATTATCACTCCTACAAAACCTGGATTTTTTTATCATGAATGCTCATTAACAAGAACGTGACCCTGAATACACAGTGCTTGCATTTGGAATATTTGACAAGAATGTTTTCAGTATAAAATACTCCATATTTCTTCATATCTTGCTTTTACTTTCAGGTGCACAGTTTGAAATATACTGTTCCTATTTGTCACTGTATGTACTACTGAAATACTTCATGTTTTTACTCAAATTGCCTCCATTTGAAGTGTGGGTGTTGGCCTTTAATAAGAAGTTGTTCTCAGTCTTCTCTGGAGAATTTAAATTTTGTTGTTTTCCTGGAGTTACTGCAGCTTCTGTAAAAATACAATCAAAGGTTCCCTTATTAAACATTACATAGAATATGCAACTATACAATACGCTGTTACTAATGATAAATATTCTAAGAGTATGTTTGTGACATCCCAAAGTCCCAAGCCAACAAAAACAATAATGCACATATGTGATTAATGTAGCAGTCATTTATGTCAGTTCTATCTTAACTTCCCAAGTTAACAATTCTCTGCTGAAATCACCTCATATTTATGCTTTTGTTGGACCCCAGCTGTATCAACATCCAGCCAAAGACACAAAGATCTTAAAGGTCTTTTCCAACCTAAATGATTCTGTGATTTGCCCGATGGTATTTGAACTTCTTTTTCCATTTTTCCTAACAGTGATCTTAAATTTGGAGCTCTCTGTTGGTAAAGTGCTATTTTTGTCACACCTTTGTCCTTGATTCACACTGCAGCTTTTCTCACATGACAAAAGCAGCTACTTGTTTGACTTTCTTCAGAGCCACATTTAAAATGTGATTGCAGACGTTTGATGTGTTCCTAATGCCATATCTCTTAAATCCTAGATGCAAAGGAATGAACTGGCACGACATATGCAGGAGTTCACTCAGGTTCACATGAGGATGATGGCTCAGAGTTTTCAAAATATCAGTGTTACTGCTGCAAATCCTGTACCCTTCATCAATGGCCTACCCTTTGATCCTGCCCTTTTTTCACACATGTCACATGCGGCATACAACTGCAATCCAGAAGTTGAAAACTTCAAGGAAACTATTCAGCAGTTGGAAGGTCGTCTGGTGAGACAAGATCACCAAATCAGGGAACTCATTGCTAAAATGGAGACTCAGAACACTCACATGGCGGAACTCAAACGTACTATCCGAAATTTGGAGGGAAAGATTACTGAAATGGAGGCACAGCAATGTAATGGTATTTATATCTGGAAGATTGAGAACTTCAGTGGACTGCAGAAAGCCCAGGAAGAAGAGAGACCTGTAGTGTTGCACAGTCCTGGCTTCTATACAGGGAAGCCTGGCTACAAGCTGTGCTTGCGCCTGCATATCCAGTTACCAAATGCTCAGCGCTGTGCTAATTTTATCTCTCTGTTTGTGCACACTATGCAAGGGGAATATGACAGCCACCTGCCCTGGCCTTTCCAAGGCACCATTCGACTTTCTATTTTGGATCAATCAGAAGGCCCAGAAAGGCAGAACCATGAAGAGGTGATGGAAGCCAAGCCAGAGCTACTGGCCTTCCAGAGACCGACAGTTCACCGCAATCCGAAAGGTTTTGGTTATGTGACTTTCATGCACCTGGAGACCTTGAAACACAGAACCTTCATCAAGGATGACACACTCCTGGTGCGCTGCGAGGTTCTCACGCGTCTGGACTTGAACAGTGTCCGCAGAGAAGGGTTCCAGGCCCGCAGTACTGATGTAGCCATGTAGCCTGCAAGTCTTAACCACAGCAATGGAGCCTTGCTCATGTTTTTCCACACAGATCACAAAAGTGCTTCATTGTCCACAAAGGCTGGGTTTGTAAAAGATCATCGTTGCCAACACAGTTGATCTTCACCTGAATGGAACTTTGTTGTTGCTGGTATTTTTTTCTCTATATGAGGTTATATATTTAAATATTTGGAAAGGTTCTCTCTTAAAATAATAAGCTACTTCTGTAGCAAGCGAAATAAATGAAGTGTTAATCAAAACTTAACTGCCTACAGAAAAATCCCATTGCAGAACCTGTGCATCTCAGCTTGGTATAAAACTTTAGTCATATTGAATAGACCTGTAAGTCTTTTCACCTCAGTGCCTTGGAATAGATACTGTTGCAAGGAAGGAACAAAATTAATAAAGATGAGGGATTTTTTTCTTTTTTTTTTTTTTTTTTCCACAGAGCTTGAGAAAGTTGAGAGAGATTCTATATTGACTTATCTAGATTTTTGCATTGGCTATGTGTCTCTTGAAGTTTGAAGTTAGGGTTAAGACTTTGTTCATGTCACGAAGGCTTCAGGTATGCTTTGACCCTTTCCTCCTTCAGGAAGTTGCATGTTGATGCAGAGTTGATGGTGGTATTTCCAAAAGATACGAGGTGGTGTTGTGGAGAAGGCTAAATGATTCTGAGCTGAGTTCACTGAAGAAATATTTGTAATGCGCCTCCCTAATTCTCTTTATTTTGATAAATCTTTCTATAAGTGTGTGCTCTAGGCCCAGAATGTTAACCACAATCATCAAGAGATATGAAGGTTTAGCATTTGAATGAAATCCCTTTGTGCTGGTGGGATCTCCTAGTGCTGGACATGTTTCAGGTTGTGAGTGCACACATGAGCAAAGGGATGTACTAAACTGAGAGGGTGGAGGGTGATGCAGAATTTGTTTTACTATTGTTGAAACCCGAATTTTTCGCAAAGCTGAACTTGTGATCTGCATCTGTTCAAGTGATCTCTTGGTGTTCTGGGTGATGTACCCAAGTCATCCCCTCTGAATTCTCCATGGGCAGCTGGCCATATCAGCATCCAACTGCTGTGAGTATTTCCTGTCCCTTTAGACAATAGGAGCTGGGCCAACTCAGCAATTTGGATGGTAAGGAAAGCCTATTAATTCAGCAGTGTGAGGAAAAATTGTAACCCTGTTTGCTTTTAGGAAGAAAATCTGGCTTTCATAGTTACTCATTTATCAAACACTAGATTCACTGTATCAGAGGTTCCTAATGCTGTGTGTATTATTGTGTTCTGTACTGATTGTATGCCATGTAAATGTTAGTTTTGACCAGTCAAAGCTGAATAGTTCAAGTTCACTGGTGCTAAAAATTTTAACTTCCATGGTGCTGATAAAGTTCTGAACTTGTCTTTAAAAGGAGGGAAGAAAAAAGTTTTGTTCACCCCATAACCTAAGTACATGTCCAGATACTGAAGAAAGAACTAAACGATGCATGAGCTTATGTGTGTTATTTATCCAAGCTAGTGGAACAACATAAAGACTGGAGACACTGCAGCTTAAGAAATACTGAAGAGTGTTCCAACTATTTGCCATCATCAGAGCAATACCAGTGGGGAAAGGGCGCATTGCTTAATATAATCAAGACTAAAGAAAGACTACTATACCTTAGTGGTTTGGGAGGATACTCTGCCTGCCTGCATGAGAGGTAAAAGTTCCAGGACCCAACCTACCACTTTGTTCATCATATCCACGAGTAAAATTTCTTCTGCTGGTAGAACCTGCTAGTAGAAATTAGATGGAAGAGGGATTGTGTTCGATGGAGTATTGTCACTACTGAAACATGAATTTCCTGGCTAATAGTAAATGCAGTTAGTTGTTGGTGACTTTAGTTGATTCTCTGTCATTAGGGGACAGGTGAGCATGTGATACTCAAAATAGGGAAAGATCTCAGCTTTAAAACCAAAGTAGATTTTATAATGAATAGCCTCATCCTATCAGCTGAATTGTTCTGGAGTGTCTTCAGTTGGAGCATTCCCAGTAAAGCCATTCCTAGCCAAGAGCTGTCAATGTCCATGGCAGTGCACAGAGCCACTCTGCACCAAAGGCACTGTACGTGAGTTCTCCATTTTCAGGCTGTGTTACCTATCCATGTTTTTTCAATATGCTCAAAAACTGCCATTCTCTTTTGTTTCCCTTCTTGTTTTTTGGGGGGCAGGAGGGGAGGGAGGGGGAGGCAGTCAGAAAAAACACTTGTCATTTGAGAGCTTCTTCCTACTCCAGGTCCTTCCTCAACCCTAGAAATAAGAAAAATGTCCTTATTCTCTGTTCAAATAATTTATACCCAAGACCCACTAAATGCATTAACACTTTCTTTGCTTTTGAAGATTTGCATTTTGAATGGCATTTTTGCTTTGAGCCTTATCTGCTAGATCTGATGTACTTCTGCCTCTGAGGAGGAAACTCCCTGTGGTGGCAGGGTTTACATGATTCAGGTTAAAATTGTATAATATCACAAGCCAATAGGGAATAGAAGGCTACTGCATGTATAATTCTGTATTGGGCACAGTAATATGGATGCTTTATTCACTGCTGCTATTCTACTGGTTTTGTATTTTTATATTACCAACTAGAACTCTGAGCGATGACAAATTACTGTAATATCAGAGTATTACATGAGAGACTGTCAGAGATAATTTTCTAAGTATCAGTTAAATCTTACTGTCATAAAAAAAAGATTATAAATGTTAATGACATATTTATTCATGTACTTGTTCCATTTTCCTTTTTCCCCTTTCTTCAAATCTTCCTTTGAGAACTTGTTTTACCATGGTGGACTGAGGTATAATTGCTAGAACTATTTAAATGGAAGGAGAAAGGTCTGCAGCATTGAGTTGTCTCTGAATCAAAGAATTTTAATTAACCCATGTCCTGTGTAACTTGTTCAGCAGTGGGCTTTTGTTCTGTAAATCAATGCTTTGCAGCATTACTAGATCTCAAGGTGGTTTAACAAGTGGCTTAGCTTCTTTTGTCTTCCAAATTTCTGTTGTCTTTAACATGGTTTAAGTCACCAGCTCTTAGTACGTGTATTTGCAAAGCTGCTACAGCACAAATTTTCCAATTATAATATATTATGAATGTGTTATCTCTTTGCCTCCGAATGTCTTCCCCTGCAGGGCAGGGAAAATTATTTTGCTAAAAATGTTGGTATGTAATGTATATGTGGGAGCTCAGATAATGTGAGATGTATAGAGTTGTTTTTTAAGCAGTCTCATGATGTGTCTGGTCATGTTTGCTATCAAGGGATTAAACCTGCTAATGAAATTAAATCAGGGTGACCTTTCTATTCTTATTTAGAGACGGCAGCAGACCAAATACATTGATGATAGATGCACAAGATTATTCTGTGTCAATGTTAAAGGTCTGTATTGGTTTGCATTTGAACAAAATTAAAGTACTCCTGTTCCCTTGGATGAATTGATTGATAGTTTAATATATTTTGTAATTAATGTACAGCTATATTTCCGACAGAACTTTAAAAAATAAACTAATTAAACTGTGCACTGCATGTTGTATCTTTATTCATATGGAGGGCTATTCAAAAATACTAACTGATACAGGACTGCTGTGGTAGTTTCTCTGTCTTGTGGGTTTCAGAGGTGGGTGGTATCATATAGCATCAAGAAGGCAAAGAATATACTACAAGATAAAAACCTTCTGGCATTTATAAAGAGTGTTGATAGTTTAATTAATTACTAGAAGATACAGTTCATGTAATAGATAATAAACTAACTGTTCTCATAATCATCCTGTAATTTAAGATGTAATTTTCAAAAAAGCTGCACACTATCACCTCTCTGGCCACATCTGCTTGCTTACTTGTCATAAAAGCAACTACAGGCTGAAACTGTTGCAGGAGACTGAGATCAGAAACCAGAGGGAATTCCTCTGTCAGAGAGGTACAGACTTTATTGCAATCTCTGATTTATCTCAGCCTGGATCTGGTTTTAATAGCATCTGCAAGAAGGAATATTCAAAATCTTAAGATTCTTCTGAGTAACATTAGTGGTATTGCAGTAATGTGCTGTTAATGTCAAGTTAATTATGACTTGTCTTTCATCCAGGTTGGCCCTAATTGCTTCCATGAGTAATGGATAGGAAGGCTTGCTCAGACATTGGTTATCTGTTGTGTTAATCCATTCTTAGTGTTCCATATTTTAAGTGCATTAAAATCTTCTTTTGGTGAGATGGAGTAATAATGACCTTTTCTTTTAAGCAGGAAAAGCTGGCATTTACAGCTGCCCCAGGAATGGAAAGTCCATGTACAGAAGCAGAAGAGCAGCAATATAGGAGCATGTTCACACCCGTGTAAGTACAAATGCACATGTACCTTTCTGAAAAAAAAATGGCTGAAGTAGATATGGACCAGGATACTCTGACTGGATATTTTCCTGAACAAATACCAGTTACATTCCGTTGTTTTAGCTAAAATCCTTAACTAGTGCCAAACCAGTTGCTTTACTACCTTCCTCATCCCCAAAAAGCAGGAGACCAGCACTCCAGCTGTTCTGGCTGGAAAGAGAAACTCCCTGTGCCATTCCTTATTGCACTCTGCTAAACTTCAGCTCTTCTGTGCTGTCTCTCATTTAGGAACTGTGACTATTTAGCCTGTTCCAAGACAGCATTTACAGAAGTCAACAAAACTTCCTGAATTAGCCCTGAAAAAGGTTGAGTGTGGTATTGGCATATGCAGCAAATGGAAGGCAATACAAAGGGAGGTTAATCGACCAAAAATGGTGAGGAGGGAATCTAAAGCCTGTCTGGATGAAATGAGTAAGAGGGCTGATGAATTCTGCCTGTTACTCATCTTCGATTAAAAAAAAAAGTAAAAAAAAACCCACCAAAAATCTCATACCACTCAAATAGGAAATTTTTATGCTAGCACAAAAACTTACCAAAGGAAACACTTCCCTGGCACCGGTCTCACCCTCGTCATTTACCACCACTGAGCCTTTGCCCACTCCATCTGGAAGGGAGAGCTTGACCACACTGGATTGAGTCAACCCTTGTGCCATCACCACCCTCACAGGACCTGACAGTCTTAGTGACCTTGAAGTACCAAATATCAGGAGCTGTGGCCTTCAGGTCTTTTTCCTTTACTGGTTTTTAAGTTTTTACAATTAAACCTAACCACCTTGATAAATATACATCTCTGAGCACAGAGGCAGATACATGCTTAAGTTATTTTAAGCTTGTCAGGGCTCAGAATGGGTGAAGAGTTCGTGGTAGTTCTGCAGTCTTTTCCAGTTTGCAACAGCATTAAAAAATCCAGCCCCCAGCCAGAACTGTCCTTGTCTCTCCTGTCCTCTCTTTTTTTCATTTCCTCTTGTCTGCACAGAAGCAGAGAGATTCTGAAGTAGTGGTCATATTTTGAGTCCCTCCTCACCCATGTTTTATCCTAAGTGGAGCTGTTGCTACCACTTCTCAACCCTTTTAAATGACTGCAATTCTTTCCATTTCAAAAAAAACCTGTAAAAAATAATTTACCTTGCTAGTGCATGCTGAATGCAGAGCAAAGAAAGACTGAGCTACAGCATGTTAAAATAATCTTTCTGCTCAAATGCTGGGGCCCTGCTTCCCTGTCTGCTCTTCTGGTGAGCATGTTCTTTGAACATGTTTGCTCCACTGAAACAACCACTTGCATTTCACAGCTCTGAAAGTTGCATTTTTGCCTGGGGGTTTTCCTCTCCGATGGAATAGAAAACTTCACGAAACTGTGTACGAGGAGAAGATTGTGCAATAGGAAAATACTTTCTTTATTAGCTACAGTTCCAGCCTCAACTAATGAGCCTTCTTTTCCTTTTGGTTTGTACTCTGACTGATCTCTGAGGCCATGCAGCCCGAGTGTTCCTGAGTCAGTGATTTCATGCTGCTCCTTTGTTGCCTCCAGGAGCTGGCTGCTCTGCCACACCAGCGGGATGGTTATTGCAGCTAGTCACCTGCTGATGAAGCAGGGGAAAAGCCCTGGTCTACCCATGATCCTGAAGATTGCAGCTGAGAGTTTCTCACTGAGGTACCAAGCAAGTTTGACTTAACTTGGCCAGACTTGACAGGTGTTGGCCTGGGGCAGAATGGATTCATAGGCCGTGTTTTCTGGTGGCTTTTGTCCAGAGACTTAACCCACAGTGAAAGGAACTATGCACAAACTATGCACTAAACACTAAACACAAACAGTGTTTTAGCAGTTTGGTACTGACAATTTTGAAAAAAAACCTCCTCCATTCTCTTAGCTGATTAGAAGCAGGACAGGTATCTTTCTAGCCCTGTGATAAACTGTCCAAAAATGTGAGGTTTCAGTTTCTTAGTCCTCTCAGACAGAACCTGATTTCAATGGAACTCAGCTGATAATTGACACACTGGAGGAAAAAAACAAAAAAAGATAAAGGCAGCAACACAAACCTTTCCTTGTCTCACCTGATGTGCAGAGTCCTGACTCCTGCTACAGACCAGTATTAGTAACTTGCTGGTTTTCCCTTCTGTCTTCAGCAGCAGCTGCTGCTCTCGCTGCGTGCTCGCACAGCAGCTGTCAGGTGAAAGTGTGAAGTCCAGGAGTTTGGCCTGTTAAATCCTACAACAGTATGCTTGAGTTAGCACTTGTATTCCATTCTGGTATTCCTGCCTGCGTGGACTTGTTTCTCTCCAAGATTTAACTTTGTTTCTGTTTCTGCCGTTAATAAAGGAAGAGTTTCAGCCAGGTATGACCTTGGCCTTTGCTAGCAGTGTTAAGGAGTGAAGGTACTGCCAGGGAAAAGTGACACATACAAGTGTTCCTAGTTTCAGTATCACACCCAGGTGTGATAAACTTCACAGTGTGGAGTTTAGACTTGCCTAAGCAAGTGCCTCTGGTGTGATTCACCTTCTAGAAACAACTCCCTGAGCTTGAGTTTCTTCATGCAAAAGTCCTTTACACAGGCATGTGCCTGTACTCATCCTTCTAGATAAAATGCAGGGACTGAATATTTTAAATTCATCTCGGTGATCTGTACAGTGTGTGCTTTTGGATCCTTTGGGAATGGGAAGGATTTAGACTTTATATGGGTAGAAACAATTATCCTGAAAGGCAACTGTTGGGAAAAGGGAGGTCAGACCACCAAACAGCCGGGACAGTGATGAACAGCCACAGTGGATTTCTTGGTTCCTTGGCTGCTTTCAAACAGCAGTGGAAACCAAGGTGTGAATGCAAAGGAACCGTATTTTAACCTCTGTCTATTTCTGGTTCCTGTATATTCTCAGTCCAGTTGTAATAGTCTCAGATAAATAAAGTAATTATAAAGATTACAAAAACTCAATACAAAAATTTAGAAGATATTATATACATAAAAAGACATGTTTTAAATTAAGTGTAGTATTATACTGATGTATTGTATTAAATATATACAAATGAATGCTATAAATAGATCATGTATAATACATAATAATGTATCTATACAAAGATAAGAAAAATAAATTCTAATGAAAAGATAAGAAAAATAAATTCTAATGAAAATTGCCCCAGTCCAACTGTCCCCAGGTTTTTGAGTCAGAACTGTGCATCCAACACCATCACATGTCCTTACAAAATGAGAAAGGGTAAAAGTGTGGGTAAGCCTTTCTCCCATGGAATTGTACTTACTCATAGTTCCTTTGAGCCACGTCTCTAATCCTGTGTTCCGTTTTGGACTCCTCACTGCAAAAAAGACTGTCAGAGCTTGGCCCATGGGTTCTGCTGTCCTCCTCCTCCCAAACCCACATTTTCTGCAGTAACACCAGGTACAACCTGAGCCAGAGGCCCCACAGCACCCAGTGCACACAGCGAGGACAGAGGCGAGGAGTGCCACTGTCCCAGGCAGAGCCTGGGGAAGGGAGGGCAGGCTTGGAGGGTAAGAGACAGGGACAAATTTGTTTTCCTCTAAGATTCTCAAAAGCCCATTGGAGGCTTCCCCAATAAGGGCAATCCCAAACAAGCAATGTAGGAAGAACACATCTGCAAAGTACAAATTCACTCCCTCAAAGGCCTAGTTCTGCTCCACTGGTCTCTCCACAGTCCCTACAAACAGCAGTGTCTGCTGCTGAACAGACCCTCACTCTCTATTTCATATAGGGCTGAGTCTTTGTAAGCACTGCCAAGCCAGAGAAGGAGTGGAGAGAGGCTGCTGCTGCCCTCTGAAGGCATCACCAGCTCTGTGAGTCAATCAGCTAACCATGAGAGTTAATCAGGGAAAAAAAGAAAAAATATGCAAGAGGTCCAGATCATGAACAATTTCCTCTCCTCGCTGTAAACCCCAGGCAAAGGAGGACAGCTATGATGATGAAGACAAACAATGGATTAGATTAAGCATTGGGTAAAGCCAAAGAAATAAGCTTTTGAAAATGGGCTTTTTTGATAGTTTGCTTGACAAGCGTGGGTGTCTTGTTCACACCAGCTCATACATTTCAATAAGCTAGGAGGAGGCTCATGACAAATGCTCTCAGGTCTCATTTACTGCAGCATTTACTTTGATTTCAAAGAGCAGGACTTTTTAAACGACTACAGGACACTCTTTGACAGGGGAATGACGGGATGGTGGCAGCTCCTTTTCCCTGAAGTTGTTAGGGAAACTTTCCTGTCTGACCATTCAGGAGTCACTCTGGCAGTCACACTCCCACCACTCCAGACTGTCACTGCTGGAAACAAAGCCCCTTCACAGTGGGTGGCTCCAGTAACCCCATAGGTGCCCCTCTTGGCTTGCTGCACACCCCACACTCACAGTCAGAGAAAAGGTTTCCTTACCAGTCAGCTCTGGGTTTCCCACAGCTCAGGGGGTGGGAGGTTCCTTAACACAGTGCTGTTGAGGATGAGCCATTGAAGTTAACCAGGACTGTGGGTCCAGCGGGCAGCATCTCTCCAGGCTGCTGCAGGGCTTTCAGGGAAGAGAGATGTTGAACATTTAAGAGCCAGAAGAGAAACTGATGACATTCAGTGACAGGCTGAATGGAGGAGCTCAGAGGAGCTCCATCTGCACTACCAAACACAGCAATGCTCAGCATGTAATCGCCATCCACCTCTGTCTTCTGAAAAATGCAACCGGAAAAATCACAAGAAATCCTCTGCATTCACTCAAACTTGTAATGGACAGTGGTTCTGAATCTCTGAGATTCAAAGTTCCAAATGCACATCAGAACTCTTCTCCCATTTCCACAAAAAAAAAATATTAGAAGAGAGGTTTTTTTTTAGATGTGGTGCATATACCACTTAAGAGGCACTTTTCACACATACCATCAGTTCTCTCCTGCAGAACAGCCTCTCCTACCCTCTCATCTCTTATATCCAACCACAAAGCAAATACACAATCCATCAGCCTGAGATGTGCCTGAAGAAAGACAGGTTTAGCACTTGTCATAGTGACACCATGAGATAGATACACAGGGGACAAGGGTGAACAAGTTTCTACTCCAAGAACCATTGATATGTTAGTCAATAAGCCTTTAGTGTGAAGAGGATAAAAAATCCCCAGTGAAAAAGAGGGCTGGCTTACCAGTGACGGGTATAAATCAGTTTCAGGGCCTGCAGGGCAGGTGATTTGTGGCACAGTGTGATTTCTTACTGACATTTAATATAAATAAATTCTGTCGCTTTCTAGGTAGTACTGTTGTAGTACTGACTGGAAGACCGAGAGTCTTGTAACTGGTCTGTCTTTGAGAAGCCCAAGCAATTCTAACAGAACTCAATCTTTCAGGTTTAAAAAAAAAAAGAAAAAAATTTTTAAAAAGTAAAAAAAATAAATAAATAAAATCAAACAACAACCACAGAGAACTCCTGTGTGTGAGCCAATGCAGCCATCTTCATAAATTTCAAGGTCAGAAAAATTCTCTGACTCCAGTCTATTTTCCAATGTAACAAAGGTTGTTAACTGCACAGTCTATAATTATTATGCCACAAGAATTATCAGCTAGCTCTTGGCATAAGTGGGAATTAGCTTTGAAGCCAAATGAGAGACACTTTAAACAGCAACTCCCTGAATAGTCTTGCAGTTCACAGCTACTGAAAATCTGCTCTGTGCTATGGCAGGAGTTTAGGGTATGTGGGACCCTTCAAGCCATTGCCTTTTTGTTTAAGGAGTTTGCTTTCCTTTTGCTTATTGCAAAGTCTGGTGATCAAACTATAACTAAGCCTCTACCTTCTGTTATACCAATTATTCAGGTGAAGATTAATCTAGGCAGCTATATCCTTTACCTGCATATACCTGTTCTTTACTGCTCTCTCCCATACAGGTGAGTCTCCTACACACAAGCCCATATTTGTGGCCCCAAGAGTGTGTTGGCCATGCACAGCAAGCAACTGTTGATAAATAATTACAATTTTCAATTCACTTACTTATGCACTGGAGTTGTCACTCCTTTTCATCACTTAGTTTGGAGACATACACCCAAACTACTCAAACATCTCAGCTGCCACTCCTTGTGGACTTAGGACAGCTTTCACAAGACCTGAAAAAGTGCTTGGGGCAGGATTAGCCCCCTGGAAGGGATGAACTTACATATAAGAGAGATGTAAACTAGCACAACAATGATACAGCACTTGCTCTCCCAGATGGAAATAACTAACAAGGGTACTCCAGGTATCTTCAGATGCAAGTAATGAATAAAAGGCAGCCAATTCTCAGGTGTCAAGTGGCAGTTATTTTACAGCATGCCATTTTGAGCACCACATTGATGAGAATGAGCTGCACCTTTGCTGGATAGTTGCTTTAAAAGCTGCTGTCTCTGTTTTAAAGCTTTTGTTTATGTAGCTGAATGCTTGATGCCCTTACCTGGAGCTTTTGGGATAGCAGGGGGAAGAGAAAGCCCTCTACAAATGTGTGGAATTTGAAGCAAGAATATCCCATTTAACCTATTTTTGTCCTGCCAGATCCACCTTCCATATTTGAAATATGAACAGGATGACTAATTACCTCCTCTTTGCTCAGGGAAATACCAAATACCCTGCCCTTCACACTTCTAATTAACAGGAAAATTTGGAGTGACTTTCCTACAGAGAATGTTGACCGTGGGCTGAATTTCCAGATCAGGTACCCCTGGGAAACTCCCTGGGCACTGTGGGGAATCCATGCCTGGGTGGGTCTTGCTTTCTCACCTGCTTTCCTGAGTGCAGGACCTGTCCCCAGTGGGGAAGGGGCAGCCAGGGAACACAGCCAGCCTGGCCTCTTTCAGGAGCTCAGACACCCATTTGGTGGCTTTGTCTAACAAACAACTTCCCTTCAGGGCAAGGGAGGTGCACTCTGCCGGGCCCAGGAGTCCTGCTGTTGGCATGGAGAAGGAGCCAGGTTGGGAAGGAACAGAGAATCCAGTTAGGGAGGTCTCCTACTCTGAGACTACAGCAAAATTAAGAAGTTCACATAACTAAGCATACCATAAATGCCACAACTTGTCTCTCACTAGACCTGCAGTTTCTCCTCTAGGGGACACAGGTTGCCTCTAAGAGCCAAATATTTTCCATCTGCTGACTCAGTGGCAAGTGCCAAAAGGCCTTCCAGGTGAACCCATTGCCATTTGGGCCTAAAAAGAAAAGGCAACCCAAACCCTGCAGTGTTCACCCTGCTGTCATCAGTGCCAGCAGCAAGATATACTGCAAGTCGTCTGATTGATAAAAAATTTAAAAATAAACCAAGTTGCTGTCCACGTGGCTAGGACCAGAAGCAGCTCTGCTTCCTGGCAGTAAAAACATGTGCTTGGCTATGGGGAATATCAGGGAAAAGGCCAGTGGTAGTAAGCATAGCCCCATCAATAAGTTTATGACAGAATTGCATGAACACAGATTAAATCACTTACCTTAAGAAGGAGACAGAGTAAAAAAGGAAGATGGATTCAGTGTGATGAGAAGTGACTCAGTCTAGGTCATTATCAAAGTAGAAAGTAACAGACTTCAGGAGGTGGTGAAAGAAATTCCTTCTTCCCATTCTGACAGCTCCTCCAGGAGGTGTTCTCAAGTTGGTGACCACAAGGGTAGAAAAGACCCACCCTGTGGCCCTGTCACAGCCATGTGACATGGTCAGCAAACACAGTGCAACCCCAAACCAGAACCCTGTTTCCAAAATGCAAGTGTTTCTCATGCTGCAGCTCTGGCATGGGGACAGAGTCTTTGCTTCCAGAGGACTGGAAACTTCCTCAGCGGAGAGCAGCCACTCAGCACTGCCCCTCAGAGCTGTTCCCAGGGCCCTTCCAGGCCAGCCTCACACTGCCACCATGGCACAGCTTTCCAGCCACCTTCAGGTTCACCCAGCCTGTAAAAGAAAAGCACCTGCAGAGGCTTGTGCCATCTCACGTGGTTGCAAATGTGGTGGTCATGACCATACACTCGGTGTGGTTTACAGAACAGGTTGTGTTTACTTCAGTTTACAAAGTAAAGCCACCAGCTTCAATTCTCCATAAAAACAAAACAATGGGGGAAGTGCATGATTCAGAGGGCTTGGTGCAAATTTTTGCAAAGTAACAGATACAAAACCAAAATAATTAAAATCATACATTTGTGTAAAACAAAAGAAATTCAAGTTAAAACCAGGACTAATTCCTATTAGCCCTAGAGATGATCCAAGACTATGTCAGGAAATAAATACATCGTTCTAGTTTTCACCATAAAAGAGGGTGCTGCTCTCTAATCAAAATGGTTTGGGTATTTACAGAAGGCAAATGGGTTACAGGAGAAACAGAAAGAAGAAAAGCATTCATTCATTCAGAGTGAACTGAAATGCTGCAGGGTGACCACCTCCCCCCACACCCCAGCATGACTAAGAGAAGACTTTAAGTCACAGCAAGGGGCCAAAGAAATTAACTGTGAGCAGGACACCATCATCTGCCCCACGCTGGAGGGACTGTGCCAAGGTGAGACCAGCATGGCGTGGCTGCCACCACAGAGATTCTGAAGCTCCTCCACAATCCATGGTTGCCCTGGGGCAGATGACAATAAGCTGGCCTAGTCAGTCCAATTTATGAACAAGAGAGCAATTTATCCTATAATCCACCTGAAGGGAATGCTGCTTAAAGGTACATCTTCCTGGCCTCTGCTGGACTGTGGGTGCTCTGAGGAGGAGAAGGCAGCCAGCACAACTGAACCTCTTTTCCTGACATGGAAAGCACAGCTGGGAATCCAAACACTCAGCCTTTCCCCAAAGGCCAAGAGCTCTGGTGACAGAAGGGAAAAGGAGGCTCTTCCAAGTATCTCTCTCAACACTGCAAACCACAGTAGACAAAGCAACACCGTCATTTATCAAGGCAGCACGGCTTGTGCTCATAGCTGGTATTTCTGATGCTTTGTTGCCAAATAATAACCAGCTCTCCTTTTGCTGCATGTGCTACTAATGCCAAATCCTGGCAGGTCAGAGCTGTACTCCAGTGCAGCCAGTGGAGCTGAAGATGTTTAATGCCCAACAGAAGCAGGGAAAATTCTGCAGTTAATGTCATAGCATGCAAAAAAACATCCCAAAGGCTCATCCTAACCTTCTGTTTCCTTGTCAAGACACACTTATTTACCAAGTACACTTGGAGTAGATTCAAGTGGTAGTTGTGTCATGTCATATTTTTAATGGGATTTGACATTTAAGGCAGCACTGCAGTTTACCTGTAAGCCTATAATAACACTTGCAAATCTGCTTAGCAAGACATCAGCAGAGTATCCCAGGGACAGCTGAAACAGATTGGATCTGTCCCCACAGAAGCAGCATTGGAGTACCAAGTGATGCTACAAAGCAGACACTGCAGACTGCAGTGCCTGACACAGACACCTGCAAACTGGACCCACTCCTAATCTTCACAGCAAAAACCCAAAGACTGCAAAGAGCTTTCGCTTTATCTCAGAAGCTATATTGCACTGAGTCAGATACCACTGGAGGTCAGGAGCACTTCATGAATACACTGAGACAGGACTCCTTTCCACACCCGGCTGATTATCCTCGGCCTCATGAAATCCACAAGTGCTAAAAGTACCAGGGTAGGCCCAGGATGAAATACTGATCATCACCTCCTGATCTGGAGTCACGGTGGCCCAGTGCTGAGAAGCACCTTTACATCTCCCACACAAGTGCAGCATCTCTTACCCACTTGATTTTCTCCTTCATCATAGTCCTAGCAACACTGACATTTTGAGAGCAAATTGATGCCAAATGCCAGGATGCTCAGTATATTTTGCACCCAATTTACACACCCCCAGCCATCCTTTGCACCAAATTTATACCAGAACCCCCAAGATATGACTGGAACCAAATAAAGTACATATGAGCTCAGACTCCACATATACTTGGTTCTCTTTGGGCCTGGGAAAACAGTCTGATTAATTCTGATTTGGACTTTTCATCCATGCCCATAGGAAGCAAAATGAGGGATCTCCTCCTCTCACAAGCCACCTCAGCATCTTTCTGCAGGATACAAATGGCTTCATCCCTGAGTTCAACTTTAAAAGAGAAATGAAGTGCTTAGCATTCACCATGCTAGCACCAGAAGCAAAAAGAACACTGAGCACAGAGGCCTCCACTGCAGGGACAAAGAACAAAGAAGCAGCACAATTGGGAAAGATGGAGAAAAGCAAAAAGAACTCAATTTGTATCATACCAAAGAAAAATAAGGAAACCTGATGCCAAAAAGTTTATACTAATAGAGAGAGAAAGTTTACAGAAGGCAGACTGTGCTGTTCAACAGCAAAATCTTTGCAGCCCTCAGTGGTCATTTGGGAGCAGCCTGGTACCTCCATCAACAATGATCCCAGACTGGCAAAAGAACCTATCTAGATAGCATTCTCAGCCATATGAACCCTCATGCCCATTTCAATGACATGAGCAAAATTCCTATTTTTCTCTTTTTTTCCCAGCAGGGATGACACACCACTTTGTCCAGCTTAGTGCATACAGTCCTCCACTCCTCAGCCAGCCTCCTTCTAGCTGACAGAGGTGCAGTTCAGCTCGGCAGGGTCCTGCCTACTGGCTGCTGCCACAGCCGTCGGCGATGCTGGGCTCGCTGGAGCACTGCCTGTGGCCGAAGCAGCTGGGCTGCAGCAGCAGGCACTTGTCAGAAGTGTCCGACTCCTCGACGACCATGCCCGTGTGCATCATGGAGGCCATGGCCAGCAGCTGGATATCCGAGTGGGCGTTGGCAACCGTGTGGCGACGGATGCTTCCACATTTCTCCAGGTAAGCCTCGCCCTCCTGCTCCGTCAGCGGGGTCAGGGCCTTAGGGCAGGATCTGGAGTACCGTCTCTCTGGAAGAGAAAGAGGAAGCAGGAATGGTCAACAGCACACAAACAAAGCATTGCCCACACTGCTGGGCTGGCCTCGGGGAACAGAGAGAATTCAGTGTGCAGCTACAGAGTGCCCCACTTCATTACCACTGGAAAACAGTCAGGAGTTCACTAGTTCATACTGCTAGGTGTTGGGAAAGGAGATCTGCCTCTGCCCCAGAGCAGAGAGACCTCCCATCCCGCTGTGAGAGAAGTGAGCCAAAATGTCACCAGTGTAGCCAAGGGACTCTCTTTAGCATCCTGAGAGTCTTCTCTTTTATCAAGAGATAAAGAGAAGACCAAGTAGATATTCTCACATGCAGGTTCACTAAAATAAGTGACACTAAAGCGGCACAAGTCTCCAAAAAAACATTCAGTGGGGATTTGAATTGCCATCCTTGTCTCTGAAAAATTTCTCTCAGGAAGTGCCACTAGCTGTTGTCAATGTGAAATTCCTGATGCTTACATTGCATTGCCTCTACATCTGCCTAGGAATAAGCCATTCTGTTGGCATTATCCTGCCATATTTCTTAAAGATCATGCCAGAAAAAGGACATTTCATCCACACTGTGACACATCTGGTTTGGAGGCTGGACACAGAAAACAGCTAAAAGTGCACAGGAACAGTCCACAATAGCCTGGGGAAAAGGGGCACAAGGAAAAGGCAGTATTTGTGCTGAAGAGGAAAAGCAGTGACACAGAATGGGTGGGTGTGGGCTGTACAATCTGCTCAGCAAAAATGCTACGGAGGAAAAATGCCAGGTCTAAAGCACAGACCCAAGGTGCAGTCCCCAGTGCAGTGTCATGAAGCACATGTCAATTCTGACACTGAAAGCTTGAAGGAGGGCAGGGGTCAGAGTTTTGCCTTGGCTCACTGTAATCCCACTTCAGGAGGTTGAATCAGACACTGTTGCTGTTCACCTGCTGGCTGCCACCCCCCTGCAATGTTCCATGTGATTCTGGACACCTCCTGTGGGTCTATCCTGCAGCAGCTGATGGAGCCATTCCCATTGTTTCTCACAAACTTCACTGAAGTACACAGTCTCATTTCATAAAGTCAGAAGCCTTTAAACCATATAAAAGGCTTCCAACCAAGACTGCAGAAGATAAGAGTAACAAAATGCAAAGCAAAGCACTCGTTACTGAAGGTTACAAGAGTTTTGGAGCTTGTATTAGGGAGAAAAGCAGAAAACAAAGTATTTGTTGCAAGGAGGAACAGGTGAGCAGCCTTCACCCTGTTACTGCCAGTAATACATCAATTCAAAATGATTCATTCACACTTAAGAGTATGCAAAAATAATTTCTGAGGCTGGTTACAGCAAATACACTTTTTAGGTTTCATCTGCAGCTCCAGCCACAGCAAGCTGTAGTGTTAAAGGGCATTAGGATATGACTCTTGAGAAAAAAATTAGGTGAAATTAGTCTAAACTCTGAACATGCATTTATTGCTTTACTTTTCCCCCTTTACTTTCTTGGCCACAAAAGAAAGTCTCTTAAGGGAGTTGTCATGCATAGCTTAACTACAAATTTTATTTTTATTTTTGTGCCTTATGACCAGGAATATTAACTGGGAGGAGTTTTTCTGGGACTTTTTTGCAAGCAACCTCCGATCAGCAGTGATGTGTAGCTGTTTTATCTTCTCTCCTATCCCCAATATAAACCCTGTTTCTTAGCCAGCTGGATCCTTTTGGCATACTCCAACCTTACCATGCAGGCTATGGCTAATTTACACAGGCAAAGCAAAAGGGTGCTAACAGATCAAGTGGAAATGCTGCCATCTACAATTCCCCTCTGTGAGGGGTCCTGTCCCTTTCACACCTCTCTGCTTTAAATCAGCTTAAGATACAGCAGCCTTGCAGGCCGAAGCCTTATGTATACTCACAGCTGGGAGCAGACACCTTCAGTCACATTTCCCAACTCTCATTTACCCTGAAGGCTCCAGTCCAGAGGGCAGTCTGGCCTCCAGAGCAGCTGTGTAGAATGCAAGCACACCCAAAGCCCAACAGCGCCCTTCCCAAAAGCTACTCTGGGGAACCTACTGGGCTTCACCATCATTTCCACCCACCAAATTCATTTCTCTCTGATTTAGAGAGAAGGATGTTTACATGGGGGACCATGTAAAATGCTTAGTAAATCAACTGATCATGACTGATAAATTATGTGACTGTGTTAGATGGTTATTAAATTTCAAATTTATTTAGTGCAGTTACTTCATTGTTATGAAGTGTGCTGCTGTTTGAAAATCCTGAGAAACAGAAAGTCTTTTGTAGGTTTTTTGTGTCACAAGCTTTAGAATTGCTTGCCATTTATATCAGGATCTTCTCTCACTGCCCAGTGAGAGAAGAAACTGGTTTTGAGAAAGCAAAAAATGGTAACTGAAAGAGGGAGAGGGAAGAGAAAGAAGTCTGATTACAAGTGAAAGTTAAAGAAGAGAAGCCACCTCCATAGCAGTGCTGTGAAAATACCAAGATTATTTGTAGAAAAGTGCAGTTTTGCAGTCCCTGTCTTGTACTGCAAACACAAATTCCTTCTTTCCTCATGCTCAGCACAGGGTGGAGCAAGGGTTAAAGGCCACCTTGGAAATATACACAAATAAATGACAGCTAAAATCAAAGTAAGTTCAATTATTTTAAGGCATATAAACTTTACAAGGCCAGCTTGTGTAGCTTTTCTTTTTTTTTTTTTTTAATGGCACAAATGCCTCGTTCAGCTGGCAGAAATCCAGGATGGCTAGAAACTTCAGCACAGGTCAGGCAGCTACCTTTCAAACCATCCCAGCAGCATGCAGATGTCCATAAACAGCAAAGCAATCAAATTTGTCAAAGTCCAACTTTTACAGGGGATTTTGGTCTAGACTGAGCCCTAGGATCAGATCTGCAAATCCACACTGAACTGTACAACCATGTTCACTTGCACAGAAGATATCTGATTGCCCAGCAACCACAAGAACAAAAATCCTGAGCCACAGTTTTCCTAAAGCAATGCCATGGGTTTATTACAGGCACAGATTGTCTGAGTTCCAATAAGTTCTTCTACCACAAGACCATCTTTGCCCATATGCTGCTAAGCATAGTACAAAGCAGGTTGTGGATCTCCAGCTTGCTACAGTGTTGCATTGAAGCAAAGGCTAAACCTAGTAAAAACAGAGGGAGACTGGAGCTTTCTTCACTTGTTCTATTTAAATCTTCTTGACTATCAAATCAGTAACACTATGCCCATTAGCTAGCCAATCTCTTCTGGCTGGCCACATGTGTAAGTAAAGCTCCTGCATCATGTGAACAAGTTTCCCAGAATAAGCATGCTCTTCCTTAAGTGAGATGCCCATTCTCTCACCTAGACACGTTTATCCATACTTTAAACACAGAATTTGAATTTGGATTTTTTTTAAACAGAATCCTCAGATGGAAGGAAGACTTCATGCAAAATCCCCATCATCCCTCAGAATTAATACGCAACAGTTCTGCTGTTTGCAAAAGCTGATTGATGCAGCAGCTAAAGCAGGCTAGCAAGCAGGCAGCAAAGCACCAGGTACAGTCTCTCACTGTGTGGTGAAAGCAGTACACCAGGCATGGAAAAAGGGGTTTTAAAATCCAGTCCATGTCCAGAGAGAGGGGAGACTTTGTGGGGGCCTGTATGCAGTGATGGGGTACTAATAGTTCACTAGGTAATGGACAAGAAAAAGCCTGTCACAAAAATCTATATCCAGAAACATTAATCAGGGCCTTTCAAGGGTGTTTTAGCCTTTGTTTTCTGTCTCTCGTGGAGTCATGCACTGTTTCCTTTTCCAGTACAAATGCCTCCCATTACCCAGCCCGTGTACCCCAATAATAGCGTCAGTACAATGTGCATGTCTTACCAAGCAAGCAGGTGCTACCAGAGGAGCTGTGATCCTCACACAAACCTAAGAATGGTGATACCACCTGCTTGACCAGCTCTTCCAGCTGTAGGTAGCCCTCAGTGGGGCCAGTAGGCTCATGGACACTCTGAAAATCAAACACAAAAAGTCAACATAACCCTTAAAAGATTTTGGAATAAAGCCTGGGGTCTGTCAATTCTCTGTGTACTGGAATATCCCAACTGTGTCAGTAAAGCTTTTGGAGCTGATGGAGGTTTGGATGCCTTTCAGGTCAATCTCCTTGTTCAAGTTACAGCCACGCCCTACAGACACTGAGCAGACAGTTCTTTTTTCTGAGCAAGCGACAGGAAGGCACAAGGTGTGCTCCCACTGAGGGTGTGCACAGTGTACTGCAGCAGTGCAATTGTGCCAGGGCGGTTCTACCAGAAAACACCTCTTTGTAGAAAAGCCTTAACAGCCCTTGGGCAAAGCACTGCTCTTTCCCTAGGCAGGACTGCAGGCAAAGCACCCTCTGTGGTTCAGCTTACAGCTGTGAAGATGGTAGATAACACCAACCAATTTAACAGCAATTTCAGAAACCGTTCAGACTTAACTTCCTGCAAAGCCTCAATAAGCTTTTTTCCTCAAATGCGTTGCTTCGAGATTCTCTTTGCTCTCAAGATTCTTGTATTAAAAAACATTTGGGGAAATTGAGGTAGCACTTTAGTATCACCTGCTGTTGCAGTCTGGGTCACGGGAACATCAGAACAGTGAGAACTCATACAGAACTACCAGCTTAGCCACTTTGCAATTTGGTTGTGCTTCATAAAGCTTAATCCTCAGACACTCATTATGTTGGAGAAGAAATAAAAGCCACTAGGCTGTGTGGTGTGTTGGAGGGAAGGGATGCCACCCAGAGGGACTTTGAAAGGCTCGAGATATGGGCCTGTGCAAACCTCATGATAATCAACAAGGTCAAATGAAAGCTCCTGCACGTGGTTCAGAGGAAGGCTGGCTGGAGCTCTGAACAGCCTGGTCTAGTGGAAGGTGCTCCTGCCCATGGCAGGGAGGTTGGAACTAGGTGATCTTTAGGATCCCCTCCAACTCAAACCATTCTATGATTCTATTAACTCAAACACGTAAGATGGCATTTTTCAGGACTGTCAGGCTGGGCAATATAAGAAAAAACCAAAACTGGCTGTATTTGGCATGCTTGGAAAATATTCTGTTGAGATCTGGATAAAGAGGATAGTTACCACAGATGCTGTAGGTCTCTTGGGAGAGGCCTTTGAAAGATGGCCTCTTATTTTGCCTGCTGCCAAAAGGTATTTTTTCTCTAATGGGCACTACTCAGCATCCCAGCCAGCCAAGTTGCTGGTGTCAAGCAGCCAGAGCCACAGTCCATTCAAATTCCATTATCTGCTGTGATGGAGACTTGCCCTGTCCTTGCAAAGCTGAGAAATCAGGAAAATTAGGGCACATAGAGGCATTCAGACAAGCTAGAAGATGAAAATTGGTGTGAAAAAAAGAGTCCTGACACTGTTCCTAGATGGGGAGGAGAGGTACTGAAAAAAACCCACAAACTCTGCTCTTTCAAGGCAACATCTTTACCTGTTCCCAGGAAAGCTCAGGGCATCCAAATTCAGCTCTCATTCTAACACTGATCGCTCCCAAAGAAGCACATAGCACACCCCCTTCATCACACTTCTACTCTCCCCACTTTTCCTCCAGTGTTTGTATGATTTCAACGACATCAAGATACCCAAGTGAGTCCGACAAAGAAGAGCAGAGGTTCCCCACCTGCAGAATTAACAGCATCTGGACAATGGAAGCTGGAACCTTTGTCTGGACCAGGGGAAGGATTTCTTCCAACTTTACTTTTAGCAAGACCAAGTCTCTGAAGCCAAGAAGAGCAATCTGACGGATAGTCAACTCCTGACCCTAAAAAACAAAGACAGCAAAATCCAAGTGTAGATAAAGGGATATGTGAGCATCGTACCAACACATGGGCACACGGACAGGAGGGTTTATTCTGCCCATGGCTGCTGTGGCAGAACACCCCCCAGTCATTCATGATACTCTTTAATTTCTTCCCTCTCAGTCTCAAATTCTGAAGTGGGCATCGCCTCATCTGTGGCACCACTAGGTTCGGTGTGAAGCCAGAAATGGGTCTGTAGTTCACCAAATGACTACGTATGTATTCATAAAACCCACTTGCCATCCCATTTGTTCACAAAAAAAGCCTAGTAGCTTGTGCTTCTGGCACTCAGAGCTGAAAAAGCAGAGAAGGTTTGGTAGGGAATGAAGTTCAGAATATTTCTGAACTAAACCTACCTCTGACCTATATTGTACCCTCTTTTTGCCCAACGTCTGCACCTTAGACCTTGCTGGTATGACAAAAATCTACAAGTTAGTCCATTACAGATTTTAGGATTTAGGCTGGAGCGAAGCTAGCAAGACTGCTTGAACCAAATATAATTTTAAAAAGCAACAGCTTTAATATCCTCTGCAAGGCATCCTATTTTACATCAACAACACAAGTGAGCAGGCAGATGATATAGTGTTTCTCAGCGTTTTTAAACACAATCTAACTCCATTTGGCATCCTGGTGTTACCACCGTCCCCTCTGCTATGTTTAGTATCTACATGACTTTCTCTTGCCCCACTGCAACTCAATAGCAGAAATTTTCCTTCCAGCCCTGCCCAGCACTTTCCAGCCTGAAAAGTTTGCCTTGTTCTTCTCAGTATGTTAATCTCTGCCCCATGGTCTGCTTGGGAATCATTTTATGATCTCCATAACACACTCAACATAGCAAATATTTAGCTGGAAGAAATTAACAGCAGTTAATCATTAATTCATAACAGGTTGCATGTCATAATTAACAGCATTATCAATATGTAAATAGGAATTAAAACCAATAGTATGGAGGGCAGCTCAGCCACAATAAAAGCAGTTTGCTGCTTTAAACCATCACTGTGTAGGGGAAAAACGTGTAGGAAAGACCAATACCTATCCTGAAACTATATTTCAGCAGCTGCAAACTTTTTATTTATATTACGCAGTTTAGTCCCATTAACTTCATACCCCATTTCAAAATGCAAATATCTTTCTGTGCCAAGCAAAACAAGATTTGCTATTCTTTTTTCCACACCAGTAGTCACATCAACAGCTGCAACTATACAAAACCCAGTGAGTGACCTGTTTACATAGTTTCCCTCTGTACAGCAATTTAACCAACTTGGCTGCTTAAAGGTCATATTTCCACAACAGCTACGAGCCTTGGGGTTAAACTTGTTGAGATGCGAGGCTGGTGTGAGTTACTACCTTTGGTAACATATGTGGCTGACTCAGTTTCATTCTGAATGGGTAATTGCGGGGATCTGAGAAGAGCACAACTAAATAATCCTGCTGGTATTTGCAGGAAAGGATAGAGAATCAGGAACAAATTGACTTTCCCATCTACCAGAGCAGCATACAAAGAACTGCAGCGTGATGGAAGGCACTGGCTGGATGAGCTCTCCTCGCATGTTGTGACACACCACATAAGTGGTTACATACAGTTCCCTATTTCTAGGAAAAGCCCAATCTTGTTATTAGGACACTGGCCTGGCATAAGAGCAACTTCTATTTCTTGCTGTACCAGCAATTCTCTCTGTGGTAGCCTAGAGCAGTTCACTCTGAGTTAAATTCTTGGATGTATTTAGGCAGCTTAACCCATACACTAGTGTAGTACTTAAGTGCCTGCAAAGCTTTAAATATCCTGTCTGTTTACCTTTCAGTTCCTCATCCAGAAAGTGGCAATACTTCCCAAACTTTACAGCTTTGCTGATATATTTTGAGTGACTCAGATATCGTGACAAGACAAATACAGAAAAAAAATTATGCTTTCAAAGAATCTCAACATCCCATAGTCATCCTTTCACCACTGACTAAGTTACTTCCAAAAGCTGTACCCACAGTGTTGTAACTTCTGTCCCATTTCTCATCACAGACATTTAATAGCAGAGCAGTAGATTCTTCTGGAAAGTTGCAGAATTATTAGCATCAGTGGGTATGACACAGTCAGCTCAACTGTTTCCACAGTACACAGGTAGCTGCAGTGCAGACAAACCCCTGCTTAAATAGGTCACTCCCTCACTGAGAGTTAGCTGCAAAAGGAGAGAAAGGGAGGCTATTATAGTTGCACAGTTTTACCTGTCAAACACCTACCTTCAAGCATCTGCAGCAAGGAAAGAACAAAAATAAACACAGTAGAAAGGTTAGTGTCTGTCTTTGCAGAAGTCCTTTCTCTTTTAGGAAATGCCAGCTTTAATGGGATTAGAGGAAAAGGGCAAGCTTTGAGCATTACCTGCTGCCTTTCAAACAATACAAGGGAAAAATAATTTTAAAAGGCTCTGGAAATAATGTCTTCCAGAAGAGGCAAAAGTCAAGGGGAGGAGACTAGCATTTTCACGAGCGTCATTCTCCACATGAGGTACATTTTTGTTTTCCTCTGATGGCAGAAAAGTCAAAATAGGCTGGGGAGGTAATTAGACTGCTTATATAGAAACACTGAGTAAAACTACATTAAAAAATTATACAGCTCAACACTTCTGATGGGATACTCAGCCTTCAAAACACCCAGCATAAAAAGTTTTTACATAAACTGTTCATTCTTCCTCTACCCATAGACTTACATGTCCCCTTACTGAAGCTTCAAAAAACCCAGCTGAGGATTTCCTAAAGGCACAAATGGGATATATGCCCTTCAAAAGTCATTAAGGTGAGTTAAACACATTTTCTTCTGATCTAGTCTTCAGATTTATACCTCTAAGACAAGCTGTCAGTGTTGTCATCTGCACCAACAGTCACAGCTATTTAAAAAAGAAGGAATTATAAATACAAATAGCCCAGAGTTTCAGTCTAGACAAGGTATAGTCCAACAGTTTCAGTGTGCAAACTTAGCTAAGCAGAGAGAGTAGACAACTGGGAATAAATTCAGCCCAAAACACCATGCTTGTCCAGTATATTTTAGTAGTCCTTCTTACAGTTAATACTTGGATAAACTCTACTTCCTCCAAGATTTAATTTAAAGATTCTGATGTGTATTTAGCCACTGGCCAAACAGTGCTGCTGGCAGAGAAGTAACCACTTGCCATTAGCAGACATTGCAGTTACATTGCTTCACCTGACTGAACTGTAATTAGGATTACCTGGACTGGGTAGAATATTGCCTGGAGTGTAGGAAGAGTCTCTGTAAAATAGTGATCCCAGATTTCAGACAGGACATCAATGCGATCCTCACCTACAAAAACAGAGATTGGAGCAAGAGCTTTAGTGACAGGGACACTAAAAGCAAGCTGGATTTTCCAAGTACTCTCTAATTCCCCAAGCAAGAGACTTCATTTCTGCAGTTTCTGCCCAAAACTGGACATCACCAGCTAAGCTTCCCCTTGACTGACAGAGACACAAGGCTGTGACCACTGTTTGTTCTATGCAAAACATGAGACCAATTCCAACAAAAGAGCGAAGCCTATCTTCAACCAGAGGCTTTAACTCCACAGCACAGGATTGTGCAATTGCACAGCTCACAGTTAACATGCTCAACTAGCACGGGAGACACCAAAAAACAGCTGAATCTGAGAACCAGCAGGTCACAGCCAACACCAGCTGATCATCCAGCATCACCCTGCAACTGAGTCAGGGAGAGCATTTAGAAGAGCTGAGCATCCACTCAGAACCCAGCAGCAGTCAGGTACCTGTCAGGAATCCTGACAAAGGCACTAATGACAAATGAGGCACTTGTGAAGGTTCCCAAACAAAATCCACTTGTGGCTAACGCTTATATGACTCTAATTCAAACAAACATCCCCAAATGTAACTGGGTATTTAAAACCAAGGCAGACTAAGCTATGGATCTTGGGATTCCCATAACAGGAATACAATCGTGATCAAATTATGCTCAGAGGTTTGACTTACAGAGCTGCGCACTCCTCAGCATCTGGGCCCAAAGCCTCTAAGTTTTTTAGTTAAAGGTTTGTAATGTTTATTTCAAATTTTAGATACATCTCTGGAAATCTCAGGTGCAAATAGACTCAGGGTTAAAACCACAAGTTTCTGACAAAAGAATTTTCCAGGATACCTCCCACAAAGCCTCAGCTGGAGCTCAGAAGCAGTCTAGACTCAAGGAGCAGTAATGGAAGATGGTCACTCAAGACAGGTTTGAAGGCTCATCCTCAAGGTCACTAAAGGCCATGAGGAACTGGAATACATGTAAAATTGCAACTCAAAGGAGCCTTATCACTCTGTACTGAAGTGCTTTCCTCATCTGCAGACTTCCACACAGACTTTCACTGTGCTTGCCCATGGGTTGTGCTGCTTACGACACAGCCAGAGAGAAGAGAGCCAGCAGGACTAGATCCTGCAGACGTTTCCCTTTGAGCAGAGAGCCAGCCCACTAGCAACCACAGAAAATTTCAAAGAGATGCTTCACTGTGTCAGGTATGACTATGGTTTCAAAGTTGGAACTGCAGGCGGACAAGAAACTACCCAGCACTCCCACAACAGCTACTCATTACCACAACAGCCAAGTGCAAGCGAAAAAGACAACAGGAAACAGATTAATTGAATGTTTAAATTTTTCCCTCCTCTGCCTCCTACCCAGGACTACAATACTTTGCTGTCTGGAGACACAAAGAAATGTCAGAGATCACTTCTCCTTCTGAAGGGGAAGCAGGAATGGTTTGTTTCTTCAAGAAATCATAAATCCTGCAGGCATTGAAAAAGATTCTGACAGACTGCATAAAGAAAAATCACGTTAAAGAGGGTGTGATTGAAAAATAGACACAGATGAAACACTGCCATGCCCTGCAGCCACTCTGTCAGGGTGCAGGGGCAGTGCAAGTTTTCCAGGAAGACAGAACTAACCAAGAAGCGTGTACAAGAAATCCTCATTGCTGTGACCACAGGAGCTGCAACAAGCCCACACATTATAAAAGAAAGGTGCCCATGAGTCATCTCCTGCAGTGATGCCAGCCTGCACAGCTAAGTGGCTCCAGTGTCACTTCAAGCTAGGGACAGAAAAATGAGGCATAGAAGGTGTTTTGCTGTCTGCCTGGGAAACTTCATCTGACCCAAACTACCTGAGCATCTGCAAAATACTCTTGGGCAGCTCGCAGCTTATTACAGACTCAAACTCAATTTTCATAATGCTAAAGCAGATCCTGGAATAGTTTTATATGAATACAGAAACCAAAGTCTCTGGTAAGCTGTGCAGCATTCATTCTGAAGAGCTGGTAGTGGCGAGGCAGGTACCCACATCTTGGAAAATACAGGAGTCTGCCTTTTTTTCCTCCCTCACAGGACCAATGCTGAAGAAACACACCCCAAGCAGGAGGCTGGCAACCCCTTAACTCCTTTGGGGCCCAAATCCTACAGCCTGCCAACTGGGTGAAGTCACTTGGTGAAGAATGGTGCAGAGGAATCCAGGCCCAGCAATGACGTGAGATCATAAGCATATATTGGCATTTAATGACCCACATACAACACACCGGTGATTAGCAAGAGATCTTCCCTGCAGGCTAGAAAACTGGGTCAAACCAAACAGCAGCTTGGTTTTGAATAAAGATGTGCTGGCTTCTCTTGAGCAAACAGTCACTAAATGTGAGCAGCTTTCCCACACATCCAGCACCACACTTGCCTTGGCCCACAGGCTCTGCAGCAGTAGTTTGAACACAACTCCATGTGTGATCAACTTCTTTCCTGAAGGATTTCATTCTCACCTGAAGGACTGTCCTTTTCTTTAAATTTACACAAAGCATGATAGTTCAGCTCTCAAAAGCATGACAGAGAAACCAAAATTAGACTTACATCAAGCTGCAAATCACATTGAGAAATGAAAGGCAGAAGGCAGCTCCAAGCAGTTTTGTAACAGGACCCATGTCCAGACCAGAACTGCCAGGAGCCCAGGTTCAGCTGCCACATGAGACCCACGTTGCTGCTTTTGTGGTGCAGTTATGGCTGGTGGGAGCATCGTGGCTCTGTGGCTATTCAAACAGCCCACCCTCTCTTCAGCCTCACAAGGGCTCCCGAGGGGTTGTGTGACACCCCAGGACAGCACCAGACAGGGCTGTACACTTTCTAGACATGCAAATCATCTCATCTGACCAAACATCAAAGCACAACTCCCTTCCAAAACAGGTTTCCTACTACACTTACCTTCACACAGCTTGACCTTCTCCTCCATAAACAGCAAGCCTTTCGCAAGAAGCTGGTTCTGCCCAGAGAAAGAGACATGCATTTGCCTTTTATTTATTTATAATGAACATGGAAGAATGCATTTTTGTCAGATACTACCCACTTTGTACGCATTAATCTTAACATCAGTCATGTTGTAGTACCTTCTTACAGCACTGGTGTCAGTCAGTGTGAGTGCTAGACATTCCTTAACCCCCTCTTGCTCAGCTAGACATGAGAATGCAACAGACACAGCAGTTGAAACATCTCCCAGAAATGGGAAGGGTCACAGGGAGGCAGTTAAGAAAATAAAATAGTTCTTACCATATAACTCAATTACATGATGGAGGCAATCAAAGAATCAAATGCTATGAAAATGTCCCACTCTCTTCTTCTTTTTGCACTTGCTCATTGCTTGTCTAACTCCACAGCAGGCCAAGTTCAGCTCCCTAACATCTACTTCTCTATTCCTACCTATTGTCTTTCCATGAGGCCATTCTTTTTGTATTGAGAAGCTGGATCATCTCAGTATGCAGTGCCAAGCTGCAGAAGAACTGGCAGGACTTGGTCACTCTAGATCAACTTAACTCTCATGGACCAGACAGATCAAGATATCAATATGCCTGTTTGCAGTTCAGGACATCCAAATACCTGATTAGCTTTTTGTTCCCACTTCCCCAAACGTAAGAATGATGCAAAAACAACCCTATCTTTTTGTTCTCCCAACAGCACCAGGTGAATCAGTTATTCTGAAAAGCTTTGAGAATGCCAGAGAAAGGCACTGCAATCACCACATAACACACTATTACTGCATCCTAAAAAAGGTACAGAGATCATACTGATAGAGAATATAGGCCTTCTGCCTCTCTGAAAGGATTCAGCATCAGGGTAGCCCACAACAGTCAGAGATGACTCCCCCACTGTTCAGTTTTTGTTTTTAATGAGGATTCAGGTCCAAGTTGCACTTCTGAACCTTCCATCAGCCAAGGAGCAAGGCACATCTCTTTCCACTCCCAGTGGACACTGCTGTTACCTCACTGCCCAGACACCATCACGGCCTCCTGATGAGCTGCCTTAGTGCATCCTGCCCTGGTGCTCCTGCTCTGCATTGTAAACCTGCCTCCTGGAACCACACACCAGCCTGGCTCAGCCCTGACACAGAGACAGGCATCTGTGGAAGCACCCCAAGCCAAGAGAGCAGCACACCTCTGCATCCTCCCTTCAACAAGAAGCTAACACAAAGCTGGGTATAAAAAGGAGGAAACATTGCTCTGTGACATTCTCAGGCTTGGAGATATTTTACACCTGGGCAATGACAACAGGATTTAGCAAGCTGGATAAATATGTTCACACAATGAAAAAAACCAACATTTCCAAATGTTAGCAATGAGTGCAAGGCAATGGTTTTATGAAGATCCTCTAGCAGAAATATGGGCTTTGGAGGGAAATATTAAGTTGTCAGGATGTCCATTCACGTTTTAGATTTGTTCAACAGAAATAAATGACTATACATATCATGAAAACCAGCAGTGTGAAAAAGGACTTTCAGAGAAAGGACTTTCTTTCAGAGAAAGAAATCTGTAATGAAGAAAACCATAAGGGGAAAAAAAGTGAAACCCACTTACACTAGAAATATTTTTCTGCTTGAACAATAGATAATGTTGGAGTGATATGGCACTTTAATCCTTCCAAATGCTTTCAGTTCATTAATAAAAGTACTTAATTTCTTTATTTTTCAACCTGTAGCTCAAGGCAATTACTTCTCATATACTGCAGGGGAAATTTAGAGCTGGTCTTTAATACTGTATTATTTTAAACTACTTGGTAATATAAAGGTGTGTATATACATATACACATATGAGGATATGATGCTTATTTTCTTGTGTTTCTCTCAGGAAATATGAATTCCTTCTCTATCTGCCATAGAACATTAGATTTCATTTTACGTAAGTACGTAAGTTTCCCACTCTGGATACAATTTTCCAGATACTTTGCCTAAAAGTAAATATTATTGATATTTTTTACTTCCAGATATCTTTTTTTTCTTTTGCAGCTATGTCAGCAACCAAAGAACACATTTGTACATGCTAACGGACAGCACAGCTGTATCTATTGCAAAATAGACATATTAATCATTACTCCGTGGTAACAAATTTATAATGCTCCTATGAATGTATTATAGCAATTGCATGTGCTAAAGAGATTGCATAATCTTACTCTAAAGGTTTCCTTAAAAAAGAGATTAGGGCTATATAGTTACTGTAGTTATTGCAGACTTTTCACTTATCCTCTCAGATTTCTCCTTTTCCTGTGGAAGAGACTTTAAAAAAACCTAAGTAAATCAACCACACTTCATTTCCCTTCTCCCCGTCCTAAAAATATCTGGAAATGTTACTTCTCCATCTTTTCTGCAAGAAGTCACAGGCTTAGGAATTGATTCAATCTAAACATTAATCCCTCAGAGCAAGCCAGACAGGCAAATTGTCATTAACAAACCCTACAGGCTCTGCTGACAAATCAATACAAGCTACTCAATGCAGCTGCAGTGGAGGTCTGGATCAGACCTTGTCTAGATTACAAGTCTTATTCTGCTGCTGCAACCCTGGTTGCCAGAAGCACAGAGCTAAGAGGAAAAGTAAATCTTCTATTTAAAACAAGACCAGATAAAGACTCATACCAAGTAAGCTTGAAAGGTACATTTATTTGAAGAAGTTCAGCTGCCACCCTCCATCTCTGCAGTTACAGCTGAACAGGGATGGGAGCTTGGAGGAGCAGGGATTCCCTTTCCTCCCCAAATGAGCTTTTCCTGGTTCCCCAGGGTGCTTTCCTCACCCTACTGTTCAGACACCACGGGATGCTCTATGCTCATTGTTGGAGGTGCAAACCTGCCTTTACTCTTTGCTACTCTGCTGTGCAGAGATACAAAGTCCCAACTTCAAAACACGTACCTGCAGTTGAGAAATCTGAAGAGAGATGTTTTGCAGCAGATAGAAGTGACCTTGTGAAATCTCACAGGCTGACCCCTTTTCTCAGAGCAGAAAACCAAAATAGCTGACTCAGATACACCAGTAAGAAGGACAGCTAAAAGAAAGCTCTTAAGTAAATGTTTAAATGCTCTAAGTTTTTAAAGACAGGATTCAAAGTGAAAATAATCACTTTTCATTTGTTCCTCAATAAAGATCCTCTCACAACATGTCTGTGTTTGTTACTTTTTAAAGTAAGTCATACTCAAATCATTGGGAATAAAAAAAAATTTGAAGGCAGTCAGACACAACCTTATAAAACACACACACTTTCCTGATAATTCCTTCCTTTTTTTCTGGCACAGATATTTTCCTCTTTCCCTTCCCTGTTAGAGAAATTGAGGCAAATTTCTCCATGTGTGCCCAATGGAGTAATACCAGTCCCACCATGTTCCCAGAAGGTGAAAGCTGTCCCAGGCACAACAGCTGGGGCTCCTCTCTCAAACCAGCAGTGCCTGCAGTGCCCAGCACCTTCCCCCTCCCTCCCTCCCACTGCGGGAGCTGGGCATTCCCAGTGGGGGCCCTTCCTGTGCATGTCCCCAGTACACTGGGGCAAAATGGTACCCATCGGACTGTGCCTGAGGCAAACCAGAAGCTGCCTGTCAGAAGCACTCAGTCAGCAACATGGGTGTGGTGCCAGCCTCCAGACACAGCCAACAGGAAGGATTTTGGGGTGACAGCCATGCCACCAGCACAGCTTGCTCTGCTGTGAGTGCTATATGCAAACAGAAGGCTGGCGAAAAGCAGCTGAGTAGCTTTGGCTGCAGCTCGACAGAAAACATCAAGCAGGCTCAAGCCATCACAGGCAACTTCACATCTTGCCTGAATGCCATGTCTGCAGTACAGCAAGGTACAAATGAATTCTCCTGCTAATAACAAATAAGTCATTACCTTTGAGGGAGAAAGGTTTACACGAACATTCATTTAATTATGGATAAATTCTGCTTTCTCTTCATGCCTTCAAGTCAAACATGGCCACTATGTCTTTTAAAAGCCACCTTCAAATCAACAAATTAATACTAGTTCATCAAACATCATTAGCTTGAAAAAGAAGTAAACTTATGCAGAACATACTCAAAATAATTTACCTCATTTTGCTGGGTGCAAAAAAAAAATTTTCTACAGAACACTACAGCGTTTCTTAAATGCAGCCCCCTTTTATAGGCAGCTGAGGCTTTGTGTTCTATTGCTAAACCACACTTTTACAGGCTCTACAAGCACATAGCCACTGCTTTGTGGATAATCTGATGTTAATTTGAGAAAAAAAGCATCACTCAAACTTACTTGGCAAGTACTTTCTACAAAGTCATTGCCAGCTGCACACAAACACCTACCTAATTCTTGGCAGCGTTTCACAAAACACAAATTTGTGTGAGCTGCAGCATCTCATATCTAGAGCACCCTGCCACCCCCATCCTTTTTTCTTTAACAAGAGGGGAAATACTGACAGAAGCAGAGAGATCACTTCGATCCCACATAGAGAAGAAACTGCAAGATAAATATGAAATCACATCCTAAAATGACTCTTCCTAGAGCCGGTTTTGTTCACAACAGATAAAAGAGAAAGCCCACTTGAAGAGATGAAAGTGAGTCAGGGAGAGTAAGAAGGAGAGCAGACCAGGCAGACCAAGTAGGCAGCACTGCTACGATCTAGACCAGGCAGCAGCTCTGGGAAAATCCTGCAGCCAGGGCCCCTGACTTCGCCCTGATTATCACTGCTCCAGGGGGGATCCCGCTCAGCCAGGCCATGGCACCCTGACCACGGTTTGAGTGGGAGCAACCTGGCTCCCTTTGGAAGGATTCACACACATCTAGAGAGCCCATAAGAGCAGGGCCTGAAAGGAGGTGTCCCTGCTGCCTCCCAGGACTAGGTCTTCTGCCCGATAGCTGTGCTGAGCTGCCAGGGCACTCCATCCATGATAACAAACCTGGGCACTTGCTATGGAGTCTCTGGAGCTGCTCCATGAAAGCTGTTCTAGAAAGTGCCACATGAAATAGAAATAATTAGCAGACCTGCACGAACAGAGGTTCCCAGCCAATGAGGAGACAAATACAATAATAAAGACCAGCTTGACCCAAAAGAGTATTGCAGACACACAGCTGAGCTCTGCAAATCACGCAAGTGTGAATTCTGTTCCTTGTGCAGCAGCTGAGCTGCTGCAGCCCCTGGCAGCAGGCACAACTTGGCCAGAGAAAAGCTGGTGCTGCCTGTACCCAGCAGTAACCATCACTGCAATAGCCTACACAATTATTTCCTTGCCTTGCTGTGAAACAGGTAGACACAGAAACCTGGCATCAAGGAAGGATGCATCACATACCCTGTATTTTTCTCTTTGGCTAAGCAGCCACATGGCCTTTTCAGCTGTTAGCTAGGCTTTACAAAGCAGCCTTTCAAAGGAGCGAGCAAACATCATGAGAGATGCTGGAGTCATCTCTCCAGGCTGGAGTTCCAGGAAAACACGCAGTGGGGACCGAAACAAAAGCTTTATGGTGCCACAAGAGAGGGAGGAGAGCAGGTTTCCCTCTACCACTGCAGCCACCTTGCACAGCTGGGGAGCCTACAGCGAGAGGGACTCTGACCACAGGAAGGTTCACCAGCACCACTAGTGACTGCTCTAAAGGCAGAAGATAAAATCAGTTTTGGTTTGGACCCAGGCTCGCTTCATTGCTGACACCACTTGCTTTTCAGCTATTTATTGTCATCTTGCTGCTTGGACTTTGCTTGACACCTCAGCAATGTGTGCTCTCGCACGCTGCAGCTTCTGCAGCTTCGCGCACAAACAGAAAGCTGGGTCTAATTCTGAGTCAGGACTTGCCGCCTCCAGTGGCTCTCCACTGCAGCAGGCTGGAAATTATGTAACAGCTTGCCTCTGGTTTTGAGACATCAAAGATCTCATTGGATTAGATGAGGAAACACAGTCCACTTGCCATTCCTCACCTACCAGCTCTGCCAGTGCAGGGAGTGGACATCAGGCATCAGCTCTGGGCATTTGACTTCCTGCATTTGCAGCCTATGGGTTCTGGGAGAGGTTACAGTGCCTGGGAAGGGATCAGGTCTCTCTGCCTTGGGAGGAGACAGTTTGGAGTTAATATACATAAATGCATTTCCATTTTGCCCCCCATGAGCTTCAAGATTAACAAGTCCACACAGAGTGAAAAGACACAATTCATCCCTTCCAGAGGTTGTTTCAGGCTGTTTGCAGAATCAGGCAGATAATGCATCAATTTATCAACACTTGCTGATTTTATATTTAAAAAATTTTCTCCACCAATGCGAGGGCCAGACAGTAGGAAAATGAAGGGAGCTTATCTGAAAAATCACACAGCTACACCAGAGACATCCCAATTGCCAGTATGCTCTGTTCCTCCAAATCCCAGCCTCTTACCTTCCATGGCCATAGGATTTCCACCTATTGCAGTTCAGCTGACCACCAGCAAACTAACCCAGCAGTGAGAGCAAATGGTGCCCTGCTGGGTTATTGAGCAGAGAGGTACAAGTGCCCCTTTTCAGGAAATTTTCAAATCAGTTCATGGGCAAAGTCAGTCCTGAAAAACCTGGAGCATGAAGCACTGCTTTAAGGCAGATCTGCAGTAAATGCTGCAAGTCCCAACTATCTGGCATTTTCACTCAGGCTTCAATCCAAGGAGAGGGGTTGTATATACAGTAGGATTCCTAAAGCGGCAGATTTATAAACACAACTTTCCTTCAGAATGAAACATCTGAGTTTGCACTGCATCCCTTACGGGAATTATATTTCAAAGACAAAACAGGCTCATTAACTCTGGGGTATGATGATGGCTTGGTAGCAGAAAAAGACTGCATAAACTCCAACCATTTCCTAAACATTCCTTTAGCAATTTCAGGAGCTAAAAACTGTTAATTTGCATGAGTGCTGATGAAAAGGACTTGTGAGTAATTAAGTCAAGTTGATCACAAAGGTAGCTTTGTCTCACTATAAAAGCTTTGTTCCGTTTTAGTCTTGAATATTCAATGCTTATAAAAAATGTGCATGTGTGAATGTATAAAATTTACATAATGTAAAATCCCCAACTCTTAAAACAAATGTGATTTTAAAGTTCCTCTTAGTGGCTCCAGTTACAAGTGCCACAGCATAGGAAATGGAAAACATTCAAGTCAGTTTATCACATCTAAATATTACATGATCCAGTTAGTTGCTCTAATTGCTGCTAGGATATTTAAAACTGCCTGGCTACACAGAGAGTATATTCTTCAGGGTCCATTTCAGTGCAAGAGGACAGAAAACTTGGTTCTTGGAATAGCTTTCAGTGGGCTTTAACAGATGTCAGAGGAAGTCACTGCCAAAAGATGCACTTCCACTCCACTCCGCATCCTGGTGACCCACTCCCAGCACCTCCCCCATGTCAGAGGTGATGACCACAACACGTCAAAGGAAGTAGTTGGAAACTTTATTTTTTTTCTTTCAAGGTTATTTTTCAGCCAAATCAGCAGCTTGATTCAACTCTGCTCATCTTGGTGGCAGCAGTACTGCCATAATTCAGCTGGCATCAGCAGTGAAATAGAACCCACAGACAAATGAAATAATGTTGTCAGCCATTCTTTGGCACGTGAACAGTCTTTCCCCACTCCATGGCCCTAGGATTTTTGAGGAAAGACATTCAGAAGGGAGTGGTAACTTATCATGGCCATATGCTGTTAGTCTAGAATCAGAAATAAGTCTGCATCTTAGCTCACAGAGGGAAAAATCTCACTTCCGACAATAGCCTTTATTGCACAGTTTCTCTCACAACTTGCCTGCACCAAGAGTTTTACCTCAGGCTAAGTCTGACAGATGCCAAGTTGCTCCTTTGGACACTGAGCAAAAATACCCCAGAAATTAAATGTGAGTGCTGGTGGCTGCCACCCCACTCAGGGTCTAGGAAACATCCTGCCTTGCTCTGCCAGCAGCTGCCTCTGCAGTAAACAACTTGTGCAGAGAGGGGCTGAGGAAGTGAAACATAACTACCCCTGGGGCAGGAGTTTTCTTTTCACTTGATAGCACAGCAGGGGGATTTTTTAAAGTCATGTAATCTAATAAATCACGTAATCTGATAGGAAACAACACTAGTCTTCTTTTTCCTCTTTTAAGCTGTTAGCACGCACACAGCAGCATCAGCCGCTTCAGAAAGTACAGAAATTTTCTCTCTTACTCAAAGGGAAGAAAACCCTCTTGTTTCCAGCAGCCCCTCTTTTTTTTTTTTTTAATCAACAAATTAAACTGAACAAATTAAAACACTGAAAGCCAGTGCCTTCTAAAAATCATCCAGCAGGCTTTCAAGTGGTTACATGTGAATCTCTGTCTATCTGGCCAGTATCAATAAAACATAGCAACGCGTATTCACATTTGTGATTGTTCAAGTCTTACTTCATCTTGCACATTTTCCTTTTTCAGAAACTGCATTTATATTTGTGGGACTAAAAGGCAAACAGCACCCAGATGGATTTCCTGCTGATAGAAACTTCCTTCTCTTTGCCCCCTCCTGCCTCCAGGCACTCGTCATTATCTCTCCTCTTTCCCTTTGCTGGCCCCTGTTGCAGAAAACCTTTTGAATTTTCTACACTCAAGAAAAGGCATCCCATCTTCTTTAAAAACTTCAAGTGAATTCCTTGTTGATCTTGGCAGGCTACTAGCAGCCTGTCTTAAGCGCAAAGGAAGATTATGCTTAATTCTGCACTCACATCAATAAAAATAATTACTCCCAGGGCTATATGGTCCACATCTAAAAAGTCCAGTACCTCCATCATCTTCCTCAGTAAAACAAAAACAAAACTTGTAGGCTACATGCATGTAAAAAGGGATCCTCATTTTGTTATAGGCTAAAAAGCTGAAGGGAGCAAACCTCAAAATAAAGCAAGCAAGTAATGAAATACCTGAAAGTAATCTGTGATGAAGGATCCAAGTTCACTCTTCAGCAGCCGTCTGTAGACAGAAGGAATGGAGCCATGAAGTAGCAGCCACTGCTGGTCATTTCTTACAGCTATATCTGCACTTTACTACCACTCATACCAAAGATACAGGAATGTATGGGAATGGGTCCTTTTGGCCACAGTTAGATTTCCCTTACAGTTACGTATGTATTTTACAAAGGCTATTCTCAAATTATAAAGGAATTGAACAGTTTCTCTAAAGTCTTCGATATTATAAACCACACACCTAG
>VXBC01010933.1:659111-675182 GCA_013399945.1 Ploceus nigricollis
AAAAGCCAGTGAGATGCATCAAATCACAGCAAGATAAAAACTAGGTGGCAGCAATCCAGAAAAAAATGTTACCACTTGCTCATCTCCTGGTCCTGTCATTACCATCCTCCTTTAAAACTGTCCCATGTTTCCCTCTGCCAAATGATGAAGCATTATGCAGAACCTGAGAGCCTCTTACTGCATTTGCAAATGACGACCCAGGAGCTGAGTGGACAGCTACAGGCAAGGGCAAGGAAAATGCACCAGCTCGACTTCATGGCACACAAGAGTTGTCTGTCTCAGAGGTTTGGCTTTTCTCCAGTGTCAAGCTAGAGATTCACCTTGTGCACAGAGTTCACCCCATGCTGGGAGCTCCATCAAGAACCACAGGTGTGAGGCTGCAGGTGTTCATAGAGACACACATGCAGAGGCCTGTCCTTTGCTCCTTAGATGGGCATTAATGAGCTACTTGGATGTGAAATGGTCTATTTAAAGAGTGACATTTGGAGATGTAACCAATGCTCAGGGCACCTGCAGGAACATTAATCATGTAATTCAAGGTGAGTGCTTCCAAGTACAGCCTGGCAGTGCATGTCTGAGGAAAAGGGCATTTCTCCTCCCACCATCAGCACTGCTCTCAAAGCATACATAGTTCATAAAGAATTTCCTGTTCTTTGCCTGGTTTTCACCAGTCTGCATTCACTTCAGCAACCAGCATGAAGAGAGCATGGTCCAGCTGCTGGGGCCAAGCTCAGACCCCACAGCAGCTCTGCCCAATGTACTGCCTCCCTGGGAGGATGGGAAGGAGCACCTGCTTGCACTTCAGAGGAAAAGCAGGATGCAGCCACTGCCACAGGCAACAGGCAAGTCACAAAGCCCAAAGCCACTCCCCAAGTCTGCTAATGAGCTGGGGCTTTAGGTATTTCCCAAGCCTTATGACATCTGTTTTTATTTTCATGTCCACAAATACTCATCCCATGGAGAATTAAGACTGCTCCAAGTACTTAGACCTAACTTGAAGACTTCTGACCTGAACACACGAAAATATCATTAAAGTGCAAGATGCTGCCCTTGCTCAACTCTCTAAAGGAATTATATTAAACTTTTTGGGTTTGGGACTAGACCAAATTGGACAGAGTCTCCTGCCCTGATAGCTGCATTTATTTTGAAAGTGGGGAAAGGGGTAGTTTAGACTGCTGTTTAGTACATACTTAGCTCAAATTGCCATTTGAATCTTTTGGAGCTCAAAAAAAATGCAATAGGAATGAGAGGAGGGCATATAAAAGAAGAAGAAGAGACATGTGTGACAGCACTCTTGATGAATTAATATGGATGCAGTGGAAAAAAGAGAAGGAGGAACCTACATCCATTAGCCCTGACAATACTCCTATCAGCACCACCTATCAGCAGGAACCAAGGCAAGAATAAATAGTTCTTTATCTACAGTCCTATCTATTGCTAATCAAACTTTCCAACTAATCAGAATGAAACCACAGATAATCATGAAACCTGCTTTTAAAAGAAAACGATACTTCTAACCATCACTAGCATCAGTGACAAAAATGTTAGCTAGGCTTTTAGGTTTTTTTATCTTTACTGTTCATATTTTCAGGTTTTGATCTGCAATTATCATGTGAAGATTAAGCTTTTAAACGAAATGCTGTGGTTTGCTTTAAATACTCCACGGTTCTGAGAAGTTTGGTTTCAGAAAAGAGATGCCAATGTTATTATGTATAAAACATATCCAAAAGAGGCATAGCTCCTAGAAAGGAACAAAAGCCTTACAAGCCAAGCCAATATGCAACCTGTCCTTATCAAAGCTACACAAGTTGGAGAAAAAATTATCCAAATACCCCATGCCATTCATGTCACTCGATAGCAAGAAAGAAATCATTTAGCCAGAAATCCCAAAGCTGTGCCTAAATTTGCTTTCATCCCTTCTCCTCCCACCAATCTTTGAACAGAAGTTCTGAAGGCAACAGATCTCAGCAAACACCAAACAAGCAGCAACAAAAATCCATTTTCATGCATTTCAGTGACCTACCTGATATTTTCATTGAGGGTGTAAAGTTCATTGTTCTGCAAGCCTCCCCCTTTGAACACATTTATCACTGCTGTTTGTACGCTGCCAAAAAAAAAATAAGACAGGACAACATCCATGAATAACAGTGTGATTTACCACAGAGCACAATGTGAGCAAGGCACCAAAAGCAGCAAGATTACAACCAGGTGAAGTTAATTGCCCTTAAATAGTTCCACTCCTTCTCACCTTGAAATTGTTCCTCCTAATCACCTACATCTCCCCTGGGAGACAGAGCAGAACTAAGTTCTGCAGGGGTAAGCAAGGGAAAATTGTCACAGGGATACTCCTGGTGCCAGGTGTCTCTAGAACACAACTGTTTGGGGGTTCTTTGCTGTGTGCTGCAGGCTAGTTGCTATGAGGAGACATAGATTTTTTGGTAATATCTCCCAAACACATCACGCTGCATTATCCAGTGATCCTACCATGAACCACCCACTCTGCAGCATCTGGCAAGACCCTGGCCGTGCTGGACGATGTTCTGCAGCCAGCATCACCTCAGATCCGAGTTTAAGCCCTGTTAATGCTTGTAAGATGCTGTTGGAGGATCTTCTAATTCTCTCACCAGCACAGAGGAAGTCATAAAGTCTGTTGTCTGACAACAGACAAGAAGGTTTAGCAGGTCTAAAGCTTGCCATGGCTAACAAGGGCATATGTCATTCCCTAAACAGACATTCCCTTCTGTGGGCCAGTTATGGCATCTGCATGCTTCACAGACCTCAGCTCACTATCATGGCACAAAACTGCAATGTTTTTGCCAGGCTACTTTTGCATGACATTGGTAAACTGAGCTAGGTCAGCAAGCAAGAACGGTCTGCAGAGCACAGAGCTGGTGTCACGTGGCAGAAGGGAAGGTGGGAACACCCACTTCTGGTAGCAGCAGACTATTACAGCAGATCAAGACGTCTTTTGTCTCACTCTTCACCTTTCACATTGTTTTTCCAGTTGCCATTGCTGCATGACACACACAGCAGACAGGATTTAGCTATCAATAGGAAATGTTGGTTGAAGCCACAAGCTTAGTAGTTGTCAGAGGAACTTGACTGTGATAAAAGCTTCACAATATGCAAATACATGCCTTTGTGAATTAATAAATTGGGATTTATTACAGTACTAGGAATGTGTTTTCCTAAATGGTACTTAAAAGATGCAACTGTTAACAAAAAGCAATTCTGCTTTTCAAGACAGTATGGCTGAAAAACATTGGCCAAAACCAACTGAGCACTAGTAAGTCTAAATTTTTCAACTCCACAGATGCTTTCAATGCCAGCAAAGCCTGGACATGCCAAAAATTCATGCATGCTTATAAACAAGATGAGCTTAGTCTTAAATGGTGTGAAACACAAGCGTAAGATACACATGGCCCTCACCGAGGAGCTGCTGCAGGGCAAGAGCTCACCCAGGTGGGTCCTGCTCACCTGTTCCAGGCAGAGTTAGAGCTGAGCTGCATGGCCTGCCGGGCTGCCTGGAACCGAGGCAGGTCACTGAGGACAGGGGAGCTCATGAAGCGAGGTCGAGGCCTTCTGAAGGAGCCCATCTTGTGGAACTGGAGCGCAAAGGACACAGCTATGGTGAACCCTCCTTTCATAGGGTCAGGTGGAGCGGGGCAGGACCATCAGAAAGGCTCTTCTCTCAAAGGTTCAAGCATCAATCTCAGCAATGCCCATGAGTCTTCAAGCCCAAGGACTCAGTCAAAACGGAAGAGTCAGCCCTGGACTAGCAATCCCCCGCCGTGTCGGGTTGTGCCGTGTGCGGCATGATGAAGGAACTGAAGCAGTCCTGCAACGCAAAGAGAAAAGAAAAGAGTAAGGAAGACAAGAGAGGGATGAAAATATCCTGTGCCATTAACAGCACCTTTGGGAAGACTCTGGAATTCCAGAGCTCTTCAACAGCCCCATTTCCCATCTTGCCCCTTAAATTATGACACAACAGAGCCAGTCAGAAATGCAAGCATGGTCTCTCTTTTGACTTCAATTAGCAGAGATGCAAGAATAGAGATGCCTCAATTCTTCTGCCAGAGGCACTTACAAATACCTTTAAATACAGTTAGCCACTCAGCCTGTGTATAAAATCGTAGCAACTGGAGAAAGAGAAAAGTATTCCACTAGAGAGGTACAAAAGATGAACAACGGAAAAAAAGATGAATAGACTAACACAGCGCTTTTTTTTGAGAAGTGTTGTGCAAGGGAATAAACCCACTTGCTATCAGCTCACTACAAAAAAGAATATAATAAGGAGCTTCTTCAAAAGAGTTCTAACATCCAGATATTTTGAGCATGAGCAGGGCTTTTATGTTTCTGGTTTTTCTACAGCACGAGAAGTAATTGCTGGGCCAATTACGAAATGCCCGTATTTTCCACTCTGATCATCATCTCCATGTAGATGACTATGTAGCCCCAAGTAAACCACAGAAACAGAAGAAGCGAGCTTGAATAAAAGCCACAAAAAAACTTTGGCAAAGCTTCTGTACTTTGAAATCCTCCCACTTTAGATGAATACAAGCAATAGATGTAGTTGGCAGTTTTGAGAATGAGATGTGGGACACAGGAGAGCAGAGGGGAAAAGAAACAAACAAAATAGTTGTGTAACTGAACTGCACATGAAAGGTGTAAAGCAAAATCTCTTTTCTACTACATCTTCAGCACGAAGAGAGATGGTCAGACAAAAACAATACTATGTGTCTGCACTAATTTGACTGGCGTTCAGCCCTGGGAAAATCTTTCCACTGTCCAAACTATAATTAACTCTTACATGTAAGAAAACAGCTGTCTTCCCACCTGGCCAGCCCCATTTTATGCTGAGCTCACTTTGTTACCCCAGTTCTGCACAGCCTTGGCAGATTCTGATCAATCACCATGAAGCCTTTGCAAGGCCCTTGCTGTGCCATGGACACCACATGCCCTGCCAATGAGGAAGCTAATGGAGAAAACACTCCACTTTTTAGGCACTGAAACACACAGTACTATCATTCTTGGTGCTATTCAGGAAATAAATATGGAAATAAATACCCTCACAAGCTAAATACAGTTTGCAGAGATCTCTGTGGAACTGGAACATGGCTACAAGTGCAACTTTTTCCTGCCTTTAGACAACTCCTGACTGTCTTCGGAGATGACAGTCTTTTGTGACATAAGCTTAGCCTTAACTGTTGTTGCTTGAAAGGACAGCAATTTGTTGATTTTTCGGCTGCTCTGTTACAATTAAAATAAAAACAAGGCCATAACTTTTAGACATTAAGACTAAATGTAAACTAGTACAACCACATCAACAGGATCTTTTGTGTGCATTTTGCAGCACCAGTTCATTTGACATTGCCCACACATTTTCAATCTGCCAGCAATTTCTCCATTGACAACTGTAACCACATCAGAAATGACCAGAGGAAAAAAGCTACAGCACCTCAGAGAGCCGAGGCAGGTTCTTTTCATAGCAGACCAAAGGGTGGCCACAAGGCAAAGCCCAAGTATAGAGGCTGCTTCTGTTGCAAAACAAGAGCTCGTGCCAATGTTTATCTACAAGTTCCAAAGCTGACAGCATGAGGAGCTGAATGAGTGACAGCTCACTTCTCCCAGCAGCACTGTAAAACTTCTCACTTAACAATCTTTACACATAGAAACACAAAATTATTTGGGTTCGAAGAGACCTTAGAGACCATCTGGTTCCAGCCCCCCTGCCACAGGCAGAGACACCTTTCACTTTCAGAGGGATAAAATGCAATATAAGCATTATTTCTAGCAGGCACTTAACAGGGCTAGAAGGCAGTGGTTAAGATGTGCTAACCCACAAGCCTCCTCTTACCACCACTCCAGGTGCCACAAAGGCATGCAAGCACCTTTCTCCCCAACAATGAAATCATTTTATAGGATGCATTCATATTCATTTGAATTATACTAAGTTGCAAGGGGAAAAATTAAATTCAGAAATGTAAAACAATATAACAACTTCTGTGCCTTAACATATATAAATTTAAGTATGGGCAGGAAATTCTTTGGCCTGTTCTGTGCAAACAGTAAAACACCACAATCAGGAAGGTCTCTTCTGAGCTTGGGCTATGGATTTACAAGACTGATTCCACACAGCAGAACCAAGGCATTCCACTGGGCCTCATGATGAATTTCCTGAGCACTTCTTACCTAGCAAATGTGCTTAAGCTCATTGAAACATACATGCTGTTTTCCTTAATCTCTGTTAAAAGTCACCAGGTCAGATAAAAACAAGCTCTTGCCTGGGAAGAGCAGATAAGACACCCCTCTTCCTTTCCCAACCCAGCCTGCAATGTATGTTACTGTCAAGTCAACCTTACTTTAGAATCTCATTAGGAATTTAAAGCAATATCTTCAGCTTTAGGACTTGATTCATAGTCCTATTTCTTCAGGGCCCAAAGACACAAATCTCTCCTATCTTATCTAAACCCAGTAACTATTAAATGGCAGGCACAGCAAACTCTTACTCTGAAGGCAAGCTAACCCTAAATGGTATCCAAGCATAACTGACCCCCATGTTACCAGAACTGGAAATGCCAGCCTGTGAGAAAGACCATCCTCTCCCCATGCCCACAGCCCATTTAAACTGTTTTCAGAGTTCCATAAAGCTCAAAGTAACAGATCGTTTACTAAAAAACTGACTTTTGTAACACGTACTCTGCAGATCCTGTGCACCTACCTGAAGGTACAACAAAGCACCTGAACCCAATCAGACGCTTCCATCACACCAGATTTTCCTTTCACAGCAACTAGCTTCCACTGAAAGTTTTCCCTGAAGCAAGGAAGCCTTGTAAATAATGCTTCATTTTCACAGGGAGGCTGCAGGAGCAGTTTCTTGGCAATATCTGTGGTGTGCATTCTGCAGTGTGCAATTTTTTGGCTTTTTACTGGGAGAAACCACCCCTGTGGCAAGAAAGGCATTAACATAGTTATAGGTTAGTAAGAAGCCCTCATGGTATTCAGGCTATTTGAGCTATTGGGAACAAACAGCATTTAGCAAAATGCTGAGCAAAGAACAATTTTCATCTTGCTGTGAAAACTCTCACAGAATTATGCAGAAATGTTCAGAAATAGACACTGTTCTCCTAGAGGCTTTCAGTATAAAATCCTTCACATCTGCAGTTTCTTCTTGCTAGGATTAAAGTGGTTCAGAAAGCTACAAAATAAAACTTAACTTCTAATAATCACAATCCTATTAGCAATCACAGAACTTGAAAAAGCTTTACAGAGAAGCAGTTACTTTTCTCCTTTTACACGGAATGATGGGAGAGACCAGGATGCAGCATGTTCCAGGCACCAAGCAACATTCCCTCCATCAATTATAAAAGACATTAAGAGTCAGAGACTGAAGTGCAGTGACTGCATAAGACATACAGCCACACCAGATAATTTTTCACTGCCATGTGGTTCAGCTGCTGGGATAATGCTTTACATGGCATCAGGGGATTTCAACTATTTGCCAGCTGATATATCCTAAAACATTCCCCACTCTCCTCATCTTGCTTAGTGACCCTGCACACCTTTTTTGGCAAGACAATTGTCATTACTAAGTCAGAGAGATAGGTATTGCTCTTCCTTCCCTTCCAGATGTCCTACCCCCCAGTCCTTTTGTTTTCCTTATCCCTGATTATCATCTCAAAGTCCAGCTTTGTCTCTAGACAGATATGTCATCTGTGTAAAACTCAGGTCTTCTAGGGAGCTAACTCTGCAAAGATGAAAGTCAATGTCCCCAGCTGAGGCAGCACAGCAGGACCATGAGTCAATCTGACAACAATGTAATTTCATCCACTTGTAATTCATCACATCTGAGTAAACACTTTTAGGATTAATATGAATCTTCAAAGAAAATAATTGAGCATCAAGACAAATCCTTTTCCAACACACATAGATACGGACATTTATAAAAACATTGCAGTCATGAAGCTAGGAAACTTTTATTATTTGTTTTCTGTTAGCCATGAAAAACAACAGAGAAATCATTATAAAATGATTTCATGAATCGACCTTTCCCTCCCAACAGACCATAATACATCTGACTGTCTGGAGGAAAAGCAAGATCAGGAGCCACCCCTACTTCAACATCTCTCTCTACTAAAGAAAGAATAACCCAAATTAAAAATTGGCAGCGAGGTCTCCAAATTATGAATCTTCATGATAATCTTGGGCCAAACAAACAGAAGGCCCATGGTAACTGAGATTTAACAGAACAGACCTTTTAAAATTCCTCTGATGTCTTCTCTGCAAAACTCAGAGCAACAGCTGCTAACGGAAGTGACATGGCAGAAAAATCTACAACTGTTTTTGCTTCTTAGAAGAAAACTTTCACTAACATTACTTCACAACAAATTCAGGCCAAAAAGTCACAAGTCCAAAAGTAACTTCAAAACAGGAGGGAAATAAATAGTGGAGAATGAAACAGAGCAATAAAGAATGATGGGTTATCCTGACATAACTGATGTTTTGCCATTTAATTATTTTAAGTGTTAAAAATAGCCCCTTCATGAAGAAAAATATACACTTGCTTATTTTGTCTTTTATACGCTTCATGCAATTGTGACATTGATGACCTATGATCATAAAATACACAAATTGGACACTGCAATATGCACCTGAGTATTTTGTAATCATTTTGAGTGTAGAAGAAGCGTAATCTTTAGAAAAATGCCCCACTGTACTAAGCCTACAATGCTTAATGAGCAGTCCCATCCTGCCTCAGACACAAAAAGTATGCAGCTAACCAGATCCTTGTTAGCTGATTCTTCTTCCAGCCCAATAAATCTTTAACAAAGTCTGTGATTGGCAAAACCCTTGATGAGAGTTCAACTGACAAGATATGAAGACACTACCTCTGACAAAAATCCCGCATTTACCTGCTATGCAGCCACACTGAGAAGTGGAAAAGCAGCTCACAACCATAACTTGGAGTCTTGTAGGTCACCATAATTACACATGGCACATGCATGAACTTCATTTATATTCTTACATGGGCAGTATTTGCCAATGCTAAATTAACAGCACATTCAGTTCCTCTTATAGCTCCCAATTGCTCAGTTTCTTAAAATTTAACAAGGTTTGATCATCATCTCTCCTACTTTTCAGGAGAGTAGATGATAAAATTGAGATTCACTCAATACCTAACAGGTTATTTCTGGTCAACAATGATCAGAAGCTGTGTCTTAGATACACCTCAGAAGCTATTGAAAGCAAGAGTTTCAAAACTGTTCAAGCAGTCTAGGGTCCAATTTCAAGGCATACTCCTTCCTACACTCTCATCCTTTCACGCCTTCACACCTTTGGCTATCTGACCCACGAAAAGTTTAGTGCTTAATCTATAGCCCATAAAAACAACAGGAATCAAACTAAATATTGATCTTAATACAGTTTGAATCAAGTCCTGAAGCAGCATGGAAAAGTGGTGACACTTTGTCTTGTGAGCAGCTCTTCACATAAGGAAAAGTTTATCTCCAGGTGTGCTCATGCCAGCACCAAGAGCACAGCCCACGCCAGGAGACATTCCCAGTTCAGGAAGGCAAGTGGAAGAGTGCAAGACCAACCTTCAGTCTTTCAGTCTTGTCAATAGGATTGATTCAAGTTACAAACTTTAAAAGACAGCTTCTTCCACCCACAAATTAATGGCATTCATTTCTGAATCCCAAAAATAATCTCAGAAATTTTGCAAGCAGAAACTGTAGTGAGGCTATGATGAGGGATCACAGGGCATAGGCAGGCTCAGGGGCCATGCCCCTACTCCTCAGCACAAGGGCAGGATCCATGTGGAAGTGGGACAATGCTCCACTTCCACTGGGCACAGCCAAATGAAGTGCTGTGCCCTAGGTGCTGTTCCATGGGGGAGTACAAGGTGATTCCTCAAGCTCTTTGTGCAGGTTCATGCCAGCTGGGAAATGCAGGACTTCAGCCAGCCAAAGCACATTACCTGCAACCCCATCACACACCTCCTGCCAGCCCCTGGCTGCCCCCAGCCTGTGCACTGCCAGGTGCTGCCAGGGTTGCCTGTCTGCCTGCCCCACATCTGCAGCCTGCCCACCCCTCCCTGCACCATGGGAAAGCCCTGAGGGATCCCAGGGAGGCTCAGCCCCAGGCAGATGGGCCACTCAGTCCTGCAAATCACTCCTTTCATCAAGAGCTCTTGGAGGCATACTAATAAGAGTAAAAATAATTAGCTCAATTTTCTGGCTGAGGAAATAAAAGTTGCTAAGCCAGTGAAGTGACTTAGCCTGGTCTTCAACCTTGCAAGCCAACATCCTATTCATCAAACAAAAATATCCCTCTAAGCTGCTTTAATGAACCTTTCAAATTATCAAATCTTTCAAACACCAACGACAGTGTTGGAGAGAAAAGGATGAATCTGATCTGCCTGTCCTTACCTCTCTCCCTTCCTAAGCTGACTGAACACCAAAAGGTGTCTTTTTTTTTCCTGGCTTCAACACCACAAAGGCAGCAACCTGATGTCCCATAAATAGTCCTGCGGGGTTCTACTGGCCTCACATATCTGTAATTTAAATGGATAGATTTTAACTATTGAGCTTAAATATGTTATCAAATTGACATCAACAGAATAGGGGGAAACAGCCCTCTTGATACAAAGTTCACACTCTGGTATGCAATAGTATAATCAACAATTTTACTGCCACAAAACACTGGCTACCCAAAACAAGATCTCACCTTCCTTATCTTCCTAGTACACACCCATCTCCACAACAGAGACAACAGCATCCCTGTTTTTCATCTCCATCTTTTGCATATTCCCTCTTCCAATTTGACCCACACCATGCCTTTATTCACCATACATCTCAAACAACTTCACAAACAGATCTAACTTGGCTTTGATAACAGAAGCATTTATAAAGAAATTCAGTGGTATCCACTCAGTTGTGCTCTGAGTTTCTGAGGTTAAATCAAACCTGAAAATCAAAGTGAAACTCTGCCTAAGAGTGAGGCTAAATATATGAGGAGAGGAAAAAACCTTTTTGTATATCCCACCATGGTCTGAGAACCTTCTCTGTAGCTGAGAAACCCCTGCAGTCCCCTTGGAGTTTACAGCCAGTTCAAAGTAAGACTGCTACTTCACATCTATATACATGATAGTACAACTACTCATTAAAAAATGTAAGAAAACAATAATAACACAGAGCAAGCCAGTCCAATGTGAACTAAAGAGATCTGCTCATAGTAAAGAACACACAGAAAAATAAGTATCTTCTTATATAGGAACAGCATCTAAGACAACAAAGTTATTTGTCTAAAGTTATTGTGTTCTACCATAGATGTTCTGTGTTATTTCAAACAAATTTTTTAATTCCTAGGACTCACATCATTCAAAAAATGGAGAAAATTCTTATGGCTATTAAAAGGCATGATATGGTTGCAAAACACTCTGATGTGCCTGGGTGAGAATAAGAGAAGAGCTCATTAGAATCCCTTAGCTGACCAGAATGAAGGTAGAGACAAATTTGAATTAGATGCACTAACAGATGATTTAATCTGGTTGAAATAAATTGTATCCCCCAATAAGCAATTATCACACCAAAACCTAGCTATAAAAGGCAAGAAGCAAAAATGTCACATGATCTCGGAAAAATAAAACTCATGGAGTGGTTTGAGAACGAAAAAACATACTCACCTCTCTGGTACAATAAAAAACCAATCCAATAGAGAGGAGGAATGGATAAGAAGGGGGAAAGATAAGATCTATCACCATTTTCTGATCAACTGAAAGCTTTAGGGTATTTTAGGCATTCCATAAAGTTGCATCCATAACAGCTGGAGCAACCATCCTTTCAAAATGGATCACTGCGGTGCTATCATAATCCACAGCACCAAACTTACCTGCATCCGTCTTTTGAGTTTCACCCACCAACACATGGCAGATGTAAAATCACCACTGCTTTGTCTCCAATTCTATAGCAAGGCTTTACTCAAGCTGTTAACACTCCAAAAAACACAGCTGATCTAATACCAAACCAGTACTCCAAGGATCTCAGGCCCCCAGTTCAGTAGCTCATGTTGTTACCAGACCTGTCAGTCCTAAACTCACTTGATTAGCAGGTGATTTTCAAGAAATACGGCTAAATGGGAACACACATGAAAACAAGGAAGATGAAACACACACAGTTATTTCCTTCCACTGGCAGTATTCCTACATTCAACAGATGCTCTAGTAAATGCACCCCTACTGGAGAAAAACAGCCCAAGAATGTATCACTTGAATGACACAAGTATGAGTAAGCTATCAAACTCTTTCTGTAGAAAAGGCCTTTGGACTGAATTGACAAATATGTTTTCTAACCCAGAAACTAACTTAGCATTGCTCTGCCTTCTGAATTTCACCCATGTGGGAAGTGATAACACCCACAAAGAGCCATTCCTTCTGCATGGGCTCCAAAAATATTTTCACAAATCTGAGAGAAACTTTGACCGTTTAGACCACTTGACCTTTTAGACCATTCCTTCCTTGGTCAAATGTGGTGAAATTCACAAACAAATTCCTAAGGGAATTCACAAGAGAGGAACAGACAAGCCACAGTATGCTTTCTTAAAGGTGGTCACACTCAAGGAGTTGCAGTGAATGGCTCCTTATCCAAGTGGAGAGCAGTGGTCAGTTCTGGGATAGGCACCGTTTAACACCTTTTGTGTTGTCAGTGACAAGGACAGTGGCACTGAGCACATCCTCAGCAAATTCACTGATGACACCAAGCTGTGTGGTGCAATTGACACACTGGAGGGAAGAGATGCCATCCAGCGGGACCTAGACAGGTTTGAGGGCCTGAACATGAAGTTGAACAAGGCAAAGTGCAGAGTTCTGCACCTGGGTCAAAGCAATCCCAGGGACAAATACAGCCTGGGCCAAGAATGGATTGAGAGCAGCCCTGAGAAGAAGGACTCAGGGGTGCTGGTGAACAAGAAGCTTGACATGACCCAGCAATGTGCAGTTGCAGCCCAGAAAGACAACCATATCCTGGGCTGCAGCATGGCCAAAGCAACGTGACCAGCAGGTTAATGGGGGTGATTCTTCTCCTCCTGTTCTCCCCTCTGTTCTCCTGAAACCCCCCACCTGGAGTGCTGCATCCAGCTCTGAGCCCCCAGCAGAATAAGGACGTGGACCTGTTGGAAGGAGTCCAGAGGAGGGCCATGAAGATGATCAGAGGAGTGGAGTACTAGACTGGGAGAGTTGGGGGTGCTCAGTCTGGGGAAGAGACAGCTCCAGGGAGACCTTAGAGCACCTTCCAGAACTTAAAGGGGGCCTTACAAGAGAGCTGGAGAGGAACTGTGTTCAAGGGGCATGCAGTGATAGGTGAAGGGCGAATGGCTTTAAAGAAAATAGTTTTAGATTAGACATTAGGAAGAACTTTGTACTGTGAGCGTGATGAAACACTGAACAGGTTGCCTAGAGAAGCTGGAATTGTTCAAGGCCAGGTTGCATAGGGCTCTGAGCAACCTGGTCTACTGGAAGGTGCCCTTGCCCATGCCTGAGACTTGGAACTAGATGATCTTTAAGGTCCCTTCTAATCCAAACCATTCTATGTTTCTATGATTGAATGCCAGACAAAAGCATGGAGTGGGAGAAAAATGTCATTTCAGAAGCAAAAAGGTCATTATCAGTCTAAATGTAATGACGTGTTTAATTTTCTAAGAATGTTAATCAGACAGCATGCAAGATATACTTTATCAAAATAAAACAGTAAGTCAGCAACCAAAATTATTTAAGAACTATCTCTACTGCAACTAGAATGACAATCTATTATTTTTGTGCTTTCTTGCACTTCATTCTTATTCCTTTTTGTTTGATTTTTGTTTTCACATTCCTGTTGTTGTTATTAAAAACCTAAATATGACCCACATTTTTAACCCTGGGGCTGCAAAACACGGCAGTTAAGTAGCTGCTTATACATCACAGCCCATCCTTAGCCAGCTGTAGTGTAACTGGGGTTTTGCTAAAATCCTCAGTCCATCTTCTGAGCTGCACTTAAACTCATCTTGTGCAGGCAAAACAGGTTGTTATGCCCTACTGAATAGGCCCTGGAACCCAACACATATTTAGTCAGTGTATATTTATGCTTGAACTCACATCAGCAGAAACAATGAGTACAAAAGGCCATACATTATGGGCAAAAAAATCCACAAATACTACAGGCGCCTAAAAAAGTCACATGAAAACTGAACTCACTGAATATGAGTTACAAAAAGGATAAAATTCTAGTACTTATCTGTGTGCTACTTTTAAATCCTTGCTGATACATGCAAGTCCCATTCCTCCAGTCTTTCCTTAAGAATGAAAGCTACATCAAAGAAAAGGTTAAATATCTCACCTATTCTATCTTTGGTTGCTGGAAATTCAAGGAATTGAAATTCTTCCAAAAGGGAGTAAGGACTCAGTAAACACTACCTGCGTTCCAGCTGAACTTTGAAAGCGAACGTTGAAAGTCTTATCAGAGTTTCAGGTGATATCAGACAACCCATAAACACACTGCATGAAATTATTACAAAGAGTTTTATCTTGAAGGCGGAAGACAAATGCCAAACTGTCACCTTAACTGTGCTGTAAAACTGCCAAAAGGAGATATTACTGACATATTATTAAGCTGACATATTAAAAAAGACTCTCAATAAGGGCCTGAGTGCACTTGTACTTCCCTGACCACCCTTGTCACTGCCAGTGCCATCTGTGCAGAACCCAGTGCAACATACCATATCTGACACGACAGCCTCTTCAGCCAGAGATTTAGGACACCCTCCTAATAGACAAACAAGAATAAACCACCTCTGGAAAAGTTTCTTCCTAGCTTCATCAAAATGCACACGTTTTTTGACCCAAGCCCAAGAACTTTGCTCCCTCAGATGCTGTATCTTAGCAAGAATGCCATTCTGAATGCTAATGAGTTGTACATCAAGAGCATACCTCATCCTAGATTACTGTGAAATTTGCATTTACTTCAGATTTGAAGTAAATGATAGGTCATTTTTTGTTGTCAAAATTTCTGTGAACAAAGTTCTTCACAGAGGTAAGAGGATAGGATTTTACTTGCAGCTAGCGGGTTTTCAGGAAAGTCAGCTCATTAGTAGACCACAGTGTCTTGTCTCCTCTGATTTAGAGCTATACTGTCAGGGGCTACTGCTCAGTTGGACTGTGGCAACTGTTAAAGAAAAACAAATATGTAACCTGTGTACCAACTCCCGTGTTTTGCGCACGCTGCCTCACCACGAAATACGATCTATGGGTATATACATGAAATATGCACACACAGAGAGCACTATATGCGAGATGCAAACAGGTCTTGCATGCTGATCCAGGTACCGACGAGTTCTGCATAACCGAGGTCTTTCACACCACAAAATTGCAGTATTGCCTATAAATATGCTCAGCACTTGTTTTTGACAAACGAAATATCCCTCAAGACAGCTCACTTACATGAACAAATCATCATATGACTGGAAAAGGCGGAAAAAAATAGCTGTGCTTTAGACTACTCTTTTCAGCATAGACAGCCAGGAGCTGCATTGACTGGGGTGACTGCTGGAATGACGTGTGGCTGTGGCTGATGTCCCATGGAGAAGACGGTGGCAGTGAATGTGTTTGGCAGTGGAAGGAAGTGGAAAGTAGATTCTGCCCACGAAATGGGAAAGCACTGTAAATATACCTAGGACACAGAGGCTCCGAGCGCACGTTGGGGAAAGATGGGCAGCGACAGCGTGGGAGAGGTACAAGGGAAGAGAGAAAGGGATGGAGCTACGCTTCACTTTGTTAAACAGGTGGCCAGCTACTCTTATGGCTTTTGTCTCCTCTACGTGCTAATTCAATTTATCTAGAGAGAGACGGGAGAAGAATCTCTTTCCCTCCGCCCGGTTTCAGAATTATTGCATCTCCTGGGGGGAAGGGTTAGACTAAGACATTTGGTTTGGAAATGACTCACTCGGCAGCGCTATGGAGCCGGAGGGTCTATTTTTAATATTTTTAAATGGAGAACTTACCGAGGTCTCATGCCTGCACTGCGCTCCAGAGGCACCGCGGAG
>VXBC01010933.1:675242-694784 GCA_013399945.1 Ploceus nigricollis
CTGGAGGCCCTTGCCGGGGAAGGGCGGCCGGCCCGGGTCCCGCGGGACGCTCCCGGCCCCGGGTCTCGCCGGCTCGGCCGGGAGATGCTGGACCTCCGCCGGCTTCTCGCTGGCCCGGCTCGGGGCACACCCAGCCAAAACAACGGGTCGTGTAGCACGGGGGAAGGGATGTGCCGTTTAAAGTTAGGGTTTATTTTATTTTGATCTCATGGTTCAAGGTTCCTCCGGCAGCCGCAGCGCCGTGCAGTTTGCTCTGTTCTCTATCACATCCTACAGCAGGTATCAGACAGGAAATTGCTGAAAAAAAACACTTGTAATTCGGGGTCCTTAAAGAGATTAAAAGCCGCAATTAGTTGCAATCAGGGAGCAATCGCGTGGAATATGTACGTCAAATAGTTACCTTTTGGAGAGCTACTCATTAATTGAAAACACTTGAGACTTTTAAGTGCTTAAAGGAGACAAACTAAATTGGTAAAATAGTGTAATTTTCTCGAACTGTTTTAAGAGCCTTTTGTGAATTATGCACCATACTGCTGAAGCATGGTAACCTGATGCACTCCTTGTTAAGAGAATTCAAATCGTAACTTTACAACTGAGTTGTATCTGATCTCAGAATGAAAAAAGCTAATGCTACTCTGAAACCAGTACGTAAATCCGTTAGCTCATGCTGGGATCTTTAACACGTTTAAGTTGCGTCGATATCCATAGTAAGCTTAGATAAGAACAGCTGCCATATATGTTTGTAGGAGAGGTATTCTCATGTCTCTTTTTTTTCTATCTCCAGATGTTTAAAACAAAGACTCACTGAGGTACTTTGAACCTTACCTGCTGTACATCGCTTCGACTAGTTAGGATTTACTGTTATGAACATGAAGTCTTACCTAGGGATTGCAGACAAGACTTTACTGCAAGCTGTATGAACACATACAAAAACATATTTCCCGTCCCAGACTCATGTGTCACATGATGAGAGTTGATACCTACCCAGAATATAAAATCGGTTAATCTACTAATAATTAAAAGTGCATATTGTCATTCATTCTGCACCTGCTTTCCAAGCCAACAGTTACTTATTTTTCAGAGACAGCATGGCTGAAGTGGAGTTTGAGTGGTGATCTCAATCTGTGACTCAAGCTATAGCTGGGAAGTGACCATCACTGCGGGTAGATCGGCTGCAAAGCAAGGATGTGCCTTACTGTACTTGAACTGTTCTCCATGGACTAGCAAAAATCCTAAGGAAGTTTCAGGCGAAGAGTCTGGTGACCTGACATATTTGTTCAGGTGGCACGCTCCATTTAAGAGAAATTCCAAGGTTTTCTAAAAAAAAACCAAAACACCATCCCACAAGCTGGCATCTTTCCCCAAATTTTAACTCACATATTTATGAATCAAAATTCGACAAGACATTTCAGGTGTGGGACAAATTCCTGCATAAGGTTTTTAAAGGAAAAGGTGGTTGTCATACCCATGTGGTTCTAGCTTCAGGACTACCACTGAGGGACATTACTGTCACAGCACAGACTTACTGTGACTATCCTGATGTATGGCTGGATTCCCACTTGTGGGAGAAGAGGAAGGAAAGAGCTGAAAAGGCCCCTGCCACCACACCAGAAGGAAAGCGGAGATCCTCTTTAATTTCCTCATTAGGAAGAAGTAAGGATTCTGTGGAAAGAAAATAGTTTTTGTCTCTGAGAGTGAGGGCCTCCAGTTATGTTTTACAGGAGCATAGGTATTGGGAAGACTTTAATATATGGCAAGGGCAGACAAGAAATACAACTAGAAATATTAGCCCAACAGAAAGAGATAAAAGACTTAGGTGGGATTCATTTTACCTAACTTTAGCTATCTGAGTCCATGCAAAACACACCAGCTTTCAAAGTTAGATAAGGTAAATCCTGCCCTACAGCTTGCCCAAGTGGAATAAGGTAGCAGTGAAAGGGATCTGAAGAGAAAAGACTTGTGTTCAGGTTGACAGATGAGAAAAATTACCTTGAATTGCTCCTTTTCCCCTTTTAGCTGTGGTTTGAGCAAGAAGAGAAGAACACGGTTTTTGAAGAAAACTCTTTGCCTTACACAGTCAAGTGATAATTCACAGGTGTCTGTTCCCTGCCCCAAAAACAATGTGTGGTGCAGATGCACTGCTGCGTGCTTTCTGTGAGAGGAACGGGCTCTTCTATGGCCTTGTCCTACTGCATCATCTCAGAGAACTGAAAAGCAGGCAAACTGACAGCATCAACAATGTTGCCACAGACATCTCTATAATGAACAGCCATGTGGAATATAGCTACAGCCCTAATTTTGTTTTTGCCACTCTGCCTTAACACCACACATCCTCTCTGTAGCACGCTCTGTAGCGAGACTGAGCACACACACGCCCTGCTCTCACACAGCCTGCTGTTCAATAAGAGCCTAACCACAAGAGTTGTGACTAACAGATGTGACCTTTCATTGGTTTGCTTATAATGCACTTGATGATGGGATGAACCCACAATGCATCGCCTTCGCTTTGGCTGTGTGATCCAACAGGTCTTCAGCATCATGGGCTTCCCAGAAACGAGTCCTGGGAAAAGACCCACGGTGTAGTCTATGAGGAGGGCAGTGAGGAGAGTCATCATTTCTGAAGAACATTACCAATTCTGACACTAATTTCAAATAGCTGAGGGTTGCAGCTAAAACAGTCACCAACCTACATTATTCTTATCCTATCCACAAGCATCTCTTGACCTTTCCATCTGCAAGGATAGCAGGTATTTACTGCATCTGTCCAATATGTGGTGGGGAGGAGGGGCCAGCAAAAAAAAAAAAAAAACTTCAACCAAAGTAGATAATTTTGGCAACAAAGGATTAGGCAATAGCTACATTTGAAGTTGCCTTGCAGATTCTAGCAAGGAGTATGAGGCAGACAAATGGGGATAAGCTGGGAGCAGCAACCTCCTGTCACATCTCAGACAGGGAGGACATGTCTGGTAATGCTCAGTGACACTGGAAATTATTTAACAAAGCAATTCATCTTTCTCTTGGGACTGTAGTGAGAAAATTTCATGTATCAGTGATGCCATGAAGCTTAGACAACTCTTTCAAAGAGAAAAAAAATTTTTTTTCTTTAGTTGCCATTTAATGTTTATTTTTATGATTTCAAGCTTGGGGATGGAAGGGGAAGGGAAGAAAACACCTCTAAGCTTTGGGGTTGAGGGTACACTGTTCTATTAATTTTACAAGTCAAAGCTCTGGCATAAATGATATCCAGGAAACAAAATGTAGTTTCACAGGGAAACATGCAGCTATACTACTACATCTGTCAAAAAATATTTCAAGTCACAGATATTCATTGAGAAGACGAATTCTCAGAAGCTGTAATGCTGAGAGAGACCTAAAATAGCAGGAGAGCAGACAGTAAATTAGACAGGCCCATAATTTGAGATGAGGGGAGGGGAAAAAAAAACAGAAACAAGAAAACAATGGGATAGTGGAGTTCATAAACAGAAACTGTAACAAAAGCCTCTGTTACTGGTAGTGTAGTGGAAACTCTGGAATACTGCATTCAGTCTTTACTATCTTCTCATCAAAAAGACATCAGTAAACATAAATGAATTATTTTTTAAAAAGCAGAAGTGATGAGGATTGATTTAGAGACCCTGTCATGTGAGTTGAAAGAACTAAATACAGCTGTGCACGGTGTGTAGAACACAACACTATAAAAAAATAAACGCAGTTGTGGGAGAACAACTTTTTTGGTTTACAGAAGTGAGAGCATTTTTATTGTGAGAAGGAAGAAACTAGGACAAAACAAGGCAAAAAGATTAGGATGAGTGCTGTCACAATGGCTTGGCTGTAAGATCCACTGCCTGGTGGAGCAGTTGCTGTGGGAGACTTCTTGCGGTATTTTAAATAAGCACAACACAGTGTTTATCCCTTGGCCTACCAAGCACAGTGGGCTAGTTGATCTTTTACAGAGGAATTTTCCATCTTTAATTTCTGAGTTTCTAAAGCTTCCTCCTCTGTAGAGCACTGTTTGTCACGCCAGTGGCAAACCTCGACAAGAAGACAAACAAAATAACCCACGGGCAGAGATCTAACCGGAGAACATAACTGAAGTATGTTTGTGTTTGATGCTTTACAGTCACACCACAAATCAGAGCCAGGCAAAGGCAGTGGCAACCAGTATTCCTTACACTAACCCCTGCTAGAAACCGTAATATAAATTTCCAAAGGTCACAAGCAAGCATAACAAATCGTTTTTTCCATCCTCCTGCTTTGAGTCTTCCCATCCCACTCCTGACTTCATTTGTCTCTCCAGCATCTCCATCTGCTCCATCTCTCTCTTGCCTTTCATCCCCGAGGTCAATTTACTAATTTAATCTTAACATTCATTACTTGGAATCTTACACATCCACCTAAACCCTCTCCAATCTGGTTTCTATACCTCCTGCATCAGAGTGGTCTGTCCCATTTTCTAACTACCACGATTCGATTAATCCTCAGAGCAGTTTGCATATTCTCTGACGTGTCAGCAATCTTTGAAACACATGGCAGTCCTTTTGCCTTTCATTTTCCATCTTACAGTTTCCTTTTCCTCCTTAATTGCGTCATCAGTGTGTCATCCTTTGGCTTCCTTTTCTTTTGGTCACTTCTATTCTTCTTCTTCTTGACTTCAGGTAATTTCACACACAAAGACCAATTAAATTACCAGTGCATGGTTGCCTTCTCTACTTCAGTCCCTTCTCTTCCTTTTTGAGCTTACGATACTAATTATAAATACACACACACACACACACATTTATTTGGGCATTGTTTTTAAGTCAGAATATTCTTTCTCTACGTTCTCATTTTCAGGCAATGTCTAAATTTTCCAGATATTTTCTGGGTGTCTTCTTTCAAATAATATCCTTTCTTACCCACAGAGCAATGTATCTCAGCCTGACCTTAGTCACTTCATATCAAGATTACTGTGATATCTTTTCCTCCAGCTTTCAAAAATATAATCTTCACTCATATTTATGCAGAACAGTGCTACAAATGTCATTGCACTCACCTCTTACATTGAAAGCAATACCTTTTATCCCTCTCTTGGCCTGTCCTTCTCTCCTCATCACCACAGTTCCTCTCCTGTCCTCATGTCACTGCAGTTTCTTATAGCTTAGTTGCACCAAAGTCAGCTGTGATTGCCACTGAAAAAAGCAATCTCACACTGGCTTTGGCTGTTAGCTCTGCCCAGCACTGTCCCTCCCTTGCCATCAATATCTCTGTGACTGCACAGCAAATTGGACCAGGAAGATGAGCTGGGTTACAAAGATGATACTGCCTTCACTGCTCACAGGGAGCTCGACCTGACTTTGTGCTGTTGGTGGCATCTGAAAAGACAGTTGGATCCACTGTTGTGTGAGTCCCACCACAACACCAGCCTAAGAGTCCAGGAGAACCTCGCTATGTTCTCTCAGTGTAAGGACAGACCTGGAAGTAGTGCTGCACACTTCTCTGCCATGTGTGCTGCCTTGCTGTGAGCCAGCTTCGTGGCCATTTAGGTTCTGTAGGCTGTGCCAGTAAAGAGCTCACCACAGGGGGTAATTTGGGTAATTTTGGCAAGCTGGCCAACGGCTCAGTTACCAGCTGCAGAGAGGTTTGGTATTTCATAGATCAGCTGTCTGCTGGCTCCAGCTTTGGGTTATATTGTCTTTGAAAGCTGGCATCATTGTTAAGGTGAAATGAGTGAACACTGGTGAATGGATGCCAAATCACACTGTTCTAATTACAGGAGGTTTCTAAGGTGTCTTCCTTTACTCATTCTTGACTTGTGTGATTCATGTCTTGGTTTTCAGTCTGTCCTTTTTTCACTTTCTACACCTCATTTGCAGACCATGCTATGCTCTGTAGGACAGAAACACTCCAACACAGTGAAAGTCACTACTGGGGGTAGACTTCTCTTAGTGAGAAAAAAGCAGGCTTTCCTCCTTAAAACTCCTAAATGCATTTGGAACTGTCACTTTGATGTAGCTCTCAGAGCCAGCTGAAAACAAATCTGTGTGCACATAGCAGAAGGACATGTTCACCTCCTGAGCTGACTGGCACAAGAATCAATTTAGTCAGGGGCCATGAGGAAATCATGTGCTGTACCAAAAGGCAGAGTAGCTCTGCCTATATTTATATTCAGAGAGAATGTGGGAGAAACTTGAAGCCTCAGCCATCCCACAGTTGGTGGGATGATGGGCAGACATGCCTTTTCCTCTAGGAGCAAGATTCTTGCTGCTTTGTGGCTTATGTTGTTGATTTGGCACAGCTGCTGACAACTCTTCCACACCTCCCTGAGGTGACCCTGCCTTCCTTGATAAATGGAGGAATGACAGAATGCAGCCAGGTGCCATAGACAGAACGTACATGTTTACAGCTTGGTGCTTAGTTACTCATCTGCTCTTGACTTCCACTGTAATTGCCAGGTCATCTTTTCCAGATGTAGCAGTGCTGAGCACACTGGAAGATGCTTTTATTGGCTAAAGGATCTTATTTTGTCTGCCCAGGAATGGGTCTGCACTGTGGGGAAGATGGCTGGGGGCTGTGTTCGGGGAGAAGAAAACCCTTGGCCATTCTAAGTTTATCTGCACAGAGAAAGGGCCTGGCAGAATGAGTGAGTCACAACTCAGTACTACATGCCTCTTTCTTGACCATCTCTTGTCTCACAGAGAAGTGTCAGTGACCTCTGGCACAGAAGTGATGGGTACAGTGAAGCTACAGTGTAGGATTAAACCAGGGAGGATGAGAAGGCTTGGAGAACAAGTAGAGGCATTTGAAATGCGAACTGCATTTCAACATACAGAGCAAGATGCAAACACCTATAATATGCACAGCTTGTGGGAGGTATGTGGATGGTAAAATGAAGGACAGCTTCATAGAATTCCTCCATGTGATCAGATGCCTCTGATCCCAAATTATCTATTATTATCACATAGAGCCTTCGTCCCAGAACGAACCATAAAGCAGGAGGACGGATACAAGATGCTAAAAGCACTGCATGAAGGAAGATGCAGACTGTATATTGACCTTCTGCATAGGATGAGCCTTTGCAAGCCATAAGGGTCTGTGCACCTGTGGAATTCAGCTTGTGATTCCCAGAATAAATGCATTTAACTCGAGAATCCCATATGCACATGTTCATATGGCTTATGAGTGACACTTTATGGTGGCCACATGGCTGTGTGTACAAACACACTTCTCCAGTGAGCTAACACAGGTTTTTGAACACCAGGAGTGGAATCTGTGTCTAAGGCTCTGCATTTTTGTGGGGGGCAGTCATATCCCAACTGTGCCAATATGAAGCTGGGTAAATCAGTTTGACACATCACCAGTTTTCAAAATTTTTCTCAGTCTCTCAGGTTTTTGATTTATTTTCAAAAACTCTCCATGGAGACTGCTCTTTATGTGGAATTTACCCTTCTGCCAGGCCAGACTGGAATTTCAGCCGTTTAAAGGAAATATGAAATTTTTGTGTGTGTATGTGGTGCCAACTCACTAGAACAGACACAGGGACAACACTTGGGCTTTGCAACCAATAAAACTCAGCAAATAAACCAGCTTGCCTCTTCTCCTTCACTTCCTCTCTCCCTCCCCCCTTGCCTTCCTTCCCCACTATTTTCACACCTTGCTGAAATACATGAAATCAAAATGGTAAAAACATTCCAAGGAAACAGTAATTTACTCTGGATTATTATTCACTGGATTTATGCACACCATGCCCTGAGCAGGCAGTCTCTCTCCCATCCTTCCCTTTCAACAGAAAGTGCATCTACTAGGTCATGGCTAAGGAGAGGCACAGTCCTGACCCGTGGAGACAAGCAGCTCTGGTGACAACTCAGTGAAGCAATGCCTGGCTGGCACTGTGTCACCTCCTGGGCCAGGAGCTTTGCCCAGCAAGGTACAAATGCAAAGAGTGACAGTGACAGACTGTGGTGTTCTCCTGCAGCTGGGGCATGTGCTTCATTAAGGGACTTTGCATTAGGCTGCACCCAGCACAGAGGCTTGCTCAGGGAGGGAGACGTGATGTTCAGGACTAGGCACGGGAATTTGGAAGTGACCTGCAAAAGCAAAGGCACCTACGTGTTGTCTGACAGATCCATTATCACCAGGAATTATCAGCCTCTTTAAAAATTAGTAGTTCTACCACTATGAGAGGCTTGCTTATCCAATTATATAATTGTTACGAGCAACTGGAAATAGGAAATATGTCTGATTGCATAAATCTGGCTCAGGTAGGCTAGCAGGGATCCCAGCCAGCTTGCATTTGGTTACTAGGCAATGTAACATATTGAGGGCCAGGATGGGTCCCTTCAGCTCAGTTTTCTGTCTCTGACAGTAGCCGAACACAGATGCCTTAGGTGGATCATAGGAACAGGAAAAGCATATGGAAAAATGACTTCTCTCAGTCATCTCCACCACTATTTTAACCTGTATTAGCTAAGTTGAAGCTAGCATGAGGTACTCCCTGCAGTTCAATCACTTTTCCTTTACAGGTACCTTTGAACTTATTTTCACGTCTGTGTTTTCCAAAGTCTGTGAAGGACAGGTGTCTTGCTGGAGAAAACTCCATGGCATATGTTCCTGATAGGAGGCAAAGAGAAAGAACAGTGCTAATAGGAGTTGCTGCCAAATACACAGCCACAGCCTGAACTGCAAAGTCAATGAAGTCAATTTGACCCAGCCTTAATGTGATTCCATATTGTCCCCTTCTCTACACACAGTGGTCACAAAATTAACCAAACAAAAGCTTTCCTTTCTTATAAATACAGAAGTCTAAGCAACAAAATTTCTGTCACCTCCATAAGCTTTGAAAAAGACATTTTGCTGACTTACAGGTATTTTTCTCATTTGATGAAAGTTGCAGTATGCAGCAGTGCTCAGGATATGCACAGGATACACACTGCCTGCACCTACCTTCTTGCACGAGCCTGCCAGCAGGGACAAGAGGGCAGAAAGAACCAAGGTCAGCAGCTGACCCAGGAAGATCTGGATTCTTGTAGCTGCAATGCCTTATTACCACTACAATGAGCTTCCAGTGTTTACTGTACACACACAGATTGGTATGCAGGGAGATGGGCTGTCTGAGCAAATAAACAGAAAAGACCAGGGTCCAAGTCAGACTGAACAATAGACTGAGGAGAATGCAAGACTCCTCTTTAGCTGGACTTCCCTCCAGGAAACCCAGCTCATACTAAAATCCTCCTGTATCCTGTGCCCTAGTCTGGGGGTGTTGACTCGGTTCCAGCTAATCATGTAAATCGTATTTGCAGAAGGAGGTGAGTGCAGGCTGCTGGATGCTCCTAAGAAAGTGGAAGAAACCTCCCTGCTCTAAGATGGGAGGAGAGTTGGCCTCAGCATTTTGAAAGAGGTTTGTCTGTTCAAGTGCCCCCAAACACAACTGCTTCTTTAGTGAGGTAGCTGACTATGCATTAGACCTCAGAAACATTAAAGCTCCTCTCCTGCCCCTTTATCTTGAGAAATGGGAATGGTTGTTCAAACACAGTGATTCTCATGACTCCAACAGAAGGAGATTTTTAGATTCTGAGGCTCCCATTTCAAGATGACTGGGGTTGGAATTGTGTAGTATTTGAGGCTTACTGTGGTTTTAAGTTGACTGAGACAAAGAGAGAACTGGGACAGGAAATTTCTAGCTGAGAGTTAATATCCAAGCCCAAACCTGGATTGTAAGAAAATTGTTTCTCAACCTTTTGTAATTAACAAGCCAAATAGTGTTTGAGGGGAAAAAAAAAGAAAATTAAAGTGGGAGTCTTTGTAGCATTCTACGTACTAATACTGTTTGTCAATTGGCTCAATAAATAAAGCACCTAACATCTAATTAATAAAATGTTGTGATTTTACAAAAATTATATTACATGTTACAATCACAGCCATTTGGACTGGGATTTTGAGTGGAATACTGATATTGCTCTCTTCCAACAGCCAGAAATCAGCAAGTATTCCATTGTCTGGACTCTTACATTTTATGGATCAATAGTGGTTCATAGTTCACCGAGATTAAATTGATTGATACTGGTTTGGAGTTTGTAATAGTGATGCTGAAAACCAAGGTAGCTAGGATTTCTGTGTGCTTTTGTGTTTTCTGTCAGTTCTTTTAATATGCTGCATATTCATACATGAAGCTGGTTAGGTCACTGTACTTGCTTTTTCAAAAACACTGTAAAGTGCTTTTTTTATGGAAATGAGTGAGACATTTTCACCTCTTTTAGCAGACTATTCCTATTTTTACATTTCCTGTTCCAGGAAGGAAATAGGGCTTTAAAATTTTTGTTACTCTAGACTTTTCTTTCCTAGCTGAATCAAATCTGAATCATGGTGATACTGAAAGAGTTACGCTTCCTGTTTGGTTCTGCTTAAGAAAAAGTTCTAGTAAGAACTGTTGAAAATGCAGCTGTAACTAATTAACATCCAACTTTCTCCAAACACTGTCTAACATTTACTTATCAATTTAAGTCCTTACATTAAACAGTATCTCAAATGCCTTTCCTTTAAGAAATACTCAGGGAAATTCTCAAGGGTGCTGTGAATACTCTTTATGTTCTACTGTAGAAAACATGTTTTCTCTAGGACTTCTGCCTCAGTTTATGGAATTAGAGCATTTCCAGACTGTTTCCCAATAAAATGTAGCTGGTAGGATCGTGACTACTTAAAAATCACATTGACTCTTACAATAAAAGCAGAGGCAAATGCTAGTCCAAATCCAATTGAGGTTGCAGTATGCTGATTTTTACCTAGGACATGGGATTCTTTTTGCAATTTCCCCTTTTACCCCCCAGCTTCCTATAGTTACATTGTAATTTTGTGTGCTGATTCAGCTGGAACATTCCATTCCTGAAGGGAGCCCATTTTCCACAACAATTGAAATATTTACCACTTGTATAATTTGTGAAATATTAGAGAATATTATAGAATAAACTAGCAATTTTCCTCACCATTACCAGCACATTTACAGAAATGACAAATCACTTTCAGTGATATTATTTAAGCACTAATTCACTGATGATCGTAGTCTATGGAGCAGTAAAAATTTCACATGGTCAATTTCATTTATGGGGGAAAATGAAATTAAAAATTAGGAGCCTAATTTTCAGTAGATTCTCTCAACTACTCTTAAAAATCAGATCAAGTCCCACCTGCCTGGTAAGGTCAAGCAGACCAAGAACCTGTAGAATAGATGCTCTACACAAACAGTTGCTGCTGAGGATCTGACATGCACACTATGCATATTCCAGTTTTTTTCAATTCAAATCATATTCATTAGGATCCCCTGGAGTGAATTCCTAATGAGGTCTGAGCATGTTGGGTACACTTCTGGAGAACATTTTTCAGTTTAATTTCACTCAACAGAACCTAACCCCTGCACTCAAAATCAACCCCTGAAGCCAAATGAAGCTTCAGGAGATTTGCATCAAAAATACAGTCCTGATCCAAACTAAAACACCAGTGGAGCCACATCACAATCATGAGGACTGGCAGGACTGCTGCAATGGCCACGCTCTGTCCCACACTTTTGTCACTTCACTGCACACTAGAGCCACAATGCAGAGGAAAGGCACAACAGGCTGACACATGGTTCTGTTTCCAAACTGGCACACAAGGTCCTACTTTTAGGCACATTTCCTGAGGTGTAAAGCAGCTACACTTCTCTAAACTCTGACAGTTTGTATCTGAAGGTATGAAAATTCATTCTGCTTCATTTCAAGACACGCTGATTCAGAACAGTTGGTGACCCACAACTGCCTTATTACCAAAACCCTGTATTTGTGTTGATTTAAACATTGTTTTTACTGCTGGAAGAAATTTTTCTTGAAAGTAGTGCTTCAGCTCCATGGTATTTGTGTCACTGCATAATGAAGTTGCATAACATCACTGTGCATTGGCAAGATGCTGCAACAGGAGGATTCAGACAGCAGTGCTCACATGTAGCACTGGCACGAAGAGTTACAGGCCAGAGTGGAGAAATGTTTAAGGCCTGGTTTACACCACTGTATTTACATTTTATATATTATATGCATTTTATAATCATAGGTTTGTATTGTATGTGGACACACTGAAATTATAAAGTCAGCTACCAATGGCCAGCCTCTCTGTTGCATGCACAGATTCTCTTCCTGAGCTGACACAAATCCTCAGCAAACATATTGCTGTCACAGAAACACTTGACCAGTAAAACCATGCCTGCAGCTGTCTCCCCTGAGCTCTGGTTCCCCAGGCAGTGGCTCTTCTGCTGATACAACCTGTCAGAGTGGGGATGCACAGCCTGGGTAAAAACAACCAAGTACCCCAGTGACAGGGCAGCATCAGTAGCTATTAGCCAGGGAATTACTTCCTAGGGTTGATGTTAGAGTTGTGATCATTTGGTTTACCCTTCAACTAAGGTAATTTTATAACATGTCAAAAGATGTTTTTAACAGAAAATATACTGGGAGCCTGGTTTAAACAACAAAAACAAATCAAAACAAAACAAATTCTAGGTTCAGCTACGCCATTTTTTTAAAGCTCTGGCACTCTTCAGTAGCCCTTTGATTCAGTCTCTGGTACGATGAGGCACCGTGCATCACACATCAGTTGATACTGATCTGTTGTGCTGTACAATGCTCTCATTGTAGGGACAAGGAATGAAGCTGGATTGTTTGCAGGATGTATCAGTCAGGAGGAAACAGACCAACAAGTACACCAATGCTTAGGTGCTCTTTTCAGCACAGCAAAAGACTCAGATAACTCATCAAAACACATACCTTGGATGGCAGGGTTAAATACAGCGTGTCCTAAGAGGCTGGAGGTTTTGCAAGCTCCATTCTGCAGTTTACTGAGAGGAAAGAAACATAAAGCACCACAGCCATAAAATGTTCTGAATTAAGAAAACAAACCCTCATGAAATTAGTAACAGCCAACAGGACATGCACTACATAAGCACCAGAACTTTCTGCTTTCAGAAGTGACAAATACACAGTTCCCATCTTTGACAAACCAGACCTGCCAAAGCTCACACGCTGAGCGTGAGAGTCACACCACTGACAGCTCCCTCCTGCCACACCACAGCTTGGTTTGCACCTCGTGCGCTCACAGGGTCACAGCTGCTGCTCTGCATCCCTTGGAGACACAGAGCTACTGGGCACAGCACAGCGTGACTGCATGACCTGCAGAACTGCAATTTTTTGTTTGTTTTCACCTCCAAACAGCACTTCTCTCATGCTTCCCCCTCTCCCCCTCATGAGTTACGATGAATGCACACAAAATGGTTAAAGGTATTTTTTCTAGAGAAAGTATTAATTTCTGTTACACATGCTGCATTTACTATGTAATAGATGATAGGCATTGGGGATGAAGTTTTGGTGTATTCTACATAATCTGCTTAAAGAGATTCCTTAAAAGAAGCTTCCCTTAAAAGAAAGTAATTAGTTTGTACTATTTTGCATATCATTCTTATCCTATTGGTAAGAGCCCAGCAGACAGCTAGCTGGATTCAATTTACTTGTGGCATAATGTTTCACATAAACATAGTCTGAAGTCTTAATGTAATTAGGTAATTTCTGCTGTTCTGACGTCTCCTCACACACCCTTGTTACTAACACTGGTATTTTACAAAACTCCAGAGAAGAAAATATAAGCTGCCAAGTGGAAACTTCAAGAGGCTGGCTCATGTCCTGAAATTATAGATGCACAAACACAGCTGCATTTGTGCTATTTCTAAAATGCCAGAGGCAAAGCATTTAATATACATTTATATAGATATGAAACATCCCTCTGGGGATTTACTACTTACACACATGGAAGTGAACAGTGGCAGCAGCAGATAAATAATGAAAAAGTCAATTATGTTTTAAAGAGCCTTTTAATTTTAATAGTCCATAGTGATGTTAATAATACAGGGAAGGACATTTTCAAAGCATTTATCTTGACATTTGCCCTTATGATGGCTTGGTAATTTAAGCATGTGGTTTTGGAGAGATAGAGCTAAAGGTCTACCTCTCTAGAGAAAGAAAAATCATTTATATTCCAGTTTGTTAGTTTTTACAATTCTGCTCTTCTGTTTTGAGGCATTAATAGAGGCTTTTCTGAGTGTTTTTGTTATACCTCCTCTTTTCTGAGTTTTAAGCCATATAAAATAGAGAAACTGCTTTTTGTTGAAAACTACTGTTGAAACTGTTTTCTGTTGCAATTATATGTGTGATCAAGGCATTGTTGAAATAAACTGTGGCTTTATGATTTTATTGCTATTTCTTAGCACCTTAATCTGGAGTTCTTTGAGCTAGCCAGCATATTAACACAGAATGAAAAGACAATCATAGCTAGTAAGGCAGAAATAAGCCCTCCAAAAGTGTCATTTCAAACCAATAAAAGGCAGCAATTGCAACAAAAGGGGCCTGAATGACTCCAGTATTTCCTTGATAATGGGATATGAATCCTTTTGCCTTACTGAGATGTAACTTAAACTGAGTGACTGTTGCAATGGTGACTGTTCTCTCTCGTGAGCTATTCTCATGTGAAATGAACTGATGGGGTTCTTGTTGTGGTTTTGGGTCACAGCCACGACCTTACAGCTCTCCTTACCTCCCTCTCTGCAGGCAGCCTGAGCTGCAGGAGCAGAGACAATGCAATTCCTTAAAGTCCCGAGGCTGCCTTGATCTGCCACTGGCTGTTTCACACACCTGCCCTCACCACAAATGTAAACTGAGCACATGCACAGCTGGGTAAGTGGTTCAAGGCTGGTGCTTCTCCTGAAGCAGAAGAACGAGCCAGTGTGTGAGTGGCTTCCTGCTGGGAGGCCCCTGGCACCCAGTGGTTAAAGGCAGGCAGTGCAGAGGACACTGCTCAAGTGGGATTTAGGCTGTGGAAGAGTGGAAGGGAAGCAAGACAACGTAGCAGACTGAGAATGGTTAGGCAGAGTTTATAGGTTGTGTCACAGCAAATTGCACACTGCAATGGGCTGGGGTCTAGTGAGACTTTGTAATGAGTACAGAACATTAAACTGATGAAATGAGCCTACAGCTGGTTTGTTGATAGTTAGCATCACTGCAGCTCCAGAGCTGGCCCTTGATGTTTCACTCTAAAGGCTAAACTGCCACAAGTCACCAAAGTGGCCTGAGGCCCCACAGATGTGCAGAAACTGCTCTCCTGCCAGCAATGGTTCCCAGTAACAGATCTCATCAACCACTTGCTACGGAAGGTCACCTCCTCTGCTGGAAGAAAGAAGCCACGCCACTGAACCAGGCATATTTGAGGCTTGCTGTTTTACATACCTTGTCTCACAGGACACATTTCTGGCAGCTGCTGCAGTTTACCAGTGAGCTCCAGCATGTTTGAGCTTTCCCTTGCTGCCTTCCCCTCCATATTTGCACAGTTGCTTGCACAGAGCGGTGGTCGCCTCCAGCAGGCAAAAGGGAGAGCTGGGAGCCCATGCTGGTGCTGGCCTCTGCCTCCTTGTTCAGCTTCAGCATGACCACGTCATGCTAAGGGACACTGACATTCAAAAGGAGAGTGGGGAGGAAAGGCTTGTTTACTTTTTTTGCTTTTATAAGAGCTATTAACTTTCTTGCTTTTGTCTGTGCTGGCTTGCTCCTCCTGTCTTGTCAGAACTGACTCTATTATGCCATTGGGGCTGCAAATACCTCATGGAAAATGTTTTGTTGCATGCTTTTATCTGCTTAATGAAACCAGATGCAGTTCCGTTGATTCTTACACAGAATTTTTTCCCAGGAGTTTTGTGAGCATCAATGAATGGTTGTTAAATCCAAATGAGACCTTGAATAAAGACACTGGTAAAAGCTTGGTATGATGCTTAGGCCAAATACACTCAGCTGGAAAACACTCAAAAAGCTTCTTTTTGTCCCAATGATGCTTTGCAGTTTGAACACATTCATAATATCATGAACTGCCTATCAAATTTTATAGGGATTGTCTTGCAGCAGAGGGCAAAGAAAACTACCTTAGATGAGCTGTTAATGTGCAATGTCTTCTTTACAAGTGTTAGGCTGCTCACTTTCCAGTTTTAATACAGATTTACAGCAGTGTGAGGCTGCTCGCTTTCCAGCTGTAATGCAGGCAACCGTCCACAGACTTACAGAGCACACAGAGTATCTGTTGGCACGAGCCTTACGGATCACATCTGTCAGCAGTGGTCTTACCCTCCAATTTGCAGTCCCATTTGAAGAGTCTCAAGTATCAGCAATCCAAACTGAAAAGGCAGTTCAGCTGTTTCAGCTGAGAGGCCAGGGAGGAAGGAAGACTGTTATCTGAAAGGTGATTGAAAACTGACACGGAAGAGTACAAACCCAAATGTTAACAACATGGTTTGGCTCCATTTCTTAAAAAAACCCCAACAATAAAAGCCTGTCAAATGACAAGTCCTTAGTGAGTAGAGATGGGGCCAAATAGGAAAGGTGTTGATTCTACATTACATGCACTTTGTTGGGCCACTGCAAGAGACAACAGATTGGCAATGAACAGGGTGCACAGCCATGCAGAGCCAGGCCAGCACTGCAAATCATGCCCATAGGGTATCCCCAGTGCTTCTAGCCTATTCTCACTATCACACAGTTAATGAGTTTCACCAACGTAAATAAATGTAGGAAACTGGAAGATGAAAAGAACCTGACTTGCCTAAGTCTGTTAAAGCAAGGATTACCTGTCAAGTCCAGTGATCAGTTCAGAAACTTTCCCCAATAACACAGACCAATCAGTCTTTCTGAATTCCAGCAAAAAGTAACACGTGTCAAAATACTAATTACAGGTGACTGTTTGGAAATGCTGTTCTCTGAAGCTCTGCAAGGCTTAGCCACAGACTGGTGGGACACAGAGCTTTCCTCTCTCACACAGTCTACAATCCAGGCCCATGAACACACTTGATGTCATCTCTCTAATGCATTCCCTTGGAACTAAATCCTGCATTTCTAATTTGGAAAAGAATAGGCAACTTTCTTACTAAAATTGCACCCACCCAGCAGGGAGCAGTTACAGAGCAGAGCCTTGCCTTGCAGCTGGAAGCCCTTAAGGAAGAGACCACTCCTCTGCTACACATGCTCCAGTGAATACAGGCTATGCTGTGGGGGAAAAAACTAATAGTTCTTCCCATCAGATCCTTAATATCCTAAGGATTTCTCTCCCAGGGACCCTTGAATGGATAAAGTGAACTAGAACTGTTTTGGTTCTTTCTCTGGAGTGTAAAAGATTACAGTTCTCCAGGTAAGAATTGTAGGCAAGCCGAATTTAGTATTTCCTGTTACTTCTCAAGAAGAAAAAAAAATACCTACACTACTTTAGGGAGAACCATTTGCAGATACCTTAGGCTGGCTCAACCAAGAGAGAGTCACATCAGTCATTACTCCAGCTGTATCACCCAGGCCTGGGTGCAGACAAATTTGCTAGCCCAGGGGCAGAATTTAATTTTCAGACTGAATGACTGGACAATTTGGTTCATGAGATTCAACTCAATTCCTGCACACGGTGCTGTGACTCATCTGCAGGCTCAGAACTCACAGCTGAGTCCCCTTGGGTGATACAGACATGAAATCATGGTAAAAAAAGGGCTGTGAGAAAACACATCTGGAGGTCATCCAATCCATCTCACTCCCCTAAGTGGGTTTCTTTTTTCAAACTCAGAGAGAAGTGCCTCTGGCACAGCAGATAATTGAACTGGTGTTTCTCAAACCTTCCTGATAATCACACTGATCACAGGGCCAGCCTTCCTTACAGGATGCAAGGATAATTTCATATATTATATATGACAATTTCATATATTATATATGATAATATGATAATTTCATGTATTATATATTTTATATATTCAATGATAATTTCATTTTGGAGGCCTTGACCTTGAAGAAAGAGGAAGGAAGGAGGGAAAGAAGAAGGGAAGGAAGGAAGGAGGAGAGGAAGGAAGGGAGGGAAGAAGAAAAAAGAAAAGAAAAGAAAAAAGAAAAGAAAAAAGAAAAGAAAAGAAAAGAAAAGAAAAGAAAAGAAAAGAAAAGAAAAGAAAAGAAATAAAGCATTTTACTAAGCATTTCTGTTGGCTTCAGCTGTTTCAAATTTGATATTAAACAAAGAGCATTTCAATTTTGATATTAAATCAAACCTGTCATTATTTCTTCATAATTATAAGGCTCCCAGAGTGAGGAAATGGCAGCAATAGGAGGTGGACTGGAGAACGAATTCAGTAGGATGCCAGCTGTGCTTACTGGCAGGCAACATCTTCACTCTGAGTATGTGACTCACAGGTAGATGTTCTCTTGCCACACACTCCTGTGGGAGCTGGCAGGAACAGTTATCTACTCTCCCCACCCTACACCCGCCCATCCTTTGCATCTCACCACCTACTTGTCTGACAAAGTTACTCGGTACAATTAAGTCCTTAACCCAGGTGTGGTGGTTTGACCTTGGCTGGATGCCCAGCGCCCACCAAAGCCACTCTATCACCCCCTTCCTCAACTAGACAGGGGAGAGAAAATGTAACAAAAGGCTCATAAGCTAAGGACAGGGACAGATCACTCACATTACCATCATGGGCAGAACAGCCTTGACTCAGAGAAATTAACTGAATTTATTACCAGTTGAAATCAGAGCAGGATAATGAAAAAACAAATCCTAAAACACCTTCCCCTCACCCCTCCTCGCTACCTGGACTTAATTTCATTCTTGATTCACAATTACTTCTGTGCAATAACTTTTTTTTTTCTTCTTAGCCCTGCTATCCCAGAGGTGCTCCCACCATCACTGATAAGCTTGGCCAGTGGCAGGTCCATCTTGGAGCCAGTTGGTTCAGGCTCTGTTGGAGATGGGGGAAGTTTCTAACTACTTGCCAAAGAAGCCACCCCTGTAGCCTCCCACTACCAGAACCTTGCCACAGAAACCCAATACACTAGGCATGGATCAACCTGATTTTATTGAAGTCTTGTTAAGTTGTTGCTTTAGAAAGGCTTTGAAAAAATGTAAGTGTCCCTCTCCCCCAGTTAGATATGGCATTTCAGAAGTGTTACTGCTTAGAAAAATTCTGCCTACCTCTTAGAAAAAGTTAGCCTTATTGGTTTGGGAGCAAGACAAGCAGGCAGATTATAAGAGGTCAACGATGCAAGGACAAGTATATCCTGTGAACAATCCCTGTTTCCTTTAGGCATACTTCCTCAGATTGTAAGAGAGTGTTGTTTTTTTCACAGTGCCTTCATTCCGTTTATCCTTTCACAACCTCCATGCTTGCTGCTGATGTTAATAAATGCCCACACTTACTACTGCAGGATGTTATGTATTATACAGAGAGTTCCATTACCTTCCTAGCACTCGTGACAAAACTGACCTACCTTGATTCATCTAAAGACTGAAGCAGGGTCAAGAGAACGTGATTCTGGTTTCCTAGCTCTTAAACCCCACCTCTAATCACTACCCCACGCTTTTTCCCCACTGGGGTGCTATTGTTTAACCCACCAGCTGCAAACTTTTCATTCTGGAAGCCAAAAATTAGTATCTCGCCATCCTTCCCTTCACTTTCTGTTCTATTCTAGTATGTAGTATAGAATCTGTTCCTCT
>VXBC01010933.1:695146-951851 GCA_013399945.1 Ploceus nigricollis
CTCCCCGCCAGGCGCCGTCGAAGGATGCTGTGCGGCAGCTGTGCCAGGAGTGCTTCTCCAGCCCGCCCGCCGCGCTCGGCCCGCTGGCGCAGCGCGCCTGCCCCGGGCTCGCCGTCAGCGCCGAGGAAGCGGAGCAGGTAGGGCCGGCCGGGGCAGCCGCGGGANTAGGCATGGATCAACCTGATTTTATTGAAGTCTTGTTAAGTTGTTGCTTTAGAAAGGCTTTGAAAAAATGTAAGTGTCCCTCTCCCCCAGTTAGATATGGCATTTCAGAAGTGTTACTGCTTAGAAAAATTCTGCCTACCTCTTAGAAAAAGTTAGCCTTATTGGTTTGGGAGCAAGACAAGCAGGCAGATTATAAGAGGTCAACGATGCAAGGACAAGTATATCCTGTGAACAATCCCTGTTTCCTTTAGGCATACTTCCTCAGATTGTAAGAGAGTGTTGTTTTTTTCACAGTGCCTTCATTCCGTTTATCCTTTCACAACCTCCATGCTTGCTGCTGATGTTAATAAATGCCCACACTTACTACTGCAGGATGTTATGTATTATACAGAGAGTTCCATTACCTTCCTAGCACTCGTGACAAAACTGACCTACCTTGATTCATCTAAAGACTGAAGCAGGGTCAAGAGAACGTGATTCTGGTTTCCCAGCTCTTAAACCCCACCTCTAATCACTACCCCACGCTTTTTCCCCACTGGGGTGCTATTGTTTAACCCACCAGCTGCAAACGTTTCATTCTGGAAGCCAAAAATTAGTATCTCGCCATCCTTCCCTTCACTTTCTGTTCTATTCTAGTATGTAGTATAGAATCTGTTCCTCTACAAGAGTAAACCCTGTTCCCTGCCAAGCTTGTGAAGCCTAGTGGAAGAAGCGTTTATATGTTTGCATTTTTCACTGTGCAATATTCTGGTTACAAACCAACGGAGATGGAAATAAGGATGGGGATGCGACAGAGGCAATGATGGGGAAAGACCATAGATTATTGATGCCCCGGATCCAGATGTGCTGGAAGCCACACAAGGCAAAGAGAAGACGCTCTCTCTTAGAAAGAGGACTTATTTAAATCCCTTAAAAAGTAAAAGACACAGTTTGCAAAGACAACAGCCCGTATCGCTGCGGTAGTGCCATGATAGATCCTTCACCTCCCGTTCTCGCTGGCTGAAAGCAGCGCGCTTACAGCAAAATTCCAAGGCAGAGTTTTGCCCTGAGAGTAGAAAACGCCCCGAGTGGAGAGGCAGGGGCAGTGCCACACTCCGAGGGCTTCCCTGTCCCTGTCCGTGTGCCGGTCTCTGTCCTAGTGCCGGTCCCTCTCCCCGTCACTGTCCCTGTCCCTGTCCCTGTCCCTGTCCCTGTCCCTGTCCCTGTCACTGTCCCCGTCACTGTCCCGGTCCGTGTCCCCGACCCCGCCCCGGTGACGGGCGCGTGATGGCGGCGGGCGGAGCGCGGCCGCGCTGACGGCGCCAAGATGGCGGCGCTGCGGGACGGCGACTTCGCGGCGCTGCAGATCCNACTGGGCGGGTGCCAGCACGGAGGGTGGCCCAGGCCCTCGGGAAGGTGCGGGGCTCCGCGGCCGCTGCTGAAACGAGACGCGCGCGGTAACAGCGACCCTGGCCCGCGGCAGAAGGGAACGGGCTGAGGCTGCGAACCGGAGGGCGCTGAGGAGCTCAGCCCCATCCTGTTAAGGCTGTCGGGCCGTACTTGGATGCCCAAGGCTCTGGTGATGTGAGTCTCGCAGCATAAGCTGTGTCTCCTGGCTAAGAAGGCCCGTCCTGTGCTGTATGCGATGCTTTTCAACCCAGCCCCTTCTCTTGCCTCCTGACAGCTGGTGTCTGCTCTGCACAACCTCACCAGGCACGTGGTGTACCGCGGCTTGACCAGGGCAGAAGACATCCTCTGTCTCTTCCCAGAAAACTTCCACCAAAATCTGAAAAACCTCTTGACTAAGATAGTCTTGGAGAATATGTAAGTGCTACCCACCTGCCATTTGCTTTCAGCTGAAGATTTAAAGCCTGTGTACGTGGTTTGATATGTGGATAGTAGGCAACATGAGTCTTGTTTCTGTAAATGGCCAACGAAACACAGCCATGGGCACACAGAGTTTTCTCATGACTTTTCAAACAGATGTGGGCCACATTCCCAGTATGCAAAGCCCCTTTTATTTTAACAGCTGTGTAGTGAAAAAATGCTACTGTTGATGATAAAACTTAGAAGGCTGGATTTCAGCTCTAGAAGATCTAGGTAGTATCCAGATATCTATCCATTTATCACCATGGCTCAGGTGCAGAGGGACTCTATGTGATAGAGCATACACGAGGTGGGGGCAGAGGAGGACAGTTCTGCTTGTACATCTCAGTGCTTGGAGCCCATTGCTTTGATAAAACCAGGGAGGAGGGTACGGGCTTTAAACGAGCTGCCCTTCCAGAAGAACCCATGGTTGGTCACCAGTTTCCCTGCCATTAGCCACCAGTCCCAGCCTTTCCATGGCACTCAGTAGCATAGGCAGTCTCTGTCTCCTGCTTACTGCTTCAGTCAGGGATAAGCCATGCTAAATGCTTACATCTTTTTTTTTTTCTCAAAGCACTGTTGATACTGTTTTCTCCTTTTTCACAGCTCTGCTTGGAGGAATGAAGCACAAGCCAGTCAGAGTAAGTAGTCGAGTAATCTCAGGAATGAGATTGTCTGCTAGGAAATAATGGATTATCTTAGTATTGTATTTATGAAGTATCTGACATGCATTACATAGGGACCGAGGCAGTGGTCCAAGGCAGACATTCCAACAGATTGATCTGTGTTAACATAAAAAAGTAAATGGTTTCCTGCCCCTCCCAAGCCACCAGCAATCAATCTTTGCAAATTAACATAAAAAGCTTAACAGATGTATTTTGTGTTGTTGCAAACGCTGCCAAGTGCTGGCCCTAACAGACTGAACTGGAATTTGTTCCAAAAGCAGGAGCAAGGCAGCCAGTTGTGCACTGCCCCCTGGAGCTCTGCACAAGGAAGCAGCAGGAGCAGGCAGAGAGCCTTTCCCCAGACAGAAAAAAAATTCAGTTAGACAATAAAGCACAGAGAGGAAGCGACTTGAGTGTCTGTAGTCAGTAGGAAGACTGGCAATCAACCCCTGGGGAAGACACTAAGCGTCTTATAATAGGCAGAATCCAGATAGGCTGCAATTGCCTACTGAGACAGCTCTTTCCTTAGCAGCCAAGTTAGACTGGTCTTTCTTTTCTTGGGTGGGCCCAGGAGGTCTCCAGCTGAGCTACTGATGTCGGTATTGCACCTGTTAAATGGTTTCTGTTAGGCTGCATGTAATTAGGATGATATTTGAAATATTTTTAAGGAATGTGAAGATTGCAGTTTGTCAGTATATTTGCTGTACTGCAGGATGCTTTGGTCGGGGAACTTGAACATGTTTCATACTGCTAGATTTTACGAGCTTTCCTGAGTGCTTTCATACCAGTTTCAGGGCAGAGCAATAAGCATGCAGGTGCCAGAGCAACTCATGATGAAACACTAGTTGAGTGTAGCGGGCAGCAAGGCAGGGCATAGAGATGTGGAGAAGATGTCTTACTGCTCTCCTTCTCCCAGCTGCTTTGGGAATTTACCTCTGCTTCTTGCACTGAACTATCATTGCATGTAATGATGGGAGAACCCTTTTTGCCCTTCCAGAGTCATGAGGAGGTCTTCAGAGACTGGCTTATTTCAGAGTAAAATGATGGGAAACCGCATAGTAGGAACTAAACTTGTACGCTTCCCAGGGCCAGAAGTGGAGAGGCCTGTGCATGGTGGTACTCACAGGTTGCAGGGTCTGGTATCATCATGTGCTGCTGAGCCTAACAGAGCCATTTTTTAATCCCCCAGTCTCCCTGCCTCGGCTGGTGGACATGGACTGGAGGGTGGACATCAAGACATCTTCAGACAGCATCGTAAGAATGGCAGTCCCTACCTGCCTGCTGCAGTTAAAGGTAATGGCAGTGGCTGTGAAGGACCAAAATAACGAAGTCCGACACCTGACTTGCCAGGGAAAACCAGTTCAGACAGGTGCTTGCCTCCTGCCTGGTGGGCCATTAGACTTTCTCAGATGATACCTGAAGTGCCACAGAGCATGGGAATGGTTTCTCTGATGAAAACTCTCTTGCATGGAAGTTTTGTGTGCATGAAGATGTGTCACCAAGTTTGTTCCTAGTCACCATTGTTTTCTACAGAAAAAAAGAAGATAAATCATGAAGCCATCATCCTTTAATTCTAAGCACTCCATCAGCATGTTTAGCTGATTTCATTAGTTGGGAAATGACTTGAGATTACTAATAACTTCCTTCACTGGCCACATCTATCATTTGGGGTGTATAACTAATTTACTGCTTCTGTTCTGCAGAGTTTTGGATCCCCCCAACCAATAAAAATCAGTTGAGTGGGATTCAGAGGAGGAATTAAAATCTAATTTCTGTGTGTGGGGTGGGGTTAATGTGGTATCTATGTGGTATCTGCTGAGATGCTTTTGATACAGATGTGGCTTCCTGCCACAACTATCTTCAAAATATACTCATGGCAGTAGATGCTCACTTTCACTCTGTCAATGGGAGTGCACTTCACTAGTGAGGCACACAGCTTAGAAAATGTGCCATGGTTCTTCAGGATGGAGCTGGATTCCAAATTCAGACCATTTTGTTTAATCTATCTATTAAACGCTGACTTTTGTAGTGGCTCTGGAAAAACACATAAATGAATTTTTCATACAACTAACATCTGCATTCCTATTTTAAGATTCAGGAAGATGCTGCCTTATGTGGAAATAATCCTGTTGTTTCTGCACTGACTGTGGAACTGAGCAAAGAAACCCTGGACACTATGTTAGAAGGTCTAGGAAGGATTCGGGACCAGCTTTCTGCCGTTGCAAACAAATGAATGCTCAAGGGCATGGATTCCAGCAGCAAGGAAGGGAAGTATTCTCTACCTACAGCTGTCAGAAGTTGCAGCCTAGTGTAACATGTTGTCTATTTCAGCAAAACAAAACTAAAGAGGTTTCTTTCTTGAATTAATGAGATAGCTTTTGAAAAGCTAACACTCAAATACTCATTTGGTTGGATGCCAAAAAATGGTTTCCTATTATGTTGTTGAACAAAAGCTGTTCACTGTTTCAGAAGAGGATTTCAGGGCTCAGAGCCTGGCTTAATCACAAGGGTCATAACTGGAAACAGCAAATAGCTGCAGCCAATGAAGCAAGTTCTATCTCTGTCCTGAAATGAGAATCTGAAAGGCTCAAGCTGTGTAATGGGCTGCCTTCCAACAAAAGGAGGGTGCTTCTCTCTGGAATGTGCATGTACTGAGGTGCCTGCTGGATGTAGCACTCTCTCCCTCTCAATGAAGCACAGCCATGCTGCAGATTGTTATTACAGGATGATGCACTGAAATAGGGCAGTTATCCTACAACACATTCCCTTCTGATCAGCTTCATAGCACCATTTGCAAAATGACTGTTCTGAACATCTTTAGCAGAACTAATTTCCTCCTTCTGTTTGAAAAGAAAAAAAGGAGTTCAGGTAATTCATGTGTGGGGTTTATTGGACTCTGGGCTTTGTCTTTGCTGTGCAAAAACCAAGCTGGGAAAATAAAGAATTGAAAGCTGTTTTCTGTGCTGTAGGAAACTCCTCTGTGGCAATATGTGCCTATACTTCTTCAGAGTGTCTTCTTGTTTGTTTAAATCTTCATTTAATTAAAGAATGAACTCCTAATTGATTTTGTGAATCCTTTTCAGTCTGGAAGAGATGTTGTCCGTGGTTACCTCAGCCTCTTTGTGATGGTGCCAAGTTTCTAGGCTGGTTTAATGATGTTCATCTTTATTGCTGAAGAAGGATCTTGTGTTTCCTATTCAAATTGATTCATGTTTGAAACTTCCTTCTCTTCATTGTAATACAATTTCAGGGCACTTTTTTCCATGGGCATCACCTCTGTACAATATTAGAGGTGATTACCCTGACCTAGAAGTTTATAAATATATGTGCATTGTGAGTGTGGAGGAGTTAAATGCAGAAAATCAACAAAATTCAGATTCTTCTTTCTGATGAGCTTCTGTAGAAGTCTGTATCCAAATGTGTTTATGGCAAAACCCAATCTTTCCTACAACACTGGGCTCTCCTTCAAGACCTAAAACATTGTTTGTTGTGTTTGGAAACATGAAATCATTCAAGAAGTGCGCATAAACCACAAGAACTTTGTTAATTAATTCTACACATCCCCTCAAAGTGCAGGCTAGAGTGTAAGTGAAGGCTGTGCCTTTAAAAGATAATGGTGGAATGCAGCTCATGCATCAAGATGAGCTGTGTGGCAAGTCCCTTGTTAATGTCTTGAGCAAAGATTATAATGCTTAGTATGGTATCAAGGCAAACTGGTACATTTCATGTATAATAGGGACATCTCAATGGAGAAGATGGATATTTACAAGTATGTTCTGTAAGATTCAAGCTGTCAAGAACATCTCTAACAGAGTACTTCAGTTTGAGGAAATTTTGTTGCCTTTGCAGCCTAGCCTTAAAAAAAAATAAAAACAAGTAGTTTATATATTAGTGTTTTAGAAGGTAAGAATCACTGAGGAGGTAAATAATTCAGGATGAAGTACTGAAGTGTTAGAGGAGCTGAGGAAGACAGAACATAGAGGAAATACTTGAGGTATACTGAAGTATAGTCAAAATGTAGGATGCACTGCAATGAAAAACTGATAGTTATTCTCATGTAAAACAATTACACAGCTATAGAATAGTTGTAAAGAAAGATTTAAAACTGAAAAGGCTTTTCTGGTGGTGGAATGGAGCTTTCTGCAGATAGCTAAAAGTTGCTTGTGGAGTCTTAACAAAAAGGAGTGTGCCCACTGAACCAGAGACATGCCAAACATCTGGTGACTTCAAGGGGTAGATGACATGTCATTCTGCAAGAAGACATTGGTATTTTCTAGCGCAATATTTATGATGCTGTGAGAGCTTGCCTTCAAATCTTTGCCTAAATTGTTAGGTATTTTATTGTGGACTCTTATCTCCTTAGCCAGAAGAGCTGAGACTGCTCAGAAAAAGGTATATAAAACAAGGGAGGCTGAGTAGGACTATCATTACCCAGACAGCAGGAGAACTTCACATTAAAGTCCTTTTTATGGAGACTGCTACACAGGAAGAGAATAAATTGTCTGCTACTGCAGGCAATCATATGTGATCTTTTTCATAAAATTATTGCTCTCTTAAAATGAGTTAGATTTTCATGCTCCCTCCACATATTGCTGCTATTTGGTAGGGCTAGCGTAAAAGATGATGTATTCATCTCTTCTCAGTTACCAGTTTGTTACTGTGCCAACACTGTCCTCTTTTGCTTACTTTTTTCTTGTCTTTCCATTTTCCATCCTATTTAAGCAGTAAAGTCCCTCTCCACTTTTGATGACTAAGCCTTGTAAGCTCTATATTCTGTGCCTTTCAGAATTGCAGTGGCCATTCTTCACTTAACAGTTTGCATCTCCCTTGAATGGGGTCATCACCACAAGTGTTTCTGGAGGACTGTCCAAGGACATTACTGAAGAATGAACTGTCATAGTATGTGAATCACCTGAATGAACTCCTGCCAGGAAACCACAAGCCTTCATTGTGAAGTGGAGCTTAAAAGCTCCATCCTCATTCCAGTGTCTGAGAAATAGAAAATTCATTTTCTACATGTACACTTGGTAATGGTGCTAATTCAGTTACAGTAAGCAAAACAGTGAAAAATTTATTTGTAAAACACAGTATACAAGTTAAATTCAAATTGTAATTTCACAATCAGACATTGTGTTGAATTTGACTGTGTCAAAGTGTTGAAAAACCATTACAAACATTAAAGCCTACTTTGTATTATTCAAAACAATACAAATAATGCTACTTTTTATTGCAAGAAAATGTGCACTTTAGGGTGTTCAGACTAAAAATTGTGTAGATGTGATTCAGAGCAAGAAAAGCTTAGAAAGAAAATGCCTTTAAGGTTCCTAGCTTCTACTTCAATTACTGATCTTTAAACACTGGTTTAAAACAGTAGAAGACTTTCTAAGACTCGTGATGGTTTGGTAAAGATATAATAATTACTCTGTATTTATGTTTTGAGTTTAATACATGAAATTTATATATTCAAGCTCTTCTGAAACGAACATGTATACAAAGGTTTTGCTTTGTTTATAACTGGGGTCTTACTGTTTCACTTCAAACAACTTATTTTTTTACTAGTAATCTGGTTTAGAATTGTTTTGACCTAAGTCAAAAATGTTAGTTTCTATTTTTTTGCTGTCTCATTTTCACTGGATATAATAAAGTTTCTTTAACAATATAGATGGGGCCACCTGCCCAGATCAAGATTGAAGAAGGCATTTTGGGATCAAGAGACCAATCTGGGATAGTTCTCTTGTTAAATGAACATCTCTCTTAAAAACCACAACAGTCCAGCTCAGTTTTTGGTACTAGGAACAACATACCTAGTGGTGTAATTTCCTCAGCTGTTCTATAACTATGGTTATTCTGAGTCATAATAACACCTACAAAAGTAGCAGGTTAATACATTTACCACTTTTTTTAATATACCCTTAAAAGATTCATCTCACTAGGCTGTAGGCAGCACTTGAAGTTGAGGCATGCCACCTCCCCAGACCCTTTTCTAATGTTTTGACCCCTTAGTCAGAAACTTTAGTCCATGACACAGTAATTACACAAACTATCATGTATTTTTCCCCCGTCTGCACAAATGCTGTGGATATAGTTGCTGATTTTTTGCTCTGTTTTTAATGTAAGAGATTAATAACACTTGTGACACTTGGGCCTGCCTTATTAACTGACTTCTCCAAGGTATAACTTGGTTAACATTATGTACTTTAGTCTCCAGTATCACTGCACCAACACAGCCCTCTATCATTACAATGCAAGACCGTGGCTTACCAACCACCAATATGTGCTCATCCTGCCCAGCGTTTCCATCTGCTCTCATGATTCACATTCATCTGGCCCCTGCTTGAAGGCAGCTGCACTGCCATCACCAGTGAATTAAACCTCACAAACTACAGCAGGGACACATTTATAGGAAAGCTGATGAGAATGTGCTAAAGGTCTTGAGTTTTTCAGTTGCACTCAAAAAATCATAGGTATGCACTAGAAGCCTCAATCTAAGGATCAGTGGCCAAACAGCCCTTGCCTTTTTAAGCACATAAGAATCTGACTATTGCTGCTTGATGCTTTATAAACCTCTTTTCTGGACTTATTAGTGCCTATGAGTCTTGCCACTGACAATGCTGCTGCTGAAGTACCCATGAAATACGTAACAAAAATACCAACACAGCACACCACCCACCCTGTGACAATTCACTGGTGTATTTTACTGAGTATCACAGGAAGAAGAGGGACCACGACAGGGTCAGAGCTGGCACTGTAAGCTCACAAGCTTCCTAACCTTTCTGTAACATTGGCCTTTAGGAAAGAAAAAATCACGGAATATCCCAAGTTGGAAGTGACCCACATGGGTCATGGAGTCCAACTTCTGACCATGCACAGGACAGCTCCAGCAATCTCAATATGTGCTTGACAGTGGTGTCCAAACACTCCTTCAACTCTGTCAGGCTGGTGCCGTGACCACTTCCCTGGGGAGCCTGTTCCAGTGCCCAACAACCCTCTGGGGAAAGAATCTTTTCCAAATAACCGGGCTAAACTTAACAGAGAAAAAGAAAATGAGTCTAGATTTACAGTCCTCCTAGTCTGCTAAAACACTCAAGCCTAAATGGCACTGAGAGAAATTGACATAAATTAACCACTTAGCTGAATATTTCCAACCTTCTAAACTGGTACTGCTGGCTCGGCTGGGCTCGGCTCGGCTCGGAACAGCACGACCATCTCCCACCGACACGTTGGGCAGGTGTGAATGAAAGCAGAGTGAGAATCAAAGGATGCCACAACAAAAGAAACATTCCTGAAAGCGCAAATTCTTTTTCTCCAGGAGATGGCGAGCTCGGTCTCCATTTCTCTTCCCTCCTCAGTTTCTCGGCAGGACAGAGCAGTCTGGGCTGTTCTCAGAATCTGAGAGCAAATCAATGGCTGCTGGAGTCCAAACAGCACCAAATCAGAAGGGGGATATTATTCACTGCTCAGCAAAAGGTCTCCCAACTGCTCCCATAGTGCGGGTTTGAGGCAGCTGAGCACATTTTAAGGGAAGCTGGCAGAGATGGAAGTAGCAGACAGTTCTCTGGACTGTGCCAGTCATTTTAAACACCAAGAAGGAGGAACTCTCTCTTTTTTTTGCCAGGCTGGATGCATAGTCCTCCAGGGAGAGCTGAGGCACTTAAAAGGGTAAGAACAATATTGCATTTAAAGGAATGAGGACAACTTTGAATGTTTCCAAACTGGCCTCTCCCAGACAATGTGAGTTTTGCATAGATTTGTCTTTAAAGAGTGGTGAGCAGGACACCGTAAAAATCACGTCTGGAGAAGGAAATAAGATGGGGGGAGGGAGAGTTCCTTCTTTCCCAAGCATGTTAAAAAACAATTTAGTGCCAGAAGCACAATGGCATCCTGTGCAATGTATATACAAATTCTCTTGTTGCTTTTCCACTCACTTTTGCTGCTGCTGTTAATACAAGGCCTGGGATGAAAGCATTCCCTCCCCTCACTGACCTTTCTGCACCCCCTCCTCCCAGGAGGCATCATCTTGCCACTCTGGGAGGGGAAGTGCATTAGCACTAATGCACACTAGCAACACTGACACACCACACAGTGCTGTCAAATATGCAAAGTAAACACACAGAACAGAGGCAGTGAAATAGTACCCTTCTTTCATCCTTACTCTCTCCTAGTCACTGTTCTTGTAAAGGCTGCTTTGGAACAATAGTAGGTACGGCTTTCTCCTCCCCTCCCCAAGGAAGACACAATTTGTCATGTTGACAGCATCCCTTTATGCTGATGAGATAGTGAGGGTTGAGTGCCAACTAGCAGCAGAAATATAATAGCATCCATCAGAGCTGTTAGCTAGAGTTGGCCAGTGCTTTTGTTTGTAATTTAGAGGGCTATAACTCAGCCTTGTAAATAAGATGCAGGAGGAACTCTACACTGAAAATCTGGACCTTGCAGTGGGCCCTTTAGTTTCTTAGGGGACAAAAAAATCAGGTTTGCTTTGACATTCTGCACTGTGCTGAAAGGAAGTGATAAGAAATCTGGATGAGACAACTGCAGCATACCAATGCTTTACACTGACAGGGCTAACTGGAAATGCCAATTTCTTTACAACTGTATCAGTGAGTGTAGGTCCAGGGTGTTCAAACACACTTTCTGTATCAGTAAGTCCTGAGGCAAATGGCATCTTCACTTCCAAACAAATCACTGTACAGGTCAGCAAGGCCCCCCAAGTTGTATCTTTACTCCACACAGTGGCAGAGCTCAACCCACATAAAGCTCACTGCAGATTTATGACCAGAATCAGTAAGTTACCCACTGTCTGAAGTATTCTGGTTCCTTAGTGCATGGTGGCATTTAGGCACTGGGGCCTTATTCCCAAGCCTGTTTCTGCATTTGTCTTATTTTCATGCCTATGCGGAGGCATAGCCCCTACTTTTGAATGTTTTCTTTTTTTCAATCCACTAGTGTCAGCCATTATTATTCCATGCTCTATTAAGCCAGAATGGTAGAAAGTCTAGAAACTTTGAACTGGATCTCAACAGATAACTGATAGGCTTTTGTGTCTGATAACAAATAAATAATCAGAAGATAAGAGTGAAATCAAAGAAACACAAAGCATGTCTTTAATGCACGGCATAACTGAAAGTTAAGAGAACTGCATTTAGAAACTACTGGTTTTCCTCTCTGAAAAGAACAGCATGAAAGTGTACTTGGCCATCTGTGTCTAAGGATGTTTTCCTTTTCTCGGGCACAGATGGTAAACTTCAAACATCACTATCACTCCCATCTACCACATAAGCCCTGTAAGCAATCTTATTTACAATTTCTAGCCATTGCTTTCCAGTGACCTCATTTCTCCCTTTGGTGCTGTCTTGGAAGTTCTGGCTAATATTAAAGGCACTGAAATAGACACTTCCAACACTCCCTTGTGGGTGTGGTAACGTAGTTTTCAATAAAGCAAAGACCCTTTAAACAAAATGAAAGCTGGCCACATTTTCCCCTTGTCCTTATGCACGTAAAAAATAAAAACCCTTTCTTATGCTTTCAAAACAATAAAATGAAACAGCTAAGCAAGAAAATTAATCAAGATGAACCTTCAATCCACCTTGTGGTTTGCACACCACCTCTCCAGACTGCACGCTGTCTGAGGCAGTCTTGGTCTCCACAGCCCCGTACAAGAGACTGACTCTGCCACTGGTACTCCCTCAGTAACACCAAGGATTCTGTCCCCTGGTGTTTGTTAATGCATCACCAAAATACTGTACTTATTTCAGAATCAGATATCCAGTTGCCTGACACAGCAACGGTCTTATCTTTTCCTAGATAAATAAGGCTGATCTATGCAGTTTAATGGGTGGATTGTGTCGCCACTGGCAGCTCACAGAGAAATGGTCCAATTTTCAGAGGTGTGGAATACTTTGGAACTTCAGATACTTCTGATATACTTCTGATAACCCTCCCTCTAAGCCCATCTAATCTGCAGTGTCAGAAGGGATCTCAGTAAAATTTCCCCCAAGAGAAACAATTGTCAGGGTATTTTTGGTTAAAATTTTTTCTTCCTCTACAATTCCATTTCCTTATATCATTCTGTATCATACACACTGTCATTCTCCACTCCAGAGTGGATTACACTCTGGCAGTGAAAGAACAGCATCCTATTTCAAAAATTCAGTAATAAATGAAAAGCACCAAAATTAAAAAATAAATTACACAGAATGTCCTTTGTTGAAATGGTGAAGAGAGCTATGAAGCCTTCTAGTAACTGAAAATGAACTTGACTTGCAGGTGATGAAATTCAATTAATTGGCATTTCTCTAGAGAGGGGGAAAAATCTTTGGGGACAATCTCTGCATACAAAATCAACACACTGGTCATTATGATATTTATCCTTAAGTACTGACAGCTTACTCACATCAGCAATGTTCTGTGGAAGGAGCACCTTCTAGCATAGGGCTGTTCTAACAGCAGGCACTGGTGCAACTCCAGACCACAGCCTGGTTTTGCTGAGAGCTCTGCATGCCCTACAAGAAATCAAACTTTCCCCAGCTCCTTGGCTGCAGAAACAAACAGGGCACAGGAGCAGCTGCAGCTCTCCAGGCTCAACAGCATGTCCAACCCTGGGTAGTGGGACTGAGTTTGGCTTTTACAGCAGACCTGGAGGCCTTGATGTCACCTCTGGGACCACAATAAAACTTAAGCAGGCAGCCCCGGTGGGGGTGAGAGTGAGGCCTGGAAACGCAGACTTCTGAGCCGAGTGTTTGTCTCTGCAGTGCCTCTGAATATCTCACCTTAGCTCTGACTTCTGCCTAGCAGGTAAAAAGCTACGTTACGCCTGTTGTGGTGGTGATGGAATAATTAACTGATCCACTTGGTATTAAGCCTCTTGCAGTGTGTAAGTAAAGGAACCTCCACGTGTACTGAGCATTTTGCCAAGACAAAGACATCAATACTGGAGTATTGTGTTCCCTACGACAGCGAAGGCTGAAATGATTTTCTGCTGCCTACAAAGAAAAGTGTTTTGCAGAATTTCTCTCTCTCTCAAGTTCCTCAGGATCACAGTACCATGCACCTTTGAAAATACAACGGGGTTCAACTCCTGGACCTAAATCACTATCACAACTGCTCTTCAAAGGAATCACATCCTGCTGGGCTTTATAGCTGATTGCAACTCTTCACCTCTCCCTGACCCACTTTAACAGTGTGTCCTTCTACCTCATTCATATGAAAGGCTTCAGAAGGAAACTGTGAATAAAGGCCACAGTGAAAGGCCAGCCCATCTGTTTGTTTTTTTAGACCAGCTCTTTGCTTTGTCTCAATTTCAGACCTTCCATGTAAATTGGCAACTATCCAGATGATTTCCCTGCGTACTCCCCTTTCCTTTCTCCACCTCTCCAGTAGCATCTTATCCAGTAGCATCTTGTCTCTCCTTTCATGTAGCTGTGACTGGGCAGATGAATGGGCACAAGAAATAAATTCCATGTATTTAAAGTCCCCACTGTATGAAGCTCATGTGCATGCAGAGTGGGGAAGGGATTGAACCAAGCCTGGATGATTCTGATTGATTCACTGATATTAATTCCATTTTCACATCTAAAGTCCCTTTTGCCTAGGGTGTTTTAATTTTTTGTTTTTGTTTTAAATGCTAGTTTCCAGGCATTTAATGCAAGATATGGTACCGAATAAATGTGCCCTGGGAGACAGCACAGCCTCAGCAGGCCTTTAGGAGGTCTGCAGAGCCTGCCAATACCAGGGATGTCTCATGGGTGGAGTGATGACGTATTGCTCAGATAAACTGGAGATGAAGCAGATACAGGGAACAGTGAAGGGGCCTTCAGCCATCCTAACTGAAATAGAAATACAGATTTATTGTTTCTTCTGAAATCAACCAGGGACTTCATCATTGCCATTTATTGCCTTATTAACTCACTTTTATTATAGCATTTATGATATTTGGACATTCCACACCTGACAGAGAAATGTCTGCAATGAACTAGTTATGTTCAGGTGTTGTCCTTTATTTGGGCTGACCTACAAAGAACTTCATGGGTCTGTTAGTTTCCCCTTGAGATCTACTGTATGTCAACTACCAAAGAAAATGTCACAAGCCATTTTATAACTATAAACCAGCCCCTTAACCAGTGTTTCTGCCTCTCTTCCTCCTCTCACACCCCTCAGGAGCCCTCTATCAGGAGTCCTCTGAATGAATCACCAAAAAGATCCCTTGTCCCCAAAGTCCCTGTCATTGTGTACTGCCTTTGCATGACCACACAGTCCTACTGCACTTCTGAAAACAAAGGCAAACCCAAGCCAGCTCCACAGATTCTCCCTCCTTACCCCCAGCTGTTTTTCATGCCGTGGTAGCACCTTCCTGTCCAGTTTGGAGCACAGTATGGAGGGCAGCTCTGCTGTGAGGACACAGGACTGGGCTGTCTGGTGTTAATTAACCTGTGACAGGACTGCAGGCAGCACAGGGCTCTGTATCCAGGTGGGTGCTGTTAGGAAAGCAATGACAATATCAATACTGCTCCAGTGACTACAGCTTCCCTTTTTATTTGGTGCTAGGTGCATTACAGGGGAAAAAAGGAAAAGAAGTGAGAGAGAGTGATGCAGGGAAGGGAAGCATCAATTGTGCTCTGCTCTTTGCGAGCAGCCAGATTGAAAATGTTCCCTAGTCAGCCTAGTGATGAGAAATGGCAAGCTGAGAGCGACCCACACCATGGGACTATTTTAACACACATGACCTGACTGCTAACTAATCTAACTCAGTTGGACTTAGCAAAGCCTTGGATTTAGAAGAACAATACCTATATTCAGCTGAAAAAACAATTCGTGTTAAAAATATATTTACTAGTTCTGGTCTGAAAGGCCAGATCCCCAAGCCGTGCCATGTTTGGAGTATGCAGTGAATGCACCTGGTCCTGCTGATTTCAGTGCTGAGTTCAGTCAGCTGTCCAGTGAGCCAGACCCAGTACAGCAGCAGGGAGCAGTTCAGAAGGGAGATTTAAGAATAGACAGTGCTCTAAACAGACAATAGTCAGCCAGTATTTGGAGTTTAGCAGTCAGCAAGCAGAAAGCCTCCAAATAAGAGAATTAACTGCTGCTTAAGGACTTTGTGCTCTATCTGCTAGCTGACAACCAAATTTGTGCTGAATCTGATGCAGCAAACTTTAATCCTGCTGTGTTATCAATACTGTGTTGTAAATTTCCAGGTTGAAACACTAGTTGTAGATAAAATCCTCTTGAAAACTCACTGTCTCTTTAATTCCCAACACTTTATTTGAAAACATAATCCTAAATATATCATTAACCAATGGCCACAACACTCTTCATCCACTCCAAGATCCTTTTATATTTGGCATCTACCACATTACCATCATCCACTGAAGCAGGCCCAGAAGTGCTGTTAAGAGACTGAGCAACACTGCTAAAGCCAAATGACAGACTGCTCTAAAACTACATATCCTGACATTCAAGGAGACAACTAAAGTAGAAATACTTCAGAAAAGGCAGTCTTCCAGAAGAGAAAAAAGATGTCAAGGTACAGTAAAGATATTGTCACACGCCCTCACTTGATCACAAACTGAGACTGCCTGTGAGTGAATCCCCAGAGAGTAATTGCATTTCATGGTTTTAAGCTCATGCAAATCTCAGGGTTCAGCCACACACTCAGCCCACCACCTTTTAATGTTATTGCACATCAGCTAACCATGCTAACTCACTGTGCCTTCTGCTCCCAGTGCCTGAGAGCACACACACCTGCACTGACCTAAATTGCAGCCACAGGCAGGTCAACACCCTTCACCTGGGACAGGTCAGGTTGGAAATGCCAAGTTAAGGCCATACTGTATCCCCTTCTGAATGGATGGGACTAATCTGTCTCATCCTGTGCTTTAAATGGGGTTTAGAGGTTTAAATGTGTTTTGCAGTGCAGGAAAGAGGCCTAAAACAATGAGATATGCCATCAGATGAGTAGTGAAAGGATTTCCATCAGATGTGCTGACAGATTATGTGGTGAAGGGATTATGTTGGCATGACAGTGGGCATGATGGCCTGCTGATTGATAGTTTATCAGGTGGGAGGACCCTTCTCTCTGGAACTAGTGGAAGAGGGAGTGACACACTAACACATCAGGGTTCTGTTCTATCCTTGCACAAAGCCCAGAGTGTGTAATCACTCTTTGTAATTCTCCATATCCCTCACTGACACATAAGATGGCTGCCTCCCCCCTCCCATTTATTATGGCAATAACAGGATATTTTGACTACAGTTTCACCTCCACTTCTGCCAGAAGTATAAAGGGGCATTTGAAATCCTCAGTGGCAGAGGATGAGAATATGACCCTACCTTGCAGACAGATCAACTTGCTCTTCTCTCCTCCCCAAAGCAGGGAGCCTGTTTCATCAGATTTTGCCTCTGACTGCATTGGAGTATTCCCAGGAACACTTGTACATAGTGCTATCCATTTATGTTTTGCAAGTCTGATGAATTTATCACCAGCAATCTCACAGTGATCTGTAACCTGCTGCTCCAAGAAACTGCATTATTTGTGCATCAGTGGTAGTGAAGGTGACCAGACTTACAGTGTGACCCACAGAATTTGTGCATCTGGGATCTTATTAGATGCAACCAGACTTATCAGAAAATAAGCCCAGCCATACCCAACCCCTCTGATCTTTGAGGACCAGCTGAAAAGCAGGGGAGTTAATTTTTGCCAGATTTCTATACTTTTAACACAACTAGCTCTTCAGCTAGTTGAACTAGTTTCAACTAGCTAGTTGCTAGTTCAGCTAGCAACTTCAGCTAGAAGAGGATTCACAGGAGATGGACCCACTCAAGCATCCAGTCACCTGCTTTGCAAGTTTTCTGAATATACCCCCTGAACCTACCTTTGTAACCCATGTCTGCTCCAATGGCTAGCTTGGCTCAGAGCTCTGCAGTGCTCAAGAGAAGCATAAATGGAGTGTAATTCTGCAGTGTGAGCCACCAAGTTCTCTGTAGTAACTGAGGCTCCCTGAGCAATCTCTTCAGTGATGAGTCAGAGATGTGGCTCACATGCACACTCTGTCCCACTCGGAAGATTTGCAGCTCTGTGAGCCTCATCTACAGCTCTTGCCTCGCAGACAGACAACAGCCTGGAATGGTAATTGGGGATCACAACCTCAGAAAGCAGATCCCCTTGGCTTTCATCTCTGGCTGTTGTGCCTTCAGCATTATCAGGAGTCAGAGAAAATCAGATGTGATGGCATCAGCATTTAGGGCAGGAAAGGGCAGGGAACAGAGAAGAGTTTTTAGGAATCTGGAAGGGGAAGGTTGGTGTTTGGCATTTAGATAATGAGGCTACCAATTTCAAGATAAATCCTCATGGGTTGCCAAAGGCCTCTAATTAATTCCAACTCTCCTCTTTTTCTCATCAGCCTAATTTTCCATCTGATCCTTCACCCAAATGCACTGTAGTCTCCATTGCTTAGGAACCCTGATGGGGATGCTGGGGGAGGGAGGTCAGTCTCCTTACGCAACTCCTGCTGACAGAGACAGCATCCAAAGGGAGCAGGTGGCCTTGTTGTAAATAAGCATTCGAAAGAACCCCTTCCAGCTTTGTATATAAATGAATTGTATGTTAGTGAGCACTGTAATGCTCAGTCATGATCTTGGATTCATAGCTAAATAAGACTGACCACAGCCAACATCAGCAGGGAAGCAGAAGATTCACGCCTGCTTATGACACAATCAGCAGGATGGGCTGATGCTGGGATTTTCAGCTCTGCCTGCAGGAGCTCCCACCAGTCACATGGATAAATAGGATCTGATTCCAAACAGCATGTCGCTCCCTCCTTTGAACTGCTCATTTGTAAGTACTTGACAGTGAAAGGGTTAACTTGGAGAGAGTCTCTCGATACCTATGTGATTGATATATCAAGTGACCCCTCTGGTCAAACACGTTCACTCAGACCAGAGCGTGCTTCCTCATTAGCAACAATAAATTCAAAGCAGATGGAAAAACTGCTCTATTCTCTGATCCAGCTTTCAAAGTCCTTTGATTTCAGAATCCCTTGGCTGCTCTTTGACTTTTCTTGCCTGTCAAGTTCCCTGGCAAGATTGATAGGAGAAGGATATCAGTGCAAATTCTGGTTCTGGTCACCTCCCCTGTCAAATTTCCCACATCTGACCATGTTAATTGCTTCTCTCCTGCTTTGGTGTAAAGACCGTTTGATTTTTTCCTATCCTTTCTCCATCGGTGGGTTATTACAACGCTTTGAAAGGGTCAGTGGTTAACTCTTTACTAGGGCTGCATGACTTCTCCCATACACTGTTGGCTGCATCTCACCAGGTCAGGCTGGGAACTGCCCAAGGCCAGGAAATGTTTCTTTAGAGACCATGCTCTGTTTTTTTCCACACCACTGGCTGAAAGCCATAAAATCTGGAAAACATCTGGAAAAGACAGCAAGATAGCAACCTAAGCACTGATGTCTGGAGACGACTCCTCAGCAAGTGTAACACCAGGACAGGATCAATGACTAAGCAGTGGTCAGAGCAATACCACAGCTCACAAGGAGTCTGGCAGGTGGCTGCTGCAGAGTGACTTGGGCAGAAGGCACTTGCAGGACTCTGAGGACTCTCCCTCAGCTGGCACAAGACATTTCCTGCAGCCCAACCCATGCCTTGCTGCCTTTTTCACAAAGGTATTTTCTCCACTCCCCAGCCTAGATGTGAATTTTCAGCCAAATGCTTCTCATCCCATCCAGGTGGGATGAAGAGACCCTCTCTCCCCTTCCTGCAGCCACTGAAGTCTCTCTCCTCTCAGCTCCTGAGGCTGCTTGAGAGGGCCCTGTGAAATGACCAGGCACTGACACACTGAATTCCTCAAGGTCACCTCAGGGAGCAGTCCTGACCTTGACACCTCACCATCCTTCTGGAGGCTCAGAGCCATCTGCCTTCCCCCCTGCCCCTTGCCACAGTCTCATTTTAGCTGCTGCAGCCATCCCATGCTCTTTCCTGCCTCGCTAAAATCCCCTGAAAATTATTACCCCTAAGAAAGGAGCCACTTCCACAGGTTGAAAGAATGGGGAGCCCCAGTGGTAGGGTGTTCCCTCCTTCCCTCCCTGCCCTGAAAGCTCACTTGGCCAAGGCAACACAGGCTGATGAGGCCTGGCAGGCACCCCATGCACCATCCCAGTCCCACTGCAGAGGGAGAGCAGCTCTGCCACTTAAGCCAGCTGATATATTTTAATACACCACTGCTACCACTGAGAAGCAAACTCCTGTTTCCCCATGGATCTGTGATCTTGGTCACAGAGATTTGTGGTGCCTATTCCCCACTCTCCTTCTGGCACTGCAGACACTGCTTCTCACCTGCAATCCAGCTCAGGGAGTCATTTGCCATCAGAGGCTATGAAGAAACACTTCTGAAAACTGGGCAGGTCTCTGCCATCCTGGAGACGTCCTGTCAGGCCCTGGCTCTTCAGGAAGACCGTAGAAAAGTTTGTCTAAGCAAGGCAAACTGAAATGAGGTTAAAAAGCAGTGGCATTGCACAGAAACCTCTAGGAAAGTATAAGTAATAAATCCAACCTCAAATCACATTAGTCTGAGGTTTTGACCTCGGCTGCTGGCCTGAGAGTCTTCCAAAGTACAGCAAAATCCACTTTTTAACATCACTGGGATGAAGCCCTACTCCTTGCAGAAAGACAGCAACACACACAGAGCTAGAACTAGTGAATGGCTGGTGGGATCCTTTGGCCATCAGGGCATGTGGCAGACAGTGAACACAGGAGGAAAACTGAGACATTTCCTTTGCTAAAAGCAGCTCTCTAGGCACTGTCAGCAGGTCTGAGCTTATAATGCCCAGACCAGCAAAATGCTGATTCCATGTCATGAAAAACAACCATGTGCTGATCAAGTGTTTGACTAGACACTCATTTATGTCCAGTGTTTGATAATCCACCTTTAGTCCTCAGAACTATTGTGGGCAATGTATGTCTTTACACATCCTGTAGTAACACAGAGCCATGCCAGTGGCATACTGAACATGCATGAAGTGCTGCATTTTGGAGTACATAATGCACTTCTAAATCCCTCAGATGCTTTCAAAGATCTCTCCACCATCATGCATTTAAGCTGAAGCCAGTGCACACAATCCAGATGCTGAAAGAGCAAGCCAGGATCCAGGGGTCCTCTCCTGGCTCACACAGCAAGCCTTGTGCTCAGGCTGCTTCACCTCTCCCTGCCCACGAGGTCCCCCTGCGTAAAAGCAGGATCATAATTTCCTGCCAGCTTACACACAGCAGCTGAAAAGCTTTAGTTCTCTGTAAGAGACTGTATAAGGATTTTGAGGCAAGACTGACTGAAGGATGTTTCATGCTCTCTCCAGAGAGAAGGAGTGGGTGCATGCACACAGAACTGATGTGTGTTTGCATTAGAGGAATCTGCTCTTGCTTAAGTTACATATTTATTATTGACTAAATCTAGTAAAAGGCACAAAGTGACACTAAAGTTTGTCTCTGAGACTGAGTAGCTGCCACAGCTGTTTTGGAGTAGCAGCAAGCCAGGCCATCAGGGTACCCACAGCTCCTTCTTGTTTCTGCTGCAGGAGACATGATCGTTACAATTTGAATAATCAGACAGAAGGAAGCTGGAGGGAACCAGAGAACTTGCCATACAGCAAGGGAAGGTGCAAGATGATGCTCAAAGACTGCAAAACTGTTGTTTGATGATTATGGAGACACTGAAGGCTGTTTTGCCTTCCTCCTCCTTTCAGGGTGCAACTGCAGGTTCAGTAGGAACAAGGAAGCATTTTGTTCACAGCAAAAAAATCCCAGCCAAGCAAACAAAACTGACTTCTACTTCCTTCAAGCTGGAAGAGAGAAACTTTTGGCTGTGTGTTAATGAGGCTGCTGTGGTAACTTGGGTCAACAGAAGAGCACAATTAATTTCTACTAAAAGGACTGGAACATCAGACACTGAAATATCAAAGCTTTGGAGATGTGTGCTGCTTGGATATTGATTTACTTATCCCCTCCATGCAGTCAGTGCAGATGAGGTAGGGGTTACTCTGCAGTTAAGTGTACCACATTCCTTTTCTCCCAGCTTTGGTAGCTGGGCCCAAACGAAGGTGCCACCTTCCCTCTTCCCATCCTAAGGGACTTCATCTTAGTTTGAATGAATCACTTCCAACTTCCCTAAGTGTTCCACATCTAGGTAACTTCTTCCAGTGCCATGGTGGGGGCCAACAAAGCAGGCTGCAATGAACTAGGATGGGGAAAACTGGCGTAAAGGGGAGACACTCCATTGTCCAGAAGCCTTTGGGAAGAGCAGAAATAAAAATCAGTTTAGGGTTTTCCCTCAGCCTGCACTCTTGGGACAGACTTCATTACCTCTTTTTACTTTGAGCTTGAAATAAGTAAATTATTTGGTTCTGTCATTCCCTCTCATCACAGCAGCTTACAAAGCCTAAGTCATAGTGTTTGCAAAGCAGTCAGCAATTCCCAGAGAGAAAGTACCAATGAAAGGCCAGTAAGCAGCCTCAGCCAGTGCTGTCATGAAGCACAAGGAGTTCAGACACAGGGCAGAGGGAGCAGAAAGAGGGGAGTGATGAAGCAACCAGCCCAAGGGCCATCTTCCCCAGCCCCTTCCCTGACTGAGGGATGCTCAGCTTGCCATGATACAGTTTAATATTCAGAAGGTCACAGTTTCAACTTTTGCCTCAGGCCTTCCAGACTCCTTGGCATAGCATTTCAAATTGCATTAGTTTGGGAGAGAGGCAAACAAAAAAAGTTAGTTTTCTCCCAGGCATTGCTTAAAATAGAAAGCAAACAAATGTCATTGCTGACAAGCACAGCCCTGGAGACAGCAGTGAGATGCACAGACACAGACAGATGCCTGCGACTGGCCTCTGTGCTTGATCAAGACTACAATTCTTTAACTATCAGCCCAACGTTTTCTGCATAGAAAATGTTTCATATTAGATTATGGAAGATAATTAAACAGCTTTCCATTCACATGCTGGGCCATTTGGTGAACTATATGAATACTGTGGTGATTTGCTCTCAGTTTTCCACCACTTTCTTTTCTACTGTCTCTTGTGTAATTTGTTCTGTCTGGCTGTTTCAAAGCACATCCTTATGATGTCCTTTTACCCTATTCAAATCACCATCTATTTGTTTCATTAGCAGTCTCATTTGGGAGGTGGGGTGTGTTGAGGAGGTCATTCAACATTTCAAAATTAAAAGCTTGGAACTAATATTCTTCAACTAGAAAATGATAAAGTGCTTCTCTTTGGCATTTTCCAGAAGCTTGTCTAAAAGCAACCCAGTGCCAATTTCTTGATACTTTCCCCTTTTCTTTTACCTTAACTGAGAATCATTGTTTTACTTGCAGACTAAAGACTAAATGCTCCACACAGTTCAAGGAGAGGTTGCTAAATAATCAGGCTAATACTCCACAGGTCCACTTATTTATCTGAGCACACAGCTCTCAGCAAAGAAATGTGATGTTACTGGACACAATCCCAGCCCCCCAGAACCGCCAGCTCCTTCTACCCTGCTTTCAGTGGGGTCAAATCCAGCCAGGAGTGCTCTAGGGCTGCAGTTCATGGGCCAGCACCATGTTTGATTGACGAGAGGGCTGCCACACAGCTTATCTAGAAAAATTCACAACACTGAAACATAAGCAGGCATAAAGAGGGAAGCGTTTGTCACCCACAGTGGCAGTGTCACATGAGAGACAAAGGATCATTTTTCATGTCTCTACCAGGGAGCGCAAGCTTGTTGGGACATGATGGCAACTCATTGATCTTGGAAAAAAATCTGAGTAATTTCTTGCTGAACCAGAGGGGGTGCAACAAATCCAGCTTCATGTCTTCATGCCCGCCTTGTTCTGTAGCACAGGATGAAAAACAAGCCCTGCCAGAGAAGGAAAAGGAGACTATTGCATTGTATTTGATTATATTGCCTTGTGTTTGATTTTTGGGTGATGCAGGTAGGCTTCAGGGGGAAAAGGAAGATCAGGCAGACTAGAAACATGAAGGGCCACACAGTGATTTGTTTATTCACTGAGTCATTAACTCAGCAGTAACCATCTGAGATGTTTTATTGGTTTGGAACCCAATTTTGAAAGGTTCTTCTTTAAGTTGTGACTCCTAGACTCACCAGACTACAGCTGAAGCTATTAATTTCCCACTGGAAAAAATAAGACACTTGAAAACCATAAACACATCATAACTAATGCACTGCTCATCTTTCTGAACGCACAGTACTGCTTACAGAGAAGTACACTACCCCTTGCATGGGCTGCTGGATGAAAATATGGCTGCATTAGGATGAATGGTGCCTCAGATGCCAGGCATGTCTTGAATTACCAAACCATCACCAGAGTGCTGCTAGGGAGAGGCTTTCCCAACCTGCCACTTCAGAAGAGGGATGCTTAGTTGCTTCTTCCCACAGGCTGCCTAAAGACAGTGAGCAGAGACCCAAGAAGTTGGTCAAGCCACAACAGTGCAACCAGACCTCCATGCTGGCAAGCTTTGGGACAAAATTATCAGGATTAGTTTCAGCAACAGTGTGGCCAGCTGGACCAGGGCAGTGACTGTCCCTCTGTACTGGGCACTGGTGAGGCCAAACCTCAAGTGCTGTGTCCAGTTCTGGGCCCCTCACTGCAGCAAAGATATTGAGGTGCTGGAGCATGTCCAGAGAAGAGCAACAGGAAAGGGTCTGGGGCACAAGTCCTGCCAGGAACAGCTGATAGAGCTGGGGGTGCTCAGCCCGGGGAAGAGGAGGGTCAAGGGAGACCTTATCCCTCTACAACTGCCTGAAAGGAGATTGTAGCCAGAGCTGGGGGTTGGCCTCCTCTCCCAGCCAATACGTGACACGGATGAGAGGAAATGGCCTCAAGTTTTGCCGGGGAGGTTTAGATTGGATATTAGGCCAATGTTGGGCTGTGAAAATATCCTGTAAAAGCTCAGAGGTTACTTTAATTCCTTGAATTACATTTCATCAGCAGGGCACTGTAAAGCAGTCATGTAAGCTGAAGAGAAAGCAAGGGCAGAAGGCAGCCTTCAGACAGAGCATGCACAGGAGCACCAGACCTTCACTAAATGCACATGTAATATCAAGCTGACAGAAGAGATCTAACCACAGACACAAATAAAATCCAAAATTCTTCAGGGCACCTTAATAAACTCTCAGACTGAGCAGAGATAAGGGCAGACAGATCCTCTAGCATTTTCCTAACAGTACACAGTGGTGAGGGGAAGCCTCCCCATAGTCTCAGGGATCCTTCATAGGTGACTGACAGTGTGAAGTCAGACACTCATCAAAGAGTACAGCACAAACCTGTTTCCAGATGACAGTTCATGTTCTTATACCCCCTTCCCCTTTGCCTTCAGACCTGCCACAGTCCATTTGGTAAAAATGATCTGTGTTGCTTCTGTTTAAGGAGATACTTGGATCCCATAATGTGGTTTAAGGACTTTCAGACAGACTTAGTCCTGGGGCTGCCACAGAGGTTCAGCTGCCATCCTCAGTCACTGTAAGAGGGCTGAAGTCCAAAGCCTGGTACTGAGCATATCTAGCAATCCAAGATCTCTCCTCACATGGATCCCGGAACCATTGGCTACAGGTGATTGCAGAATGCCAGATCACACTGCATCCACTGAAATAAGTGCCTGCTTCTTCAAAGGAATGTGAAACCCTTGGGTGTGCCTGTGCAGGCATGTCCTGTGCACTAAGAGGTAATGAACAGCCCCCAGAGCTGCTGATGCTACCAGCCCACCATGCAGCAGGATTAACCTCTGCTTACAATGGGGTTATAAGGCTCATTACCCAGCAGCTGAAGGGAGGCTCACCCTGACACAGCGGTATTGCCTTCAACTCTCACCTGACCTGGGATTTCACCAGGCATGTGGCATATACACACACCCCTAGGGAAAAAGCCAAGAGCAGGGGCTGCCCTGATGGGATTAGCAGGCAGCAATGCTATTAGCACTCCAACTCCCTGTCTGCTTTTTCCTCCCCAGCCAGAGCATCATCCTCTTAGGGTTTTGCTTTTGGTCCTCTGTCTTGGTGTCACACCACACCTTCCTTTTACAGCCCAGAACAGCTCAAAGCCCATCCGCTGAGCGCAGCAAGTGCTTCCCTATGCTGCACCTGGCCTGTGCTGGGAACAGCTCCTCTGCTTACTTCATCAGATTAACACAAAACATGCTATCAGCACATTGGCAGGCTCTTAATATCTTTCCTGGCAGGTTTTAATGGCCTCAGGTCTTCCAAGGCATTTCATTCATCTGGTGACTGTCAGGCTGCAAGAGCACCACGGTGCTCTCCCCCCACACCCCCTTCCTCAAAGCAGAGATAAGAGTGCAGCTATTTTAAAAGCAGGAGGTGAGATGAAAGCACTCACTTTAGTTAGGATGCTGCTGCCATTCCATAATTAACTTCACCTAAATTTTCAAAGGAAGAAAAAAAAAGCCATCCAAAAATCATTTTGAATCACTCTCTCGCCCACGTTAGCCATCTCGTTCTTGATATCAGTATCAAGAAAAGAAAGTGGGGACTTCTTTTATTTTTTTTTAATATTACCCTTCAAAGCACTATCTTTAGCTAATTTTTCAAATGCCAGCATGAAAGGCAGCCAGGTCACACTCTTCTCTCTGTAGTTCCTTGTATCTCTTTGGGCTACCTATAAACTCAGGGTCAAAATGACATTTCTCCCTCCCACCTCCTCCCTCTCCTTTTCCCAGTTCCATAAAGCAGAAAATGTCGGTGCCAGCCAGATGACAAAGTGTTCCTTCAGGGCCTGTAGTACCTCTGGCCTTCCCCTCCACACACTGTAATTCCAGTGTCCATCTTTAAACCAGCATTATTTACAGCAACCCATTTCCAGTACACTCCCCCAGCTCCCTTCTGGAGTCCACATACTCGTTAAGCCACAACCTTCTTTTGTGGAAACCTACGGAAGTATCTACTCTAGGTTAAGACCTAGCCTGGAATCCTATTCTAAAGCAAAATCTTCCTCCATGTGAAATAGAGTGTTTCAATGAGTCTACAGAAATAACAGGGCTAACAAATACGTAGAAGATAGAAGCAAATAAGGAATTCAAACATTTGTTCATGTTTTTTTGGTGACTACGTGAATTTTCACAAAAAGAACTTAAAATAGTTACCTGCACATCCAGATGTACCTCCTTTTTTTTTTTCCTCCATAAATCTACAAAAGATCTTCTGTTAAATGGAATGGATTTAAAAGATTTCAAGTACATGGATAAGACAACACTATCCAGTCAGGAAGCTGGATCTTGGAAGATGCAGGTTCTGTTATTCCTGAAACTCATTTTGATGTCTTTCCTGTCTCAGCTGTCCCTACTTTTAACAGTTCAAATCTTCCTCCCATCCCTGCAATGGATAAAAAGGGAGAGAGAATGGTTAGTTGCTTGAGAAACATGATGTAAACAAAGCAGCCAAATGATTTCCATGTAGCTTCCTGAAGGAAGCTGACAATTGGTCTGGAATGATTTTCACATATTTCAGGCATCAGATACTTGAGAGACTAACTCATGCTACCAAACCTGAAACAACCATTGGTTTTTCCTGTGAGTGCCGCACTTGATGCACTCAGGGTCACAGTGCAGGAATTTCTAACCCTGACCTGCAGCCAGCTTCTAGACTGGCCTTGCTGATGAAGATCTGCTGCATCTCTCAGATTCACAGGTTTGCTGCCTTTTTTATTTTTCACTGTAGAAGCTCAGGTACGATTTTATTTTATGTAATTCATGTCTTAACCAGCATATCTAACATGACACCTTGCAAGTGGGTATGTAAGCCAGCTCCTTTATTTCTGAAGCAAAGCACTCTCCAAATCCACTTTTGGTAATTCATTGGTTCTGCTAACTCCTCTGCTCTGCACAGATTGCCAAGGGAGAACACTAAACGCAGCAACAGATGCATAGAGAATTTTTGCTCTTGACTATGCATCATATTTGAGTAAACAGAAATTAGCAAAAGAGCAGCCAAGTATCAACCATACTTCCTTAGTCTGCAAATTCACTTATTGTGCAGCACTTAAATATTTCTTATTCAGGTACAAGAGCTGGAACACATAAGAAATCTCCAAAGCAGTTATATATATACATATACATTAAACAGCCAACCTTACTGTCCTCCCCTTGCCCCACACCTCTGTGAGACAGTGCTACTTTGGATGCAGCGTTGGGCAAGAAGCATTTGGAGCATTTTCTGAAATAACTCTGTCACCAACAAATGAGAAGAAAAATCTACTGTGTCAAACACAACATTGTACTTCTTCATCACTGTGCCACTACAGGACCCGCATCTGTCAAGGAAATAGCAGGTGTTGCAAATAAATGTAAGAGACTCAGATTCATTCAGTCAAAATGATGCTGCCAGGGTGATCCTGGAGAAGTGAGAGGTTTGGGTGAAGCTGAGCTGTTAATCCCATTGTTCCCCCATAGGTGAAGGTTATTGTACTTTGTGTGCTGAAAAATGACAGTGGTTTAAATCTGAAGGCGTTAGAGGCTGTGGTATCAAATAATGAGAGGTGAAAGTTTTTACCTCAGGGTAACTGATAGGAATTAACCTTAGGTGAGAAGAGACTAGGGAAAAAAAAGAAAAGCCACCTGTACTGTGGCTGTTGGGAAGCATATAGGAAGTGATGGTCCCAAATCAATTCTCAATGAATGGGGGTCTTCTGCACAGTATCCAGCATCAAAGCAACTGCACCTACTGAAACACTTTGTCCCCATTCCCACAGAAATGCTAAGGGTCAGATCAGCCCCAAAACTGCTCTAACCTCTTCCTCTCCAGTGGTCCCCACAATAAGGCTGTAAGGAATACTATTGGGATTTTGGGGAGCAGAGAATCATGTTTCAGTTTATCTATTCACAGTATGTTTGGCAGATAAACAGAAAAGTTAATTTCCTAGAGAGATCCATCTAGTACTTTTCCAAAGTGCTTTATGCAATATGCATACCCTCAACTTTGTTTTGAAAAGCAAAAAAGCAAATGTAAATTTCCACATGAAGATGTCTTTGCTTCAATTAATAATAGCACATCATTTTGGACTACAGCTGCCCAAACAGTGAAAAGCTGCTTAGTTCTCTCTCCAACAGATAACTGAGGCTGACTGATTAAGAGACTGCTTGCAAACCAGCAAGAAAAGATGTTGCACTCAGAAATCACTGCTGCCTATTTAATTTTTAAGGTGTAAAAATTAGGATCTTTAAACAAATCAAAGCAGAGAGAATAAAAAAGATTAATTAGGGAGCTTAGCTGGAGACTGTAGTATTTATGATCAACATTTCTCAAGCACAGCTTTTGCTGGGGTGTGACTGATCAAGGCAGCCCTGCGACCACAGCATTCCCTCTCCTGCAGAGAGCCCATTGTGGCAGCCTCAACAGCTCCATCTCCCTCGTGCTGCTGGTGTGAATTCTGGATCCACAGCTATTTTGGGGCAGCTTGCCAGCACCAAACAAAGATTTCCATCTGAGAATCTGAGTCAGGGCATGTGATTTAATTAATGAGGATAACAATAAAACTGGCATGCCTCTGTGAAGTTAGCAAGTGGAGAAGAATCATGGAAGTGGAGTATGTCAACTTCTGTATACTTACAGAGATTCAATTATTTAGATGTAACATTTGAATTAGTTCTCAGTCTGGGAAAATAACTTTATAACATCGGGGTACTTCTTACAGTAATCCTTTGAGTGACAGGACTTTGATAAGAAGTGGGTCTGGACTTTGTGGGGCTGGATGGCTCCCCTGATAGTGGTGGTACCTGCACGAGGCATCTGTCAGGGGCAGAGTCCTGACTCAGGACCACAGCCAGACACGCTGCCTCCCCGGAGCACCTGCACTTGAATCTGCCTCACGCATCCGGCACGTGGATCACAGACCTGCAGATAAACAGGGACATTTTGCTGGGCACATGAGTCATGGGGAAGTGGCAGGCAGAAAGGGGGAGGTAGAGGCTAATGCTGACAGCCCCTGAGCTCTGCTGCTAAATCCATACACAGCAGCCAGCACAGAGCACCAGCCTCTGTTGCGACCTCTAGAGCTTTGCAACAAAGCAGACAACAAAACTGGTTCTGACGCCTCGTCTTTGATAGCACAAACAGGACAGCAAAATTAGAAATTATTATATTAAGCAATTTTCATTTGTATAAATATGGATCAGTAGATTTTTATACACACAGGTACATGTGATTTCCAGTATCACTTTGTTTAAAAACTACTTAAAACCCACAAAGAGTTAACAGAACTTAACATGGAATGTAAAAGAAATTGTAAGAAGCCTCAATGTAGGAGGCTATAAAACTGGAACAATTGAGACTTTGTGAGACAGGGGACATGCCCACTTGTGAACACTATTAAAACACCAATTTTATTCAGGAATACAGAATACATTTTTGAAGATTTCCAGTTTACAAAAGTTTAAGACAAGGCTGGCTTTCAACATACAACCTCTTTTAAAGCATTTAAGTAACTTCATCATTTCAAGTTGATAAAAACCCTCAAATCAGGAAAAAAAAAAAAAGACAAGACAAATGAAGGCCACAGTCCTGTACTGGGATACATTCAGGCAGAATCCAGCACAGTATTGAAATTCTTCCTGCAGTCCATATTTTAGTCCATGGGTGTAATATAACCTTGTGTTAATAAAAAAATACTGCAGATCTAGTAAGAACTGCAAGAAAAGCCCTTGTCTTACAATTTTAGTTCCAGGCATTATATGCAAAGTAGCTTCCAATAAGCAACAGTTAAAAACAGTACTTGTCATTTGATCACCACATTAAAAATACAGCATTAAATTTTTTCTTCATTTATACAATTTTAAATATTCATTAAAAATCAGAATCATTGTCCCTTCATCCTTTTCATCGTTAATAGTTTTCCTTATCTACTAAAACCATTTGTCTTTGCTATGATGTCTGAAAGGAAAGAGCACAAGATTAACAAGCTGCAGCATTAATTAAAGTGAGAGTCATCTCTTTCCTCCACTCAGTTTCTAAATCTATCATAAGGGCCCTATTAGCTGTATCAAAGTGAAGTGGTGTAAATAAAACTCATTTGGCTTAAAAGTAGAGGAAGAAGGAATGCAGTTATTTAAAAATTGCAAGGCAGTCAGTGTTTTTGTATATGTCACTGCAGACAAGAGTTAAGAAAATTATTCATAGGCTCTCTTTTAAAAGCATCAGTGCCAGTTTTCCATTTCCAATACCAGAGAGGTAAATGGTAATTTGCCTTACAAGGAACTTCAGATTACTATCAAGTAGAATCATTAATGGCTTAATTTTAAATACACAGCACGCTGATTTCAGCAGAGGTTACAGTTGAAGCCCCTGAATTTTATTTATTTGTTTGTATTTAAATGACCTTCTTTCTAACATGCCTTCAGTTACTTCAAGTAGTCATTTCTTCCAACTCTTTTGTTCAAATATATTAATAACTGCACTGAGAACTACTCAATACAGTGGTCACCATTCAGAGTACAGATGTGGAAACAGAATTTGGCTCTTGAAGAGAACTTTAATTGATTTTACTTTTGTAAGAATAAGTCTTTGAAATAACATCCCTTTGTTTAAATATTAAGTAGAAAGGAAAGCTCTTGGATGACTAACATCAAACTAAAAGGTTAAGAACAATTGCAAACAATAGGATGATCAATTCCAATTTTACCTGCTACCGTAAAGAAACCCTACCACATGGTATTGGATGAACATTTAACTTCAGCCTTACAAGCGGCAGGATTTTCAATGAAATATTTAATTTCATCAGCACGTTTCCCAAAGATTCCACTGAATAATGCAGCGTAATGCTGTATTAACACACTAGAAGTGATACATCATAAACAACTTCTGTGTGATACTATAGCAATTTCCAAAGAAGCTAGCCTAGCAAACCTCTTCTACAAACCAAAAAACCAGAATAAGATGAGCCACCCCAAGTTTTAGCACACCTTTTTTGGAACAAGATACTGAATTGCTGTAGCCCTTGAAGTTCAGTGGTCCTCATAAGTAACAATGAAGAGGAAGACAAGACTTGTTGCTCTTTCTGGATCTCTTAGACAATGATACGTAACAACACCCAGAAATTCAGCTAACAGCTTTTCCAATCAACATTCAAACAGAAAGGCACAATCAACTTTTAAGTTGTGTTCTCAAAAACCAGACAATTCCTATACAAAGATAAATACACCCTTAGCTGGAAGGGAAAACATCACACCATTAAGAACGTTTTTTCTTTTTTTTTTGGTAAAGTCCAAATGGATTATCTTAATGCAAAAGTTACATCAATATATACATCCTGAAAGAGTATTTTTTCAATATATATATGTACATATATGACAGTGACTGATACAGAAGAAACAGGTTATATTCACTCTTTTCCTACTTCTTAGCAATGTGAGGCAATGTTTTTCAGACGCAATAGGCACACAGTATGTGGGCTGCACACCCTCTGTTGTCTCAGAATACACATGGTGAAATGCAATCCCCTGTGGAAAGCTTGTTTGAGGGGTAGTGGACACAAAGATTTAGCTTCACTAATACAGCTTTAGGCAACTTTAAAATAAAAAAGATACCTAATTACAACGAAACCACTGCAGACTCTTCAATGGTGTGTTTTCAAGATGAAGATAAAGTTTCTAAAACTGCAACAGAAAACCATTAAGGTTAATTCTGATAGAGCATAACACAGCTCTCTTACAGAGGCCAAGCAGAACCTTATTGAAAGGCAAGAGGAACAGCAGGGTCCAGTGATCACAGGAGATGTCCCTGCACCCATCTGTACTATTAACTCATTCATGTACCTGAGTCTGATCTACCTGTAAAATAAAGAATAGCTGTCTGCTCTGTGCAATGACAATAGTCTGCCTATGACCTTGGTCAGTCAGTAATAAAGCTAAATCCTGCTTTGTGCAGGACAGCATAATTACATTACTTGAGTTCTCAGCAAGGATGAAATCTGAGCCACTCCTGCACATTACTTTGCAAGGACCTAGGAGCATCTTCACCAATGCACTTCACCACAGGCTGCCTTAGCCTGTAATGAAAGCTGCCCTTAATCTGCTTCCAAAGTCAGCCTAGCCCATCAGCATTAGAATTGTCCAGGACTCCCCACCATGTCCTCAGTCCTGGAATGACCTGTGCTTGTAAATCTATCTGGTCCCTGCCTCTTGCATATTGTGGCAAGAGACTCCAGAGCTGGAAATGGGAAAAAAAAACCCAAAAAACCAAACAAAACAAAACAAAAAAAAACCCCAGCAAAAAACAACAACACCCTAACCCCCTCCCTAAAAATTCAGTTTTTCCAAAAAAACCAAACAAAACAAAAACAAAAACAAAAAAAACCCCACCAAAAAACAACAACACCCTAACCCCCTCCCTAAAAATTCAGGTGTATTTATGAGAACTGAGACTGAACTTGAGTTTCTGCCTTACCTACACTCCAAATTCTTCAGTTCTGAGCACATAACCTTTGGGCAAAAGAATCTACCTTGCAAAGATGGGGAAGAAGAAAGCAGAAGGTGTGGGCAGTCAGCTTCCTTCACTTCCTCTAAACAGCAAGGTCTGTTTAATGACACTGTTGTTTTTTACAGGGAAAGAATGGGAAATGTGGGATAGACAAATATAAATTTTTTGAGGCAAATTTCCCCCCAGACAAGAGGAAGACACTGCACTGTTTTCTGTATACTGAGCACAAGTACAGCACTGCAGTGACATTTAAATTCACAGCTTCTTCCCTCTTGCCTCTCTAAATACCTTTAACCTCAGAGGTGCTTTCACATGGTGATTCAACAAGGTGCACTGAAACACATTTGACAGGAGACCATTACAAGACTTAGGACAGAACAGACATAAATAATTCTGCTGCAGAAGTTAGAATTTCAACCAAATGAATGTGAATAATGCAAACTCTGTGAAAACCAATGAGTTTATAAAAAAACCAACTTTGACAGTTTAGAGTTCTTGTGGTGTAGCAGAACTAAACCCAAGTGATACACTATGTACCTACCTACACACAGTATTACACATGTGTATCCACGCATGTACACACACGTACTGTAGATGGGATGCCAAGCCCAACACCTTTCACTGCACGACCTGCTGTCAGGTATTGTACAAATACAACAAACTACTCACTGACATTAAAGCTTTCTGTTCTGGGTGTTTGCCTCACAGCAGTTTCGGTGTTGAAGATTTTGCTGGAACAGTTTGGGAGCTTGTTTTGTTGTTTAGTTGTGGGGGTTTTTTTTAAAGGGAATACATGGAGTAATGTTAGGCCACACAGGAAAAGAAGTCTTGCTCTGTTGTTTTAAGAAGCTTCGGTGCCTCTGTACTCAGCCTTGACATTTGACAGATAAAGCCAACCTTTGTGGTGTTGCTGAGACAACCCATGCAAATTTGGCCTAGATACTGGCATCTAGGGAAAAAAAACCTTGCTTAGTTAGAGTTGTTGCATCCTCACAAGCTTAAACCTCCTTCACAGTGAGAATGTTCCAGGCCACGCAAAGATGGGTCAAGTAGGAGATTTTCTGCAATCTGGGCACTGCCAGGAGGCTGGCATTGGGCACCAGACCTCCAAGTAGCATGAGTGTCTCTCATGTGCTTCAGTGACCACCAGTTGGCACCAGACAGTAAGAAGAAATAGCTCCCACGTCGAAAGGATGGAAGGCAGTCTGAAAACAAGAGTCCTTCTGACAGAGTTCTCATGTGCAACTTCTGTAAATATTATACACACACATATATACATTCATATACAGTAAGCAGTCCAATAAATACACCACATTCAGTTCTTTTGACAAAGCACTGATGTTTCTCTTACTTGTTTGAACCAGAACTTGCTTACAGAAATACTGTGGAGAGCTGATGTGACTCTAGGTTTAGCTCTCCTTGGTCTGCCTTTGATCAGCCCAAAATGCTGAACTCAAATATTAACTCAGTGTAAATTCAAAGCAAGTCATCGTTCAGGCACACGTCCCCCTGAAACCTATTAGCCACAGCAAATTAACCCACACAGACACAGTAAATGCCTTCTGGCCATCCCAACTACTGGAGCAGTTACACTTCTCTTTCAGCAGGGTGGCTGACCAGAGGATCACTCTGATCTACTGTCCTCTCCAGCAGAGTTCTGTGCCCATCCATGCTGCCATGGACATTTCTCGTCCAGCTGTCGGATGCGCCCACAGGACTTTCTGCCACGGGGGTGTCTGTGCTGGCCAAGCTTCCCGACCGAGAGCGGTAAGGAGGAAGGTCAGGCTGATTAGGGGATTCAGATTCGGAACAGTAAGGTGGTGGAGGAAGGTCAAACCAAGGTGGTCTGCTGTAAGACACACAACAGAGTAAGAAGTTACTGAAAACAGTGGGACAGAAGATAGTGCATCGTATTCCAATGATGAAAAAAACAAACAGCATTTCTTAGCTTTTCAATTATGACATATATCAAGATATCTCAGACCTGCTCACATTATTCAGGTAATTTCAAAATATCCACACCACCACTGGGATGCAAGATTTCTGGCCAAGATGCAACATAGTAAGTACAACCTGTTTAATCCACACGCTGAATTAGATGGCTATGGACTTCCAACAAAGCTGGCTCAAAGACAGCTGTGCAAAAGGTAAAAAACTTTTCTGTTTAACATTTACACCAGAGAAAACACTCAAAGAAGGAACATTAAGTGGTGGATTTACACCTATAGATAACGATGTGAGCAGAAGAAAGCTCCAAGGAAACCTCCACTAAGTGACAGAGATTAATGGCTTACAGTCTACAAATAAATAACAAACTGAATTCTCCACACTGACAAATCACTTTGGCTGTCATGAGATCACACACAGAACAACTGTTAAGTAGGCACAGGCAAGATGAGCACTGCATTCAGGAAAACTGTTCTGAAAGCAAGCAAGTAAGGGTTGAGCAGATTGATAACAGGCACTAGGAGCAATTAGCTCCGAAACTGCTGATGGTTCTATCAGCTCAGGTGAGAAGTGATTACAATCTGGACACCTGCTCATTTAGTTGTCCTTAATAATGAAAAGATATCATTGTTATGAAAGTCAACATTAAGACAAGGGATCTGCAGCCAAAAGCAGTAGAGAATAGGAATTTACAATTATTCTTAAATCCCACAATTCATACTGTAAATACCAACAGGGTGATAGTGAACAATCTGAATTGTTGAAGTTTGTCCTTTTTAGGTACAGGAGATATCTGCTTACAAGTTTTGTTTGGAAAGACTTTACAGACAGAGGTTAAAATGAAGGTTAATTACCTACAAATAAAACCAGTGTCATAACTACATAAGCATCACATACAAGCCACACACACACCAAACTTCAAAGCACTTTCAGCTATTTAAATTAGGAAGAGTCCTTTCCATTCCAAAGTTCTGCTCTTTTCTTCTCTTGGTAAAAGGTAAAGCAGTGCAGAGCAGAAGAATGATACAGTTTCTTTATAAAAGAATTGAAGAATACTCTCACCTTTATATACTTACCATAAACGAACAGGGCTTATTTTTTCAGTGCTATGACCTACAACTTACCTGGGCTTTTTTGGTGAAACTCTAAATTCAGTTTTCACATTTTGATTCCAGACTGGCACAGGTTATCACTACTAGACAAGTGATACATTCTCCTGCTGTTCTTAAAAATCTTAAAATCTTACTACCAATATGTGCTAAGAGACTTGAGTTTGCCTCAAATCCCTTTTAATACCAGTAACAGTAAACAGACCTGAGGACCATGAATTTTTCATACACAGAATGAACTCAGATTTACTGAAATTTGATCCTGTGCAGGTGACAGAAGTGGGGAGCAGCAGGAAGTGGGCAGGCTGCTCAGAGATTACCAGAGCTGCAGCCAGCAGAGGGATGCTTTGGTGAGCCCCGAATCAGCTCCTGTACATACCTTTGGTCGAGCACGGCCTCTGAATAGGATGGCGGGGAGTCCAGCTCCACTGGCCTGTGGTAGGGCTGGCTGGCCATGTACTGGATGCCGTTGTTGACGTTGTAGGTGACGCTGCAGTGGTGCGGGTGGTCAAGGACCACCAGGCGGGACAGCAGCACGGGGTGCTGCAGGCGATGCACCGGCAGCGTCATCAGATTGTTGCGCTTGCGCTGGTGGTGCAGCACCAAGGCGAGGAAGGCCACCACGAGGACGAAAATGACAGAGCTGCCAATGATGGCGTAGGTAATACTTGGGTAGTAAAGCAGCTGATTTTCAGAGGTCACGTAATCTTGGCCGCTCCCTGCCTCTGCAAGACAAAAGGAAAAGGAAGCCTGAGATTGGTTTCAATATAAAACTGCTTTTGGCCTATGCTGTTTTTTTCTGCTAACACGCTGTGTGACAAAAGAAAGTTTTCCTTTTTCCTTCGGATTCTGAAAAATGAGCTTATTAAAAGCACATGCATGCAAACTGGAGATTGGCAGAGTATGCCTCAGTCCATCCCCACCCACAGTAGTGCCAGCAAGTAAACTATAGGGAGAGACAAGCTGAGAAAGAGGAAAATGCTCCCATGATAATGCTCATGCTACTACAGTGTGTATCTCCCCCACTCTTACCTAACAGTCAGAGCTTTTGTTTCCAGGTGAGATACCCAGTTCCAAGCCATAACCACAATATCTCAGCTGCATCTGGAAAAGCTCACTAGAATCTGAGATGTAGAAGGCACAACATTTTTTTTTTTTTTCCACTTTACATTCCCCTGACACCATTTAAGCCCCATGTCCACAAGGTCTTGCAGCCATTGAGCAATATTTTTTTGGGCAGGATTTTCTCTTTCTGTGCTGCCTGTAATTCCTTATAGCCTCAAACAGGCTATTCTGGCATTTATCTACCTCAAGAAAAATATGAGGTCGAGTGAAAACCAAACCAAACAAACAGACCCTCAAATCTACACAATTACAAGAGCATGATCCATCCAAATTCTTAATCTCCTACTGCAGAAGGCTGGCACAGTAAGTCTTGGCATATGATTTTCCTTCTTTTCCTTATCAAACAAAACTGCTTTTCAGTCATTCAGAATGGCAACAGAGCCACTAACATTTCTCTAACAACAGATAATGAAATATACACTGACTGTGCCCAGCATAATGGAAGACCTTTACTCAAGGACCCATTGTTTCCATCCAAGATGCTTTAGGTTTCTCTCTCAATATTTGATTTTGGTAGTTCACTTCCATGGTTAAACACCAAGCCACAATTTCCAGCATCACTAAAAATAGCTTCTGCATTTGTCAGTAAGATAATACAACATAAAATGGCTAATCCTTTAAACATTTCCATTTTAAAGCATAGATACTTTCATAAGAAGAGATGAGATGGGGAAAAAAAAGACTGTAACAGAACAAAGAAAACATGATTTTTTTCATTATGAGAGTAGTGAGGCACTGGAACAGGCTGCTCAGAGAAGCTGTGGATGCCCCATCACTGGAAGTGTTCAAGGCCAGGTTGGATGGGGTTCTGAGCAACCGGGTCTAGTGGAAAGTGTCCCTGCTCACAGCAGGGAGGTTGGAATGAGATGGTCTTTATGGTTCATTCCAACCCAAGCCATTCTGTGATTATTGGTCCTGCCACCAACTATGAAAACCACCACTCAGAGCTGCTTCACTGATGATGCCACTACAACCACAGACCAGAGCTTTGCAGGCCAGCTGCAAACCAGACTTTTCCTGATACTTAGTGTAACACCTCAGGGAGGATCTTTGCTAACTTTATTTCCCTGTGCAACTGTGCTAGAGAAAGCAGAAATCACTTTTTCCAGTCAACATTTGGTCTCTGGCTCACTCAGCAAAGTGAACCAAGTCTGCATGAGGAATGTAAATGAGAACAGAAGGAAAGGAATTGACATGCATTAGTAATTTTAATTACAGCTCATCACATATTACTCTGGCTCCTTTAATACACTCCCTAAATTCAACAGCTGAGAAATGAATTCACATCACGCATCACAGACAAGGGCCAGCGCAGGGAATATAATGACAAGCAGATAATTTTTATGCAAGCATCAAGAAGTTTATTTGCAAGGACTGACCCGTGGATGAATACTACTACCTGCAGCAAGTGCAAGGAAGGTAAATCTATTATGACATCCCAGTAAAATACTGCAAGACTCTCATTCAGCTTGGCTCACTGGTTACAGTGCGTTGGCATAAGGCTGAAAACAGGATGCCTTTGCAGACCTGATGAGACCTAATTAGTTACCATGGGGTCATTCTGCAGCAGCACAGTCTCTTCTCTGTATAATCTCCATCTTACTAAAAGTGGACAGAAATAAGAAGTGAATTATCCATCAATTTTTTTCCCAAACTTTTAAAGTTATCCACCTGTTTAGGATAATATCTTCTAGGTCCTATAAGAACCAGTTCTATAAATCCAAACAAGTTAACTAGACTGCTGAAGAAAAACTGCTTCATCAAAAGTCAGATGGGATCTGATGACCAGCTTCAGAACAGTGTGAAACAAAACTTCTCTTATCTGGTTTTACAATCCTTTTCATACATCAACCATAGACATATTTTGCAGAGCTTTGGGATAACTTTGCAGTTAACACGCTGTTTTGGAGATTTGGGATTACTGTGGCATCATTTATTTACCAGTAACTCTTCCTTTTTGGGTGTTTAGATCTGTTTCTCATACTTCCATTTAGTTCACTGTCTTTCTGAAACCAGAGCAATCTAAGGGCATGCCTACAGATCTGTGCAGAGGTTTCTGAACCAGAAGCAAAGCTATTAGGGTGCTGTTTTGAACACTGCTGTCTGGTGCAACCTTTGAACCAGCCAACACAGCAATATTGCACTTAGAATTGGAATTAGCATCTCTGCCAGTTCAACTCATTCTAGCCCATGTGTCTCTAACGTGAAGCAGCACAGAGGAGTACAGATATATCCTATGAAGAGGAAAGAATCTGGTTTATTTGTCAAGTGCTCTTTCTTGCACCCCAGGCAGTGTTGAGGATTTGCATAGAGGCACCCTCCCCATACAAAGAATCCAGCTCCCTAAACATGCACAGTCTTTGTATCTGAGATGGAATTCTAACTAGGAAGCTTCAGCTCCCATTAAAACTAAGTCTTCTTTCACCACAATAACAACATTATTCTTGCCTTATCGGTGGGTTTTCTGGGCCAAGAAGACATAATCTTACCAAGAAGACATAATCTTAAGGTCTCTTAGCAACCCACACTCACAAGTGAAGTCCAGTGCCATTTCACTTTGGCTGTGATATGATTTATTCCACAAAAGACCAACCTGTACCTAATCTCTCTTTCTAGCAAGGCCAGTAAATCCAAGCCTGCAAAAGATGAAAGTAACATTACCTGAGCCTCTCAACACTGCGTGGCTTGCAGTCCTAGAGAGGTAAACTGCCCTTAATGGTCTTCCAAAGCAATGCTTTGACAAGAAAAGTGCTGTATGGCACAGCTAAAACAAAACATAGTAGAGAGCTATGAGACAGTTTTGCATACAGGAGACTTTTAAATCAAGTTTTTGCTTTGTCTTCCTATATACCTGATCATGTTGAAATAAGCAACTTTTTAGAACTCCTTGACAACATTCTGTTTTTTTGTAGAGCCTGGTGAATATTCAGAGGTTTGGAAGGGAATGAGGGGTACTGAGCTGAGACTGCCTGATGAACCTCTATCCATTTTGCACTCGATGCAAAAGGGAGAAAGTGAGATATAGAGAACACCTGAAAACTGTCTCTTGGACATGCACGACTACTTAAGGAAACAAAATCCATGACTCGTTAGCTCTGCTCTAATAACTTTTTCAGCAAATGTTTACACATCACAGAAGTCATTTAACTGAATTTCTTGGTAATTCAGTTATCTCCCAGGAGAAGCAGGCATTATCCAGGTAGGTTTAAAAAGTTCCGTCTGCTCTGCTACTAAGTGCAAATGCATGAAAAAGAGTGAGTGGGCAAACAAATTTCATTTAAATTCATGGAGTATTTACTATTTCATGCCTTTTTTTTTTCCCCTGAAGAAGATCCGTTTTCTATCATGCCACATATAAACAGTTTATCAGTGCTACTTATGCCTATTAAAACCCAGTATCTGGGAAATGCTGAATGCACAGATTAGAGATTTTTGGAGTGTAAAAAGCCTTGTGAATAATTTAGGAAAATACTGATAAAGGAAACATAGCAGGTTGTGCTTAGAGGTCTATTTTATTGACTGTGAACAAATTTGCTGTCTCAAAGTTTAAAAAAAGATCTGAGAGTAACTGCATTAAGTCTCCCAGACATAGGGATGAGAGGCTATTATTTTATCTTTCACAATCCTCTGCTCAAGCCTGGCTTTTTGCAGTTCATTGGAGAAAAAGCTTTTGAAATACATAATCTGAGCAGACATCTGTAGCCTTAATGAGCACGAGTCACGGTCCATCTCAAACAAAGATGCTACTGTAACAACACATTTAAATTCCAACTGGTTAAAGTGCAGAGCTGCAGCTTGGAAGGTTAAAGACAACAAAAATCAAATGCAGACAGGCAGAGCCTCTGCACATTATTTACTTTCTGTGTTTGGAGTTCTCAGGGCATCCAGCTAAGTCTCCCAAAACTCTTATTAAATTTTTCATCCTTGATGATTTTATGTGCCACTAAAACAAGTCTTTCATAGATTTTGTGCACTGAACTCTTAGAATGTTCTTTATTCTAGTGATGTTTTTCTAACTGACTTATCTTTTTTCCCTATTGCCCTTCTCGGTGTTACAAACAAGATCTCCCTCAGACAGCACTCTGACTTCATGAAGCCGCCTGCTAGGTTACCACTGTTCCCCTCCTGAACAGCTTCACAGTTCCCATAGACACCAGAGACAAGGATTTGTTTTCAACTGCATTCAAAGCATGTTTTTGCCTTGCTATGGCTTTCTCTGTTTCAGGCACAGAAGAGAGAGTCACTAATGGAAGTGTTACACATACTAAACAGGCCTTATCTATGGGAATTGGCCAGAGGAATACAATATGATTACATTTTTGCTTAACAGGTATTTGGTAAATGGGTAAGATTTCTGGGAAGGCACCAGGATGAAGCTCCTTCCAGGTATGTCTATAACAGTGATGGCTTCACAGACAAAGACAGACAATAGGCATCTGCACAGATGTTGTGGCTTCAAATGGCATCAAGGTTATCCTGTGTTTAACTCCCTGCTAATCACAAGTGTCCCTAATGCCCACAGACCAGAACCACAGCAAACAGAACAGCCCTTGATCTAAGAAGCTGGAACAAAGGGTGTATCTATTCCCAGCTCTTAAAGTTGTCCATAAGGTAATTTTCTCCACCTCTGCCTGTCTCCTTGCCTGGCTAGCCCCACCTGAAAACTAGACAGTGATGTTCCCACATTCTCAGGACATTCTCCAAAGCTCTTTCATACTGACAAGAACTACATTTTCCTGAAAAGTCTTAAGTGTTTCAAATATCAATCAGAAGCCTTAAATACCACTGGATGCTCTGTCTTTACCTGTCCTTTCAGATGACTGAAAAGACAGTCATGACCTTGCCTGCACAAACACAGTAGGATATGAAGAACTTGTTAACTGTACATAGAGGTGTATATATATATGTATATATAGAGCTATAGAGATATATATATGTATATATATTTACATCACTATTGGTATTAGTGTAACAACTTGAGCTCTGAGCAATGAAACAGAATTTCTCTGTATAATGCACTTTAGAGGCTCTGAGCAAAACAATGGTTATTGCTCCCAAGAACGTAAAACTAAGTGTAAGACTTGGAACTATATATAGTTATAAAAGTAGCTAGCAAGACACAGATAAACCTAAGGACAGTAGCAGTCAGCAGAATTAGCAGCAGTGCCAGCATGTCTCATTCAGTGCACCAGAATGGGTGCATTACCAGTGCCTTCCTCCCCAGACTTAAATCCTCATCCTGACCACGCTCTACAAGAGCTGTGCTTTCAAGTCTTTGCAGCTGCTCTAAATGAGCAGCTGAGTCAGCCTGAAGATCAAGAGGCTCACCTCTGACATGCCATCCTTTTTTATCTTCTGCAGGGCAGGATAATTACTCCATGCACTTCACACACACACACACAAAGAAAAGAAGCAAACTGAGCAAATAAGTGGAGAACTAAGAAATACTTAGCAGTAGTCATAGCAACCAAAGTTCTAAAATTAACTTGGCAGCAACGTAAAGACCTGCAAAGCCAAAACCTGCCATAAAGCACAGAAACAAAAGGTCCAAACTTGGCAGCTGGAGTGTGCCCAAGGAGGAAATTAAAGTGTTACTCAAAAGTAATTTAGGATTACTCCAGCACTAAGCTATGCAACAGTTCCTGGACACATGACAGGATAGTAGTGTACTTTGATTAAATCATAGCCACTACAAAAACCAGACCCAAAAGCAGGGGTAAAACACAAAAAGGAAGAACTTTGTCCTGTAAGTCTCCTCTTTCTGGCTTCTAAATGTAAGGTCACCATCAAGAAGGCTACCACAGAATTAGTTACTATGGAGTTCTTGTAACATTTTATGATAGGAAGATGCCCCTCAGGAAGAGTCTGGGGCACTGAAAGCTTTAGGGGCTTGTGCTACTACTGGCCCCTCCGAAGCACTAAATTAATCCTGCTCTGCAGAAGGAAAATCTCTAACTGCACCCACCGGAAGGCTCTTTGGTAGACCAAGTTTATAAAATAAATCAAGAATCTGCTTCAAAGAAAGAAAAACAGTATTATCTTCATAGCATAAAAATGCTCTGGTGCTCTTGCTGAGACAACTACACATCTCCCAGGCTCTAGTGCCATTTCAAGCAAGGTGCCTAAGTTGGAGATAATAGCCACTGATCCTGAAGCATAGTCTGCTCCTTCCTCCAATCTCCCAAGAGATATTCCAGTCTCACACAGTGTTCCCCCAACTGCATAAAAAGTCCAGGTTTGGGGTCTTTGATTGCTGTGTAATCTCTTGCGTACCATTAGTGAGTAGTACAGGATAGTCTTGAAAGTTAAAACAATATAATGCTTTAATGGAGAAGTTAACAGAACTGTGAAATTCAACCAGCAAGACCCAAGCATACTCAGTCTCCAATATTGAAGGAATAATGGACATACACTAAAATACAATAAGTTCTACCTCATCATGAGAAAGAATTCCTTTACATTGAGGGTGGCAGAGCACTGGAACAGGCTGTCCAAGGAAATCATGGCATCTCCCTCTCTGGAGACATTCAAGAGGTCCCTTCTGTAATAAACGGATGTGATTTGTGCTGAATAAATTGTAGTTGTATCAATATTATGAGTAAATAATTGAAGCAGAAGGGGTTATTTCTATACATATGGGAAACAGGATGCAAGAGTAGGATTTGGTTTTGGAGTCAGCCTTGGCAATGGACGGAGTCCGGGAAACTCCGAAATCAAAATTAGCATCAGCAGATGTTAAGACTAATCCCAGAGCAAAAGTGGCCTTGAAGATGTGTAAAATTGGGACAATTCCAAATAAGGGGTCTAAAATAGTGGTCTTATCTGTGAAATAAATATGGTTTGCTTGGAACATGATACTTACTTATGGAACACCAAGCCCAACGCACACGCGCCACCTGCTAGGTTATTCAGAGGACAGAGAGGAAGACTTCAGCCTTCATCCAAGAAGACCCCTGAAGAGTCCAGAAGACCGCATAGCAACAACGGGAACATGCACTGTGTGATATAGCGACGTAGATTTCAAGAATCAAAAATGGGAGGAGATTTACAGGCACTATTGATGAATATGTATTAGCATACAGTATAAAAGTTGTGCTTGGATTCTTTTGCCTTTTGTACGTGAGGCAGGGTGGGAAGCAAAACCCCGATCGGTTTTGCTTATGCTTTATCCGAACCACTGCCAAATTTCTATTTGTAAATACTTCATTATATTTGATTATATTATTATTTTATGCCCATTAAAACTGCTGCTAAATTTTAAATCTTGTGGTTTATTAAATTGGACATATGGGACCTTGTTCATGACACTTCCAACCCTAGTAATTCTTTGATTCTGTAACATCAGCTTCATCTTCACTTCTTTAACTAAAGCATACTATTTTCTATCAAATAACCTTGGCAATACTGGCAAATGTATGTGCAAGTGCATTGTCCTGTCTTCTGCAAAGTTTAATTGGAGCTCTGAGCCAGGTAAGAGTCTGGATATTGTATCAGCTCCCTGCCAGTGTAAAGGCATGCCCTACCTTATTAATTTTGAAAGGTCATCAGTACAATTCCAAGTCAAAAGTATGACGGAAAACAGGTTTGGCAAAGGCCATGGGTGGCTTTGCTTCTCCTATTCCCTAAGTGTTTAGAATCCAAGTTGCCATGACATACTCCACTAACATTCCTTGGAATCATGTGAATATCTAGGAGGCAGAAAAACCCAACAAATAAAAACAAAAAGTAAACTAATTAAAATGAAAATTTGTGGATGAAATGCATGTATTTTTATCATCTATCAACTCTGAAAAGAAATTACACCCATTGCAAAACTGTTACCAATTTATCTTGAGTGATCTACATGCCTGAAAAAAATGCATGTTATTTCAAGAGAATGTCTGGAAAAAGCTGAATGTGGGATGCTGTGCAGGACAGCTGAATTGCATTTTCATAGTGTTTATTCTGGAGGCTGGCAAGAAGAGACACACAGTGCTCAGCTAGAATGTGCACATTAACTTTTTCCTGGGTGCTGATTAGTGCTATGAACAGCTGGAGCATAAGAAGGATAATAAGGCTTGAAGAAATGCAGTGGAGGATTTATGGAGCCTGCAGTCAGGTATACATGGCAAGAAATACTGCTTAAATGTGATTTAAATCTATTGTAGAGTAAGTTTATTATCAGTTTATAAATTTAGTCTAATCGTTCAAGAACTGTATTTTAATGGCTCTGATTTTTGAAAAAGTGTTAGTACAACATCCATGTCCTGTTTTACATATTAATATTGTCAATCCTACTTGTTTTCTAGAATTGTGAAGAAGAGATATTGCCAGATACACAGCACACATAGCTTCACTTGTTCAAGAGCTTCACTTGTTCAAGAAGCTACTAACAAACTAGAAACCATGAGCAGGTTGTGATCCTGAGTAAAAAAAGAAACAAATACGCAGATACAGACAATACCTTCCAGGTCACCTAATCCCTTTCCATCCCCCATTCATTCATACCTACTCAATGCCCCTTCAATGACTTTCTCCAGGATGCCACAGAAGAAACCAGCAGCAAATCCACTCCAGCAAGAGCCTGCAGGCCACCCTCTGGCTCTAGGAATCAAAAGGAGACTGGAGAGGAAAGCAAGACTACAACAACTGAGCAATGTGGGTAGACACTCAGTCCAAACCAAGATAAGCTCAGTGCTTGGTTCCAACAGACAATGCACCTGTGTGAAGTTACGTTATGAGATGCTTTGCTTCTTAAAGTTATCCTGACTTTGCATTATAACTGTTTGACATACGAACTAATGTTTCCTTTCAGCCACAAGCTTTGTAAACTCAAGAAACTCTTGCCAAACAGTGGCCTCAGTAGCTTCACTGTGTTCAGGTTCCACCTTCAGGAAGGTCTTAGCAAACATTGTACCTGGCTGCAAATCAAATTCAAAATATTTCCTTAAATATGATGTGCACATACATACAACAGAAAAAAAGGAGCAAAATACAACAGCAGAGAAGACAGCAATTGGCTGTGAAAGCAGCTATTGCACAGCCCTTTCTGGCCTTCCTGATCACAAGATCCAGACTGTCAAATGCCAGAGAAAGAGAGAGGGAGGAAGAAAGAACAGAGAAACAAATAAAGCAAAGAGAAGAAAAAGAAAAAAGCTGCATTTGAAAGCTAGTGTACACAAATGGAACACTAACAAGCATCTGGAAGGCATTAACACCAGGAAGACAATAAACATGTGCTTTTCACCCTCAGATAAAAATCTCACTTGATCAGAAAAAATGACACTGAAAATAGGGAGTGGGAGGGAAACATTTAAAGGCTGTGGCTGCTGTGGCTCATTAGAAAATTGAAAGCTTTTCAAGGGGGTCCAAAAGGCTCTGCTCTGAACCTGAAACTATTCAGTAATTATCTGAATGACAGAGAATGCTTATTCAGCTTGCAACATCAACCCTGCTAGATGAGATCAAAATTTAAAATTATTTAAAAATAGCAGAAATGGTTGGGATCGCACGTAGCCAGGTGTCAGCAGGGAACAGCATGCTCCCTAGCAGTGAAAAACACAATGCCAACAGAATCCAGCTCTAGCAAGGTGTGTGCTCAAGTATATCTCCAGCTCAGGACATCACACTTTAAAAAAAAAAAAAGCAAAGGTGAATCAGAGCTTGATGGAGAGCAACATGAAATATCAGATGCCCACACAGACAGTAACTACCAAGAAGGGATTGTTTAGGCTGAAGAAAATATTGCAGAGAAGCTTTTAATATTTTTAAATACAGAAGTTTGAAATGAATGAGAATCAAAACCATGCCTGCTCTAACAGTGTAAGTGCAGGGCTTTCAAACACTGCAAGGAAGCGTCCCAAATGACTAATGTGAGAAATCACAGCTTTATTTCACACATCTAATTGATTAGAGCTGTCACCTCTGCCACTGAATAAACAGCAGTAGCACTACGTGCCTCCATGCCTTCAGATTTCCAGTTACACTGACCAATCTGATGGTTTTACCATAGGCACTATCATTCCTGTATTTCCTCAGGAAAGTTTCTCGAAGTTTTCCTGATGCATATAAAAAAACACCCTATAAATTTTAAGTGTGGGCAATCCAGGTTGAATTTGAACCACCTACCTCCAAAGGCAAAGCACCACAGTAACTTACTACCCACATGTGTAGCTCTGGTGCGAGGTGCAACTTAGAAAGCGGCAAGGAGAATGCAGCACTGGGACAGATCCCCTCGAGCTAGCAATAGTCCAGCTGTGCTTTGGGAATACCCTGAGAGCTCTGACAGTCCTGAATGTATGCACTGGCCTGCAGTCCAAAATAACAACACTTTCACACTGCCAATCAAATAACCCAAAACACCCCATAAAACCTAAATTTGGGTTATTTCTCCTGGTGAGCTGACAAATCTGTGTTTGTTTCACCAAACCTGTCTTCAGATAAACAGAAAAAAGACGAAAAACACCTTCTAACAATGAGGATGGAGGTCCTCTTGTAAAGAATTTTATCACTTGTTACATGATCCCATTATTCTCCCAAGTTCAGTAGGAGTTCATACTTCATTGACAAATCAATAAATTCTATAAGCCTTAGAAGCTAACCACACATTCAGAAAGGAAGAAGGAGCTCATCTCCTCCTTTAGAGTGCAGAGGACACTTGGATACCTTTACCCTGTGGATGGACTTAGCGTAACATTTCAGACACTAAATCAAGATATTATAGTACCTGGGACTTTATCCAGAACCTTTTTTTTTTTAAATATGCATTATAAAAATTTTGGTCTCACTTCAGCAAGTTTTCATATAAATAAATTAAGCAAAAAATATCTTTAATTACAGAATGGAGAAAATTGCTGCACTTGATGAAAGGCTGTTTATTCAGCACTGACAAATGCAGCCTAATGAATGCGAGAGTGCCAGATTTTATTCTCGCTGAAGATGTAGTCTTGCTTTTTGTTTCAGAGAGATTGTGGAAACATTTATTTTCCCTTTGACCCCGGCTGACTGACTAAACTAGTCATACTGAATTGTGCAATTCTTGATATGAAAAGCATGTGTACAATGAAAGAATGAAAAATGTATTTTAAAATTTGTATTAAGAGGCAAGAATCATAATTATTAATCACTATGTCAAGATAATTACTGTATGCAAGGGCAAATGAAGAGATTTTTGGTGGCATACTTATAGTTCTCGTTCTGCGTGAAAAGACTGGAGGCAAATAATAATGATTAGTACAGCTTAGCATAGTTTAAAAGGCACTGAATTAGCTAATGTGTCACATGAGAACGAACCTTTATTGACAGAAACTTCAGCTAATGCATAGCAGTGGTAAAGAAGGTTAATAGAAAACTGGCTTATCACAAGGAAAGGATATTAAATGTATTATGGCATGATTCTGCAAAACCCCAATAAAACCATGTTTGAACACTGGCAGTCTATTTTGGCCAGCTTACTTGAAGACAGAATTAGGTTGATGGAGAGCGCAGCATGAGAAACAAAGATGATGAATGGGGGAAACAGGGCTTAAATATCAAGAGAGAAAAAAGCATGCTTTATTTAGTATTGAGAAAATATTAAGAAGAGATATGACTGAAGTATTTATAATAGCCACTGGTTATAAAAAATAAGCTCAGTGACTAATTCTTAGATTATTGGACAGATCAGAACTAAAGGTGAACAAGGCTTTGTAAAAGGGAAAAGATACCAAGCAAATTTAATGAAACACTTCTCAGGAAGAAGAGAAAATAGGTAAAATGATGCTTCATGACTAAATTTAAACAAAAGCTGGGGGACTGTGTGGGCTGGGTAAAAGCTTCTAGGGAGCATAATTTGTAATAGCTGAGACATGTTTCCATTTACACACACACACACAAGCATCTGCTGCAATTTTAAAAATAATTCTTAACAAAGGTTAAGAGTTTATCTAATTTGAAAGAGGAAGAAACAAAATCATTTACTACTACTCCTTTATAGTACAGATGCAAATGGCCAAATATAGTATTTTTTTAGTACTACTCCTTTAAGTATTTAAACACAAATCATATAAATGTTACAGTAATCCAACAAGATAGGCAAACCTATTCCTTACCTAAAAAGCAAGACTTAAATTAATAAAACTATTCACTTCAAGTTGCAGAGCTAAAGATTGTCAGCCACGATCAGAAACTGGGAGTTCTCAGCTTCCATCAGCCATACCCTGCTCTCCACACACACAAAGACTTTAATGAATTATTTACTTTTTCTTTACTATCAAAGAGGAGACAGCTTTATTGCTTTACTCTTAAGGTGCACTTAATTATCCTTGAGCAACCCAGTCCTGTCCTCCCCACTGTATTTTAACAAGCTGTCTACATACAGTGTTCACATGTTAAAGATGGAGGCTGATTTAATATGCTTATATCTCAGCTTAAAAACTTGACTAAACACAAATTAGGAAAGAAAATTAAAATAACAAAAACCAACCAAATCACACTGGATTCTAGTCTAAGTGGAACATACCAAGTACTTAGAAAATACTGAATAAAAACGCAAAACAAACCACAGACACACACTGGTCTGCATGACTCATTGCTCCCTTTACAAGTAGCTTTAATTTTTCAGCTAATTTGGTTCCTGTAGATAAGCACCCCATAAACAAAGACCTCTGGATGCTGAAGGCCTGACTGATTCTAACATCACTCTGTTTAGCAGTCACTCTTACCCTGTGCTTGACAGTTCCTCTGCATCATGCTCACCTGTGCCATTCTACATCCTTCTCTTTGAACATTTTAAATACACAAACAACAAATTATGCAATTTGCTTTCATCAGGCTTTTCACAAAAGTTTCAAGAGCTGTAAAATTGGAACATGGTGGTTACCTGTGATTCATAAAGTGACAGATGACCTGGGAGACCTCTACCTAGGAAAAATAAATCCTAAAATGCAATTTTCACACTCTGGGGTGTAACTACTCTGCCTTGGGAGTGTCACCGCAGTTTTGAAGGGATTAAAACAAAGAGCAGTCTCCATAACTAAGCCAGCTAAAAGTTTAATTAAATACAATTGCTTGCTGTGCTTCCCTTCCCCAAACAGCCTCATACATATTTATCACTGTAATTACAGCAGTAAAAACCTCCACAACTAATTATGCCATGCTTCTAGTCTTCTATATGCCTGGAATTTTTTACATAATTACTACTGAAATTAATTGCAAGTTAGTTAATTCTGCACTTTGTCCTTTCAAGCTTAATTGAAAATTAAAATTTTTCAAACCAGTCATTCTTGAAAGCATGGTGCTTTTACCTCAGATGGTGCCATAACCAAAATGCTATTTTAATGGCTTTTAGTAATACAGCGCAGGGGAGTAGTGTAAATGTTATCATTTAAAATAAGACAGAGTTGCTCTAATGCATACGTACCATATGCTTGGTAGTGCTACACTTCCCATAGAATATTCTGCCTGCCCAGTGCCACCTGGCCTCTCATGCAGTGCACTAGCACGCCACCCCTTGAGACAGAGACTGCTATCAGCCACAGTTAGCTTAGATCAAGTTCAAACCTGGAATTCTATTTGACTATGGTTTAAGCATTGTGCCTAATATTTCAAGGGTGACTAATGATTTTGGATGTCCAGTTCTACAACTGATTTTGAAAAAGTAACAAACATTTCCTCCCTTAAGAGGTGAAGAGCCAAAATTTGATTTGGTCTAGAAAAATAATTGCCTGAAAAATTTTGACTGAAAAATAATTGCCTGAAAAATTTTGACTTAGCCCAGGAAGCACACAGTGTCCTCACTTTCTAGGGTAGTCTCTGTAATCAACTGTGATTTATTGATTTGGGAGTGCCTTTAATGAAGGACACTGTACAATACAAAATCTTCCTATCAACTAAAGAAGTATCTAAATGCCATGCTGTGACAACAGACAGAAGATGCAGAACCCCTGGATGGGGATCCCAGCAATTTCCAAAACACAACTGGTACTCAAAGAGGACCAGTGACACATCTCAGCAAACCAGAGGACATTTCAGGGGCCCACACCATATAGCCCCATGTAACTCAATCCAATATTTTTATCATTTCACTATTATTTTAATTTAAACCTATGTCCTTAGGATCTTATAACAGTGGCAGTATTAGTGGGGTTTGCCCATTAAAATAATTCATTGTTGTTTTAAACAAAACAAAGTCTGTATTTCAAACACCTTTTCAATCTTAACTTCAAAGCTTCAATCTTGCTGTGTTTATTTTTTTCCATCTGTCAAGAAATCTTGCAAATTTCTAATCAGATAGACTTTCAAAAGCACAAGACAACTTTGCTAGGAGAGAACTTGTTCCTTACTCCTTCACTGTAAGTCTCCATAAGCCAATGACTCGATGGGTAATTTTTCTCTTACAACCTTTTGTTTTCAATTTCTGTGGAATCTTTCAATTCCGTAGAAATATTTCAATTTCTGTAGATTAGTTCAATATCTTGTTGCAACAAAAATCAGGGTGGTTGGGGAATAATTAAAAAGGTAATAAGAAAAAGCATTGAAAGTCAAGAGCCCAAGGATGCCAAGAAAGCTCTTTCACCAATGCCATAAAGACCTATGACAAGTGATCCCTTACCAGTAAAGCAAATGAATACAGTATTTGTTCTGTCTCAGTAGACTAATAGCTGCCTGTGAGTAGATGTGAACCTGTGAACCACATGTTTATTATTAGCTAGGAGGTTCTCAACAAACTGGACTGGTACAGTGTCAGAAAGCAATGATTTCTGTTTTACAGATAATTTGCAATTCAGTGACGAAAAATCCCTGCTTGTTTCCTATGTCCACTTTAAAAGTGAAGCAAAACACAAATTCACTTGTGCATTTTCAGAGACTGACCATAATTAAATACTTCTACCTACATAAAATTGCAAAGCTCTTTGTAAACCAGTCTCACATTTTCTTAACCAAAGAAACTTCATTGTGCTAATGTTTACCAAGTGTTACACAGATGTATACATGAATGATTTGGTGTGAAATTAATGATTTTTTTGTACTCTGCACCTTTATCTGATAAAAGTCTTCTATGTTCTTATTTGAACCTCAGAAAACACAGCTCAAAAATTTCATGTTAGTTCAGATGGTCTAACATGAACATGCGTACATGCTACACTAAGAAGCATTTTTAAAACCTAAAAAGAACAAGAAAAAAAGATTCTGTCAGCGTTACAAATGTTGACAGTCATTTATTTCAACTACCCCACCACAATACTTCTGCTTTAATTAAACATTAAATCAGTCAAGTAGGCATGCAGATTTAATTACTGCTGTGGTTTAAAATGAGCTTATTTTCCCTTGAAGCCAGTGAAGGTTAGCAGGATGACCTCAGTATAATGGAAAATCCTCAGTCTGGCAGGATGCTGGACACGAATTTGTCCCTTATGGCACAGTTTAAATATCGTTCTCAGTAATGCAATGCTCACAAAGAAGTACTGGTTTTACAAGTTTAATCCAAACATACCTGAGGTCTATGGCAGCTGAATATTTGATGGAAATAAATCAACCCGTTTTAGGGAAACAGCCTATTCAGCATTAACTTTGTCAGTTCAATAAGAGTGGACCTGATGCAGAAGTCCCCAAACATCTTCATGTTTGATTGATACTTTTCTCCTCTGACTGTGACGATTTCACTCAGGCACCTCGGTATAGGAGTCAGGGTCAGGTCACTTCAAGTGAAATGGTCAGAGCTCTCTTAGGGGACAATGAGTGGTACAGGAAAGGGGAAAGAAAAGAGGAGTCTTTCAGGCCACATGGTATCAGTTCAAAGCATTTCCCATCAGACATGAGAGTGAGGACTGTCACCTTGAACAGAGTCTCTTCCTGTTCACACCAGGGGTTTGGAGGAGACCAAGAACACACCCACCAAGATGATGGTAAGAAGCTCTGTTCTCTCCTGAGTTATGTCCTACAGGGACTTCTGGGATAGCTGTCAGCAATCTGAAACTCACCCACTGACTTCCAGACCTCTGTGAAGGAAAATTTGTGTATGTCTTTATCCTTTTTCTGCACTAAGATTTTTGACCAAGAATCTCAAAGGCTCTATGTCAGATACAGACAGTGATTCTGGTTCTGGGCAAAACACAGGCAATGAAAGCAATTACCTGCTTAATGACAGATATGAGTAGCTGAAAACAGGGCAAAGCTGTTTAGTAGGAAGCAACTACAGATGTTTGTATTTGTTAAAAAACCTAAGCGTGCAGTGAAAAGCAACTGGCAGCTGAGAAGGTACTTAGTAATACAGTCCTCTTGCATTTAAAAACTGCAGATGTCCTGAGTATCTTTGCAACCCTACTCTAATACTCTGTCTAGACAAAAACACCATAGAATGTATAACATATGACACTTTCTATATCCTCTGTGGGGATTAAGCAATAAATCAGGTTTTCAGACGCAGAAAAATTGCATTCTTTTGAAAGTGACTTGCCAAATTTCAGTAAAGGAAAGGTTTTCTGCCCTTGGGAATAAACGCATGATGCTTTAAGGATAAGTAGCAAAAGATTATATCCAGGAAAATAATTGAACCAGTTTTGAAGTAATAGACCCTGTGGAGATCAAGGAGAAAACAATGACATTCTATACTGCACACCCTCTTTTTAATGCTGCATCTTACACAAACACTCCAAACTTGACACTCATTGTACAGAACAAATATTATGCATGTCCTTCATTGCATGCTAATTCTGTAACAGAACTGCAGCATTATGCAATTCAACACAAAATCAGTATTCTTCTATTCTTCTTCTTCACTAGCATCTGATAACAAAGGCAATTGGGGCTGTGTGATTCTTTCATCTCCCCCAAGTTACTGAACCTAGCCTTTAGATTGTGGCCTAACAATTACAGAATTCACCCAGGAAACAGGAGATGCCAAGTCTCATCTCTTCTGCAAGGACTGCTTACACTTTTCTATACAGTGCAACATATAAATACATGAACCCTACTTATGGAGAATGGAACACAGAGCTGCCTCCTCCCACACCTCTTTTGGATTATCCATCCTATTTCTCTCCCTTACCCACCCAAGGACTCTCCAATTCTCTCCTACAAAGCAATAAAATGTCATAAAAAGAGTGTTTCTACCCATATACCCTGAAGCTATAGAGTTCAAGGTTCTCTCTTCTGGTGTTTTGCTCATAAACATTTTAGGATGAGGGCAGCAAGGTGTTCCATTCTCCAACAAAGATTTAACTAACCATGATAGAGGATGAAAGGGAAAAATCAGCTTATCCTGGGTATTTCTGAGGTAAGTAAATGCAAATGTTACATTTCTGGTGGAAATTAATCCTGTTTGTGCATGTGAGCCCTCCACCTTGGAAGTCTTTGAAAAATGAACTCCAGCTAAGAGCACCTCAGTCATATATATGCGTGAAACAAAAGCCAAACTTCTTTGCTCCACCCAAATGGAAGCAGATACAGAACACTTCAGCTGCATTAATCTAGGTCCCTCTCTGGACTAACTGCTTGCTATACAGTGGCACAGATCTTTCAAAACCACATCCTTCTCATGCCATTGTCTCCACCATTACCATCAGCGTATGGGGGATAGATTAGCAGCAATCTTTGTGACTATGTCTTTGGCATAGTTTCTTTATTGAAACTCTAATGTAATTATTCATTTGCTTACTAATTGCTTGTTGTTTCACTGCAAACAGGATATAGAGCATTTCACTTAATGAATTGTTCATCCTTATTTAACAATCCTTTATACTGCACTGCTTTTAAATAAGGGGCCGAGTAAAAAATCTGCTGCATTACATCATACAAGGCAAACACGTTCTTGAATAAGGAAAATTTCCTTTCATCTGAAGCCTACAGACCAACTTCATTGGTTCTATTTACTTATACTTGGTGAATGCATGCCACAAAGCATAAGCATTTGCATGGCAATACATGGTGTGTGATAAACATCTTAAATACTTTATGCAAATTCCTTTTTTTCCAGCACAGGAAAGCTCCTATCCATCTTATATTTTTAATACTTCACATCCATCTGTGAATTTTTAACACCTTAAGAGGTGACTTAAATAAACCCTAACTCAGACTGAATTGTATGGAAATAGCTCAAGGCTCTGACTTTCTCCTGTAACTAATGGCACCCTTATAAAACACATAGTACATGCTCTTAACTATTTTTCTTGATACCCTATACTAAACCAGGTATCCTGGAATTTTCCTTTCACCCCTCCACTTTGACAAACTCCTGATCGTTAAAATATCAGAAAAAAATGCAAGCAAGTGCTTTCATCTGTCTAGAAGAATATTTTGAACTAGGCTGAAAATCAAGAAACAGAAGATACAGACCTCCACTATTCAAGCCACAACATGTTCATGGATGAAGTCTGCTGTTCATTATCAAAAGCTTTTTAGCAGGAAGAAAGCATGCCAGGAACCTGTTCTCCAGTAATATATGTACATGCATATGAAAAAAGAACACATCTGTTAAGACTGCATTAATGTTCACTTTTGATTGCTCTGGACAAACAGTTAACAATTAACCTGCACTGCTGACTAAAAAAAAATAACTTTCTACCTCTTCTAGTTAATACAGATGCTTTCTCCTCAGGAAGAAAAACACATTTTTCTGTAGCACACAGAATTGTGAGTGCAGGTTTGCTGTTCTGCCTCATGGTTATACCATGCATTTAAATCATACACCATTTAAGATAAAATAATATGAAATTTATGATCCTGTCAGTTTTTAAAAGCTAATGATATGTGCTACTTAAAGCAAACTGCAAGCCCAGTGGGAGGCATTATAATTAATACAGTTTGTTCAAAGAAAAACAAATGCAATTCCCCCTCATCTGTCAGCCAGCTGCACTGCAACCTGAATGCAAAGAACATGGAACAATAAAGCAAAAGTGTGAGAAAATCAGACAGAATTGGGGCTCAGCAAAAACCAGTAAGAATATAAGCCAACTGCAACAATATCAGGCAGGAAGATTTGAGTTTGTAACATCTCTTTAATAAGTATAAATTTTCTCCATCTGTCCTGATTTCAGGTTTATCTTTCCTAGCAGAGATTACCAAGCAATTTTGAAATGCTCTCTCCTAAGGAGAGCTCTTCAATTGGACTTATAAATTATGAGAGCTTGCAAATTCAAGCACAGAGAAAAAGCACAGTAGAAAACAGCAGAAAGAACAAAGAAAAGTCTGCACAGCAGAATAGGCCATAGGAATTTCTCCCCAGTCCCTGAAATCACACCCACACCAATCAGTGGCGTCCCATTAGCCACTAATCTGATATTGATTTTAATCTCATTTACACCAGATTAATTGCTACAATACCAGATGACTTACTACTCATTTGAAATGGAGTATGTTATACTCAGATCAGGTCCTTAACATTTTGACAATCTTAATATTGATTCCCCCACAGCATCTAGTCTTGCAGAATTCTTCTCAGTAACATCTACAAAGCCATTACTTAAATTTTTTTTTTTTTAAAAACAACACCACCAACAAAATTTCAAGACTGGCTGTCAAGCACTCACAACAAATTCAATCAGTATTTGGTAACATTTTCATGCCCCAATATTAGTATGGTACTTCCAAGCACTTGCTGAGGCTTGAAACAGAGACATTTCATTTTCGCACTGAAGCAAATGTCAATTTTTTAACGTGCTGTGCTGCTAAAGTTAAACAGCCTTCATCTGAGTGAGAAACCAGTCTTGTGGACTGCAGGTTAGCCAACAGTTTCCAGGTAGGACATGTGAACAGGTATCCTTGGTAGCAATCTACCTAGATAATGGTAGGGACACAGCCTCTTCCCCTCCTGCTGAGCCCTAGTGATCCAAGAGCTGTTAGCTGAATATTGAAGTTGAGGTGTACATAAATGTATGGCTGAGTTTAAATTACCATGTCAATAGCAATGCATTGTTGGGCAGCTCTTCATACACATAAACCTGCACAGCTTCATTTTTATGGCCAACAGCTGTTTCTATCTTTAAATGATGAATACTTCATTTTGAAAGATAAGGAAAATAGTCAACCAGGTCTTCTCTACACTATTACAAAATTCACCTGGCCTGTGAGAGGAGTAATACAAAAGGGGTGACACCAAGAACCTTCCTCTTAGCACATTTCCCCTTAAAGCACAAGGCATGCATTTCTTTTAATTGCATTAAAAGGACATGGGTGGATAATGACATGCACTGCAGATCTACTTAGAAAGAAAATTACCCAAAATTTGGTATTCATGAAGATTTAAATAATTTTTTCTTGCACTGCTTTTTCTCCTTCCCTTTCCCCACACCTCTACAGATGTGAAAAAAAAATCTAAATCTAATTTATACAAGTCCCAGCATTTTTCTTGGTACAAAACTTGTAATAATACACACTTTTTCAAGCAAAAGGGCAATTCTGAGACTACACAACCCGGAGGAACTCAGGGTGGCATCCCTCAGCACCCAACTAGGTAAGTGAAAAACCACTGTCACCACCAGCATCCGAGCTCCTCCTCAGAGTTGATTATTGCATTGCTCTAACTTTTGCTTAGCTCAGTATCATAGAGCAGTGCATATGATATATGCATCATACTTGTTAGGAAAATAGAAAACTGTTTTATTGCTCATTGACTACTATAAATGTTAATAACTGTTCCAGCCTCTATTCTTCTCACTGCTTTCATACTCTTTAAGGGAACAATGTTTTTGCCTCACACAACATACTGACCCCATTTGCTGGATTTTCAGCTTGACTGGTCATTTCTTTGAACTGATGATTTAAAGTGGTAGACACTATTTCTACCACATTTATTTGTGAAAGAACTAATGGTATCTTTTAAATTTGGGTAACCTGAGGACTGTTTCACTTAGCTATGCACAGAAACTGAACAGAAGCAGCTGAATGAACAGCACTGAACACAGAATTCACATCAATGAACTGCATAACCCACATGATATTTTATGTGATGTGGGGCTTATATTAATTCTTTTCAGTATGTACAGAATCATATAAAATTCACAATTGTCTTCAGAATGGTAAATGATTTTAAATTTTAATGGCTTAGAAGTATCCTTTCAGACTCCTGTTCTGAAGATGCCAAAACAAAACAGTGTCTTCTCACACATCGATTATAATCAATTAACAAACAAGCTGTTCCTGGCCGAGTTGAGGGGGCACGGGAGTGTGCCAGGTTTGGATTGTCAATAAATCAAGAAGCAATGAGTCTCCTCTCCCTAGCACCTCCACAGCACTTGTGTCATCCTCCAAACTCCACGGGACTTGTATGTTGTAACTTCAGGGAAACGGAGGCCACCATATACACACACTGTGTGAGCATGGTCATTATGAAGATGCCAACAAAGCAACTACTTTCCAAGTAAAAAGCCTCAATAGATCACCAGATGCTTCTTCCTGTGGTTAATTAGTAACAGTAAAAATTCTCCCCCACCTCTGTAATAGAAAATAAGGCCTCAGTGCCTTCCCTGTTCTCATGTTTATTTCATGTTTTGGCCTTCATCACTGATTTGCAAAAAAATTTTTCTTTCTCTATTTCCATGAAGAGCAGACCTGAATGAGCATAAACTTCTCTTTTGAGGAAGCACACTCTGGAAACACTTTTAATTGCACTGTTTTAGTGAGAAGGTATTAACTTCTTTCTGATAATTAGTGGATTTAATTAATAAGGACAGTCTTTCAAAGAACTAAAATCTGACTTTCTAATGCACACCAAGCTTAATGGAAAAAAACCTACATAAAATCAGAAGCAGGGATAACATACCTAGAGTCATTAAAAATATATGTCAAGACTACAAAAAGGGTATCCAAGTCCTTTATCTTCCCAAGAGACAAAAATTACCTGTGTAAGCAAAAATAACGCCAACAAAAAACCCCCAAACAAAACAGATAATAAGGGACAAATTATAAATTTCGATTCATCATTACTTACTTACACAGACAAAGCTAAAGAGTGACCAAATCATATTCTGATGTTCTGATACTTCCATTTAATCACTGGACTAATTTCAAATGGAAATGTAAAAATATGAAAAGGGATAAAAACATTCGATAGAGAGATTTAGAGGCCAGAGTATTTTGAGATCATAATGCAAATGCTTATTTTGCAAATATCCTCTTGTCACGACATCATTTTTTATACAACTCTAAAGTGTTCTTATAGGAATTCCTAGGTGAAATGGATCTTCAGTATTAAACTCTCCTTGCTGCTCAAGAGGATTAAAAAGGCATAAAAGAGTCACACTAAAAAACAAAGACTAATGTCTACAATCAGACTGTATTGATCAGAAGGGGAACTACATTCTTCCTGTTGCACTTCAAATTGCTGATTGATACAAGCATTTTCCACAAACTGAAAAATGCCCGTTTCACCCATGCAGAGGTCACACAGCTGGTTACGCCAGCAGTCAGCGTAACAAAGTATTAAAAGCTTTTTTTGGAAATTCCACATACAGGAGCTCCACATTGCCTGAAGTGAAATAATCTACTGGGAGAAATGTGATTTGAAATGAACTGCAAACATACAGCAGGATCCAATCAAGATCACCCTATTCCAAAACACCTTGTTGGAGGTGCCCTGGAAAACTGCATGAATTAACTCCCAACCTTTCCAAGGGCACGTGCAAAGGAGAAATGGATTCCCAACTTCTTCCTGAATGTTTTCAAGTGAACTTGTGACAGTATGTTTCTGTCCTGCTGGATATAAAAGATACTAATGGTTACTATCTTTTTAATGTCTTTTTACAAGGGCATGTAGTGACAGGACAAAGGGGTTGGCTCTAAACTGAGAGCAGATTCAGATTATGTATTAGGTAGAAATTCTTTACAGTGAGGGAGGTGAGGCACTGGAAGATGTTGTCCAGAGAAGTCACGGATGCACCATCCTGTCCCTTCCAATATTTTTCCAATAGAAAGTGTCCCTGCCCCTGGCAGAGAGCTTGGAATTAGATGATCCCAACCCAAACTGGTGTTAATGAGTCTATGATTAAGGAAGCAATCAACAAATACTTTATATAAATCTCTAACTTTACCCTTTGAAGATAAAGGAAGTGCTACTGCTATCTTAAAAATTTGGGGGAAAAATTAACTGAAACTTGCTGTAAGTCACATAGTAGGATCACAGATGATCAAGGAACTAAATTCATTCTCTCAATTCTTTGATTAGATGGCCCAAGTGTCAATGATGCCTTGTTTCATCTTTATGATCTCTGGTAATGATTACAGTGTGTCAGGAAGCCTTTAGACAGATCATTCCTATATTTCTCTTCTAGCTAAAAGCAGAGTAAGAATAGAAAAAAAGTATTTTTAAAAATAAAAACTCTATCTTCCTTGATTTGCAAAACCAGTTGCCAACAATGCAGATCCTCTTAGTAACACTGAGAAGGATCAAGAGCAAGGAATACCTTCACATATTCAGCAAGTAAGCACTCTGAATCACACTGTCAAATGCGTGACTAAATGTCTGACTCCCTCCAGCAGCTCTCTTCCTTCTCTGGAGGATGCACTCAAAAAGCTAAGCTCCACAAATATACCTAGAAAATCCTTCTTCCCTAGGAAGATGCCCTGTTATAGAGGAATCATTACAATATCAATGAAACAGCAGATTAAGACCACAAGACTTATCAGCAATACCCTGCTCCCAAGTCCATCAATGCAGCCATGGCTACACCAGCACAAGCAGCTGGGATGTTCTCATTTACTCTGCAATTGGTCTGGAGTACAGACAACAATAAGTTCTGAAGCCACAATGGACTGGAAGATTCAGGATAAAGAAATGACATTAAAACATCCTTCTTTACATCTCTGAAGATTAGAACAGCTCCTGCTTTTAGGTGAAATCTATTCAGCATAGGATGGCAGTAAATGAAGCATGCAGTGAGTATCTGCTCACAGATGGGGCTTCAATACCTTTCCTAGATTAGCAACTTTCTGCTGAGCTACTGCATCCCCAGTGCAAGTCTGCAGTCTGAAATCAAAAATACCTGGGCCATAATGCAAAGTGCTACTTTGGGTTAAGAAATTTCTTAAAAACAAGTGCCTGCATCTGAAAACATTGTGCTGGATAAGCATCATCATCAGTCTCTCTTCAGCTGACCTAAACTCAATGCTAGAGTTAAAAACAAAAATATTGGCCAAATCTGTACCTCTGACTGACAGAGCAGAAAACATTCCCAGGATTAACGATTCTGGAAGCATGGTCTCATACCGATCCTATCCTCTGGTACAAGGCAGTTTGAAGGAAGACAGTATTGATCATCAATGCCTTATCCATGGGCATACATTTTAATTCTTTGGCGTTGAAAAATAGGGTGTTTGTTTGTATGAGTGCTTTGGCTTTGTTCATTTTTACAGTTACTGGCTACTTTTAGAAATTCTGCTATAGTTCAGGGGCAATATTATTCCCATGGATCAGGGAACAAAAGAAATGGAGGGCAGAGAAACAATCAGAGTCATAAGGTTTGCATAGACAGTTATAACAAAGAAGGCAAAGAATTTATAGTACAAAAGGATGCAAACACAAAAAGCTTAATGTTAACCTGATGGGATGCCAAATAAAACAGACTGAAAAGAAAATATTTGACAGTACATTCTCTGGATCATTAACAATGTCTAAAAATATCCTTGGTCAGCAGCTTTCCTTGACACAAGCAATCTGTTCAGAAAGGCAAGTCAGCCTCCCACTAAATCCTGATCAATAAAAAAATCCACAGGATGCAGTAAGATCTTCTCTTGGCAAGTTAAAGAACCAGTGCTTTGAACATCTGACTAAGCATGGTAGTGAGGGAACTAACAATTAAAGTAGCAGAAAGCTGTGGAGGTACATGAGGGAGAAGTGCAGAGGACAGAAGCTGGAAATACCAGTGTTCAAGCTGCACATCAAAATGCCACTCATAAGCACTTGATTTACATAGCTGATCTGAAAACTCATGTAAATAAATATTTCCTTTGGAAAAAATATCTACTTGGCATACAAGAATCAATCACATGATTACATGTTAATAGACAGAAACAGAATGCTCTGAATGCATTTAATTATAGTAATGGGAACCAGAAGGGAAAACATTACCCACTAGAGTGACAGAGGCTATGGCAAGCTATTCTGATAGAAAATCAAACATGTTATTCCAGAGTTTTCTATGTATAGCCCAGAGAAAAATGATCTTCCCTTTGCTCTAACAATTTTAAACACAAAACAAACTCAGCACTTGCATGATACCATTAACAGCAAAACAGAAACTAAAATATAACTAGCATAACCCTGGCATGGCACAATGATGTGAAAGGCTGATAATCCCTATAGAGTGACTGTAACACACCAGAAAAGCTCAGCCACAACACAACCTAGAGCTGACTTCTTTATCTGTGCCACAGAGGCACAGCAGCTCTTGAAACAGGCACAAACTTACTTAGCAACAGCTCAGGACATTTCACTCATCCATGACAGAGGCAATGTAGTTGTCAACACAGGAAATTATACACAACTCTGACATTCAAGTGTGAAGTTTCTAATTTTAAAGGTTCATCTTGAGAAAGGTCTAGCTCAATTTTTACACAGGGAAGTGTCTGAAGTGGCCTATTTTCAAGTCATAAAAATGTGATGAAACAGGAATATCCACAACAAAATATCTGGGGCAAAATATGGGAAGCATGCCAACACTATTTCAGCTTTCAAATCAATCTCTGTATTGGACAAGGTGCAAAACAAAAGCTTTGACTGTTAAAGCCCACAGTGATGAGTTGAATATGCATGAATCAGATCATGGAAAATGAGCCCACCAGTAGCAGAGATGATCTGGATGTGCTGCTCTCTGGAAGCCAAGACCGTGCTCGTTGCAGAAGGTGGCAGGTTTCACCACTGAACACTCACAGTGCAGCTCACAAGCCTCCCTGACAGCAAGACAGCACTTGGGGTGTGATGAACCTGTGATGATTCACTGCTTCACAATGAAGCCTTATCTTCATCCCTACCTGGCTGCAGATGCCAGGACAACAAAAAATGCAACTGATTTACCTCGCTGGTGTGAGGATGAAGAGCAGTGTTCAAACCAGACTGTGCTGTAAAGACATTACAGAGGTTATATTGAGTAATTATCAAGTTACTGCTTTTCACGCTAAGCTTAAAACCACATGGAAGTGATCAGATTTCACAGTTTAAAAAACTGACCCTCACCTCTAGCTATATATATAATTTATTAATTACTGTGCAACAATCAAACTACAAGTTTAGTAGCGCTAAGAAGCTGCATTGTCCATGCTCTCCGCATAACACAGAGCTGTGGAGGAAAGTTCTTTGCCAAACATAAAACTCTCAATTTAACAGCTGAAATTCACTTCCACACTGAACAGCAATCCCAACTTCATCCACTGCAAGCTCCAAAGTCAGAATTCATAGACTGACAACCTTCTAAGGGTAAACACGTGTTAACTAACGTGCCTTGAACTATGGTCTTGAACCATCTGCCTATTGAATCCCCTTCCCAGCTGTGAAAAGCTAGAAGGAATTAGTTTTCACAGAAGGAGGGGACAATTTGTGAATGCTATTTCCAATAGCACTTGACAGCACTTACAAAAAGTAATTTTGGTACCATGTACCACACATTGTACCTTCACAGAAGAACATTATTCTCCCCGTGTAAATAAATCCTCCTAGGCACATCACCTGTCCCTACCAGCTCCTACCTGTACATGACTAACACCCACAACTAGACTCTAATGAGCCTTCTGATTCTACTTTTTTGGTAGGTGAACTACCTGACATAGGAACTCCCTCCAGCCAGGGAAGTTCCAAGTAGTAGGATGTTTCATGTGGTGTTCTCATTCCCCTCATGTTGGATCAGACATACAATCAAGAACAAATACATCAGGTCTCCAGATATAACAGGAATAAGGCTTTGTCAAACCTCACTCCCCTGACAAACACTTCCTGTATTGTACTAGAAAAAAATTAGGGACCCAACACTAATTTTTTTTTTTTTAACCAAACAGCCAGAAGTTTTTGTTCTATGTATTTTCACACAGCCTCACAATACATCCTGTTCCTTAAAGAAAGCCAGCAAATATGCAGCAGTAACCCCCCAAGCCTCAGTGGGATGCACACAATGCCATGCAGGACACTGTCTCATTTGGCAAACACTGCCATCACACTGTTAGATTTGTTTGGTTTATATTGTCAGGATGCTTTAAACTTTTAAAGATTAGTTATAAATCAAAGCAACATGACTCTTTTTCAACAGAGCAGAGAGTCCTACCCAGCTTTTGTGGATGCATCTCATGCAGCTCTATAGACAGACACTAATTCTCCTGGCAACTGCACAAGTTAACAAAACCACATTTACATAATAGGATTGTGTAATAAACTCCTGGAAACCAAGAATCTCAAAGTTAACAGTCAGCTCTTTGTCAATGTTAATGATGTGCATACTTGTGTGCATGTGAGTGGGCAACAATCATCTGCAAAATGAAAAAACTGCATTAGCATTAAATTTTGAATTTTCTGAGTCTTGCTTGGGTTGCAGATTTAATTACTTTTTAATACAGGCTTCTTGTCCATTTTCTGAAAAGGGAAATAAATAGAGGGTTGTGAAAAATGAAATGCATCCACAGAATGTTATTGCTTTAGCCAAGTGATTATTTTAAACTGTTTTAATGTTTTGAAAGCTTTGTCTCAAGTAATCAAACACCACTTTAAGGAGGCTGCTCATGATATTTACGAATGCAATTGCTACAGTAATTTATTCTCAAGCTATTAGCTCACTGGGTCTCATGAGTCAAACACAGGATTAGGGTAAATGAGTTTCCTGAGATGCCTGTGACAGTGTAAGACAGAAAGAAAGGGAATCAAAACCTACTGCCAACAGTAGAAATAGGAATTCAGCAAGTTAAATGCTCACTTTCATCAGGAACACTGCCACACCACCATGCTAAAAGATACAATTTTCAAGGCTTTGTCTCAGATGAAAGCACAAGATCCTCACTGAAATATAGTCCTGTATTTAAAGTGTCAATATCTGATTTGCAGTTTATTGGCACTTTTCAAAGGACCCAGATTACAACTTCCCTTAGTCTGTGCCCCATCATCCTCAATGCAGTTCCCCTGGAAAGCGAAAAAAAACCCAGAACTGCCACTACCACAGCACCAGGTGTTCACAGAGAGCAAAGCACTTCTCCTGTGCAAGCTCTCAGGACTCCCACTTTGCCTTCTGGACTTCTGTGAACATGTCTCTTCAGAGCAAGCTCTTGTAATGAATTTAGCTACTGGTAGTTTGCAAGGAGAAATTGACATTACGAGGTACCTAACAGAAGACAGACTGAAAAACTCGAGCTTCGGAAGCCCATTTGGAAGCATTTTAAAGATGTAGTGGTAAGTTGTAAGAAATGATGGTGAGTCTGTAGGGTGGGAAATTCCTTCTCTCCTGTAGGAATGAGAACTACACCAACACTATGGGCTCCTGTTACAGTGACAGCTGTACCTCGATGAAGCAAACGTGTGCTTCATTTAAAACCCACTTAGGCAGAACATAGGTGGCATCATAATTCATAATCGTAAATGCTTTTAAATGACAACAGACAGGAGTTTTGTCCTTGCAAGGAATGAACCTTCACAACCTTGGTTAAGCAAGTGAAACTAGAGAAATCAGCAGCTTTCTCCAGGGCTGACAGAACAGATGGCTAAGGTGCAGCATGAAAACAAGAGGGAAAAGACAGGTTGATAATCTCTTCTGAAGATGCTCCCACTCACACATTACTACCAGAGAACAGATCTCTCCTTCTCCTTTCTTAGGCTGCATAGTGGTAAAGGACCTTGTCTCCCACTTACATCTCCTTTTGCATCTTTCCCACTACTTCTCCACCAACGGAATGAAAACCACATCAGCCAAACAGCAGCCATACCACACACCATTATCACCAGAGGGGGAAAACTGCCCAGGGGAAGGGCGACACCAAACTGCCAAGCCCACAAGGCCCAGCAGAAACACCTAGAGCTTCTCATGTCACTAAGAGACACTGTGCAACAGCTAGCATCCCTTTCAGATTCATCAGAAAATTACAAATAAGCTGGTGTAGAGGACACCAGTTAGAGAGAGAAGAGAGTCAAGCCCTCAGAATAACCATCACAAGCAATAACCACTCCTTTTTGTGTTCTGCACTGGGTGACACACTCCCTCATTTCGGCACAGCACCCCTGTCTCAGCAAATGAAGACCACTGAACATCCACCTGCACTTCCAGACACTCTGCCCAACGGGCAAAGGAAAGGATTTTCACCAGCAGTGGTGAGACAGGGGCTGGTACAGCACTGCCAGTGAATGAATGTGAGATGGAGCAAGGAATGACAGAAGGAAAACCTTTTAACAAACAGCAGCAACAATTGGAAGTTTTAAGAGATACTGGTGGGACGGAAGAAAGGAAATGTAGGGCCCACAGATTTCACTATTATGGCCAAAGAGATCTCCATTTCTACCTCACTGAATTCCCTCTGACAGTTTCTATTATTTTCTTCCTCTTCTTCTTCTACCCTCCCATGGAAGGTCTCCTAACCAGATCTGTTTTCTGAATGTTTCATGCAATACTTGGCTAGTACAAATGCTTTTCTGCTGCCTGAAATAATTTTCATGCTGCCTGAAAGTGCCTAAGAAAACAGATGCTGTTGAGCACTTGCTGAGGCTGCAGCCACAGCAAGTGGACACCAGGCAGAGCTCCCTCCCTGCAACAAACCCTGGCCATTCTCTGGGCCAGGCAGGGGACGAGGGCCTGCAACTGGATCTTGCCCAAGGAACCAGCTAAATAGGGAAGAGGAAACACCCAAGCATTTGCCCCCAGGCTCACAAGATACACTTTCAGTCTGGAACACTAAATGTAAACTATGTAGGGCAAAAGTAAGGTTTAGAAATTGAGATCCAACAAAAAACATAAATAGGTAATAAATTCAGCTAGACTGAGGATGGATTCATGTGATTTACCAGTCACTGAATGTGAAAAATCAACCTCAGTTACTTCCATCCATGGAGAGAGAAACTAGTCCAAGAAAAATGAAAGAGAATCCTTGTTTGATCATTGTTTTGAGTTCCAGAGATCAAAAAAGCCCAAACAGTATAATAAATAATAAAAAATGAAGTCACAACATCTGTATCCCTCCTGTACTCCTCTGAAATTAAGCACCTATGCAAACACATGAGACTTGCAGGAAAAAAAACCTCAGTATTGGTGTTACCAATATTCCGACGGGGCATGCCCAAGCTTGTCCTGCTGCTGAGCCCAATGGCGGCAGCTGGGGTGTTTTCACCCCAGAGACACCCTTGGCTCACCCAGGGACTGCAAGTGGTATTCCTCAGTGGAGAAACTTTAGGCGAAGGTGAAGAAGGAGTGAGTTCTGAAGGAGGGTTTTATCCAGAGTTTAATTCCAGTTACAAGCTCCTGAATCTAACAACGGCTCCAACAGAACTGAAGACCATGTGGCCTGGGAGTCCCTTTATCCGCGGGGCAGGGACAGGGAGACACCAACCAGGTGGGAGGGGAGGGGTCCCAGGGGGAGAAAGACACCTGAGTTGGCCAATGCTCCCCCCGGGGCAGGGGGTATCTTTCAAATCTACCAATCATTCGACGCCCCGTCTCACAGCCAGGGCTCATGGGGCTTGGGGTGGGAGGAGAGGAGAGGGGGAAGGAATAACACACTGCTACACCTCATAACAGATAGAATGCAGAGGACAGAATGAGATCAGGCCAGGTTGAACCATGCACAAAATGTCAACATAAAGGTCAGTGTTTGAAGATGAAGCCACAGGGCAGCAATTTAATAACTTCCTAATGACAAAATAGGCCTAAATGCAGCTGATCTAACCACTGGTAAAGTAACAAGCTAAAAGACAAACTCAGCACAACATGATCCTACCTCTAGACAATGAGAATCTTCTTGCAAGAGTAGTTCAGCAAGACTCAGCAAGAACTGGTCCACAAGACCTTAATAAAAAAATGCAGCTGGGATAGAGTGTTCATTAAAAGGAGGAAGCACATTTAATGTACAGTTCACAGAAAGAGTGGAAGCAGCCCAGTGAAGAGCAAACCTCACTTATCTCAGCAGTTTTCACCCAAAACAACTGAGATAAATTAATTATCTTATTCAGGATAAATCAAAGACCTAGAAAGTTTGCTCTGCATGGAAAAGACAGAAGAAAGGTAAGAGTCATTTTGCACTACAGGCTTGTAGAGGCCCTGAAACCACGTAGGCTATGTAACATTTGAGTTTTCCTTGGCTTTAGCACAGTGGTGAAGTTAGAACAGGAAAACATGTGAGAGCTGCAGTTACAATAATCCCCCAGAAACAGTAATTAAATCCTCACAGCCTGAGGCCTTGAAACTTTGACTGAACAAAGCATAGCAGAGTGGTACAGGACAGGGCAAACTGAATTGTCAAGATATGGTGATCCTTTTTGAAGCCATTAACAAGGAAGTAAGTGGAAATAAAGACTCTGTGATATCTGCTCCAGTCAGCATACTTTCAAGCAGCGAGAAGCCTTGCTTGTATTAAGTTATCTTTGGTGCTTCACTGTTTACCTCCTTTAAAGAAAACCCACAATGACATTCTATAAAAGGGTCATCTTTTCAAATTTGCCTAAGAGTACACAGCCTACTAGAAGTTGACCTTACTTGTGCATCTAAACATATGTTTAGAAAAAAAAATCCACTTCATTATTTTTGGCTTTCTTGTTGGGACAGATCCATAGCACACATAAAAGAGACACATTCCTTTCTCAATGTGCAAAGGGCAGAGGTGCACAGCAACCTCTTCATTTCCTTGGCTTTCTCACTTGCATAGTAAAAGTAGAAGGGAAAACGGTATGGAGAAGAAAAGAAAGAAAAAGCAAAAAGCTAAAGAAGTCTGTCCTAACTATCAGGAGAAGAGACAGAATATGATGAGATTGCAATTCCAGAGACAACTGCTATAAGAGTAAAGTAATGGTTTTGGAGAGGCAGTCCTGCAGCCCCTGGAAAGGAAGAAATTGAAGAAGTCTGATTAGTTTTTTTCCCTCCTCTACCTCTCACACCTGAAAAACTTGGGGAAGAGCACAGCAAACAACTTCACCCTGTTACACATGACAAAGACTTGTGGTTGAAAAAAGCCAAGGGAGATTTTTCTCTGAAGCATCACTCATAGAATTCACGAGGAATGCTTCTGGACAACTGCTGGCAGCAGCCTGCACTCAACCCAGCTGCAAAGGCTTCTTCCCCCTCCTCCCTTTTAATGTATGAGCAGGCAACAGTTCCTGCTCCGCACCCCAACCTCTGCAAAGCCATGTTTGCTGCTGTGTGCTGCACATGGCTGGGGCTGGCCAAAGGCTTGCGCCCAGCTTACACTCCAGAAGCGGACTATTAACCCAGTTCTTGTGGAAACTTCCTCCCCTAGCAGATGTTTAATGCAGTTAACTTCTTTCAAGACACCCCTCCCCCCCAACTCCTTTCACTGCAAGGGTTTGGTTCTGGTGTCCAATGGGAAGGTACTGCAGCCAACAAACACACCTCATGTCAAAAGCATCAGGACACTGCCCCCACCTAGCAAACCACAGGCAGGGAACTGCTAGCAGCATCAGAGAAACTCATGACATATGCTATAAATCATGGCCATAAAATATAAGCAGTACAAAGAATATTGTTAAAAAGGCAGAAAGGAAATTCCTGCTCTAACAGCTATAGCACAGCCAGAGCAGAAACTGACTCCTTTTCTCACCTGATTGTGAACTGCAGACACCACTAAACTTACATTAAATCTCTGCTGAAAGAAACACACAACTGCTATGAATACTGCCAGCTGGCAATATTCTTGTAGAGGGCCACTGTCTGGCAATTGCATTGGAGAGAAGAGATGTGGTGCAGAGATGGAAGAGAAAAGAACTTATACCCAGTCTTCTCAGGGAGATGTGCGATTGCTCCTGCCTGTGGGTTTTGAGGGTTTCCTTACATTTGTTTATGTTTTAAGCCTAGATGATTTCCTGCCCCTCCAAGATGACACTAAAATAGGAGAACAATGGGGAAGCAGCATAAGTTTGACTTAATTTCTTTACTTGAAGAGTTTTTCCAACAAAAGAAAGTAAAGAATATGGTGAGGGTGAAATGATGAATGAAAGAGCACAGAAACAGGAGAAACAGGTTCAGTATGTTTCCTCTAGTCTGTATTTACACCAGGCTTTCTGGAAAGATTGACCATATTGGTGATGTACAGGTAAGAAAGACACAAACCAAAAGCATTCCAGTACCTTGCTGGGAAATTCATTATTCAAAGGTTAACTCATTGCACAGTGTTTTTCCCTGTGCTTGGTTTCCACCTCAGACAGGCCATACAGCTTGCAGAGGCATCTGCTGGGATCTGTCTCCAAAACGTTTCCTCAGGCACTTCCAGCCAGCGCTCCTTCACATACAGAGTCTTGAATTACATCCACCTTGGCCAGGAAGGCACTCCCTGAATATTTTCTTGCAATTATCAGTCATGGCTAGAACCTGATCTCATATGGCTGCCAACTAACCATCAACTGGGATTTACATATCAAGAGGTGCAAAAGGTAGTCTGGAAAACAAGGGAGAGGCCAGCAGTGGCTTCCACAGACACTCAGTGATTCAATCACACCTGCTGTGAACTCAATGAAAAAGCAAGAATTTGGGCTCAGGATTGTAAACCTTGGCAGCTAATTCATCACAAAACTGATCGTGTGTGCATATCAACAGCACATTACTACCACCTCAGTCTTAATTATATGAGCTGCCTCCCACACAATAGCAATTGACAATACCATGGCCAACTGACCCTTTCATAAAATGCAATTAAAAAAAAAAAAAAAAGTAGGAGCATGGCTTAAGCCTCTACCTGTGATATGCAGCTGCTATTTGCACAGTAAGCTCTGCTCACTGGACCAGGCCTCATGTTCTACCACAACAGCTGTTTCCATCCTCTCATTCCTGCTGTAGCCTCCCTGCTGTCTGAGCCCATCTCTGAAGAACCTCTCTATCAAATTTATCCCAAACACACCTGTTCCAATCCGGTCAGACAAATTCTGCTTTAATAGCAAGTAAAAACAACAAAGAAAATCAACCTGGAGTTTGTTCAAGTTTTGAATTAAACATATGGTCCTCTCATCCCCCTTTCTATGGTTGATCACAGTTGACCAGTTTCTAAGCAAGGACACAACTTCCCTCACAGCACTGCATTCCTACAGTCACATACTTACTGTTTTCTAATTCTACAGTATAAAAAAAGAAAATTTAATTTGATGGTCACTTACTGTGAGGACCCGTACAATATTCCCTTGCAGTATTCCCACAACTATTGTTTCTTACAAGTATCAGCGCAGGATACCTTGCAGAGCTTCCATTTTAATTCCACATAATGCTCCCTTTCCCTCAAACTAACTCCAAACCACATCCTCACAAACCAGCCAGCCAAACTCCAGCCACCATGGACTTCGAAGCTGACTGACAGAACAGTTCAAGTTTTAGTTCAGAAAACCTCTGAGGTCTACAACTTGTGCTGCAGCACAGTCCTTAGTCTTCTGTAGAGAACCACAAACATTACTTGCCATGGAAAAACCACCTCAAAAAGTTTTAAAGTGTTTTCCTGACAACCATCACTAAATCAAGGCTGGTGTTTGCTCGCTATTCAGCATGAAGGAGGCAGAGGGAAATGACAATCTACAAAAAAATACTTTAACAAATGGAACAAGTTAGTTTTTAATTCCCACAGGTTTTACTGTAGCATAACACATTTCCTACCCTTTAACAAAAACACCAGATCCTCAAAATTATGTCCACTTCAGAGCTCGATAATAATTGCATTTGCTGTAGTGCATTAATGCTGATAGAAGCTTTGAAAGCCTCTGAGGATGTACTTCAGCACCAATGACCAGACTGAACAGTGACTGGCTAGTGCACTGCAGCTGATTGACAATATTCAGCAATTATTAATAATTTCTTTTCTTCAAATGACTTAATAATATTTTACACACCTTTTAAAAGTTTGGTATTTTTCCCCATGCAAAATAGACATGAAGCACACAACCCAAACTATCCAAGGTTATTTACCACACCAGTAGCAGTACCAGACAGCTCCAGCTGCTGCCACCTCTGTACTCAGGGCATGTGAACAGGCACTCCCAAGTGTCCCTGCCTTCAGCCACGTAAATGGAAACACTATTTAATCACAGGGTGTCACAGCATAAGTCACAGCTGAGATGACCACAATACACAGAGTACCACCATACAACTTCAGAAAGCTTCAACCCATACAGAGTAACAACATACCACTCCAGAAGGCTTCAGGCATCTGCCCATACAGAGTAACACCACACCACTCCAGAAGGCCACAAGCTCTGCTCCACTTGTTCTTCAGCCCAACCTTTTATACTCCTCATGTCCATGCATTGCACCTGTGTGCCCTCTGTTCCCTCTGGTGGTTGGTCAGTGCACCTGGGCACTCCATGGCTCGTTGCTTTCAATGCTGCTCACCTGCTTCTCACAGCTGCAGACCATTGGGGATGAGGCTCAGCTGCAGCCCCACCCCCAATTACCACAAACTGCGTGCCTACAATAGGGCATACGAATCAACAGGAGATCTGAACCCAGTGCTTCCCACTCACCAGGTTGTGACCTCCCTTAATAGCCCATACCTGTTTTGACATTTGAATTGAACAGAGATGCTAAAAGCACTTTATGGCACCATACCCTTCACACTTCTTGCTCTGCTCGTTCTCCAGGTTTTAGTGTTTGCATAGACTCTATATTACAAATAAACAGAAAATTAATTATTCAGCTTCTAATTTGCATTGCATGTTGATGTTTATGTAATTGAAAACCATATAATTACTTTATGTTTTAACATCCCTCATAAATATGGATTTTTGAACACAATGCTTTACAGCAAATTAGCACCAAAAATCCGGTAACATGAGATGGGAGCGTGAGTTACTTTGGCAAGCTCAGGGAACAGCACGAACACTAAATACTGGTTTGGTGTCTCTCATCACTTCACAATTTTCAGCAGGCAGAAGAAAATCCACTGCAGTTCCCAGCTTTGCTAGGAAGCCTGATCAGACTCTGGGACACAAGTTTGAATGCAAGAGCAGCAAAGAAGGAAAATCTAGAATTCAACAGCCTTATCCTTCACACATTTACAGGTACTGAAATGCTTGGCTGAGGATGAATCTCAGCTTAATCTAAAGCCTGGCAAGAAACCTCCTTTTTCACGATAATCCATTTACTCATCAAGTTTCATTTGCTAGTTTTAGATCAGGCAGTGAAATACCTTTCTCTGGAATGCCGGCTGTCAACTGGCTTGGGCTTTAAAGTCATCCTCAAGCAATGTGTGCTTCACAGTGAATACAGCACACTGGCATAGCAAGTTAAGTGTGATCTACAATAAAGAAACAAATGCCTTCAGCTTCAGCTGCAGAAAGTTAATGCTTCCATTGACCTGGCTGGGACCAGCATTTGGAAGGAGTGGGCATGAAGATCAGTAAGGTCTGGTAGATACACTTTGACATTAATATCACCTCAGTGATTTGGTATCCCCCACAATTAAGTTTTCCATACCTTTATTTGTCCTATAGGATGATATAAAATCATATTTTCTGTAAGGCAGAATAAAACTTCAGCTATGCTAGCACAGTGAAGTGAAACCACTTAGAGAAAAACAAGAACCACCCTAAACAAGGATTTCTCAAAGTAACAGACACAAACTGCCAAGGCATGTTGAGGTCCTGCACTCATGGGATCACCTGCACTTCTAGGGACAATTCTGCATTTCTACCTGCTCTCCTCCCTACAAACCAAGGGCATTGCAGCAGCACAGATTATAGCTAAAGGGACATCTGGCTAACCTTAACAATTTGTTGTTGTTGAGCAAATATCGGTAACATTTCTCAGCAGAGCTTAGTAACCCTGCTCTAGGGGACTGTCTACACTGAAAACATACTGCTTTAGCTCAATCACATAATTGGCTATGCACTAAACTGCTACACAATCTGAATGGAAACCGTTTTACATCGGGCCGTGTTGGCTCTGCTTGCAGCTTTAGCTTTGCGTAAGAACACACATACAAGATCTGACAGAGCTCACATGCCACAAAGTATTCCCAGATATAACTGAAGTAGTGAAAAGATACAGATTTTAACCACATGCAAAACTAGTTACAGCTGGGGACAGAGTTGCAGTCTGACATTTTAGGAGCCACATCTTCCAACTTTACTGTTGGCAGCTGCAGGCAGAAAAAACCAAACCAAAATTTAAAATCTACCCCAAAGTCTGACACTCAAGTAGCTGAGATCTGTTTTTCCCCCCACATACAGGTATATGCAACAACACTAGTCTTCTTGCCAATTCCACTGCTGCACAAAAAACCAGTCCAACTCCTACAAAGAAAGAAAGGGACAGTGGTGCTCTCTGCCCAAGTCCCAGTGCAAACTGCTGAATGCAGCCACCTTCCTCAATAGTTCATCTTGGGAAATCATTTCTAACCAGTGGTTACAGACATGACAATGCCAGACCAAGATTAACAAAGGCATTGAAGCATAAATTAACCTCACACCTTTTGCTGACCTGGTTAATGCACACAGGTCTCAAAGCTAGATTTAGGCTAAAACATTATTACTTACTGGAGATTAATGCCAATAATCAGGCTAAACAGCAAAGTTTAACTAAAAGTGCAGGGTTGATGGGGCCAGACCAGGTGGGAGAGCCATGCAGACCAGCTCCCAGCTGGGCTTGAAAGTAGAATTACAGGTTGGGGCAGGCCAGTCTGATGAATGAGGGTTAGAACGTGAAACAGAAGACACAGCCAAGCTAACTCCCACTCTCCTAGTGAGAGTGTCTCTTCAGTACTTAACCCAGGGAAACCTTTGTTGAGGCTCTTGCATGACATGTGTTTGCTATAACTCCCATTTTCCAACAAAAAACAGGTTGTCCCTGTACTGAAACTGCACTAACAGAAGGTTTCATTTTAAATACAAATGCTATAATAATTTTCTACAGTAACTGTAGAAAATACACTTGGTCACCTTACCTGGAACTGATTTTGTTTCACAGCAAGTCAAAGATTAACATCTGTGCCTCTTATTTGGATTCCCTCCAGTGCCAGCAAAAAGACTTGGGTCTGGCACCTACAGTCCAGCAACAGGAGCCTCTTGCACAATTAAATCACACTGACATAATGAAAAGTTAATGCAATTCAGCAGCCAGGGCATGGCATGACATGCCAATACATTCAGTGTATTTCAAACACCAACATGATAGAAACTTGTAGAAAATGTATTTCACAGGAATTTATTTATTTTTACTAATGAGAGCTCAAGAGATAATTTAATGAGCCTCAAGATCAATGGGGGAAAAGAATATCCTTTATTTCACACGTGTCTTCCTCAAGTGTAACATTTTATAACCTGTTTTTGAAGTTTTGAAGCACAGGCAATGAAACTGGATATCCATGTCATCACTTCTTTCTGGAACTTTTAATTAGACATAAATGCCACAAAGTCAAGGTAAGAATATCTGGACACAAGTGTTCAGAGCTCACATTTCATCTCTGCGTAGGTGAGAAGACCCCATGCCTTTTCAGGCTCAGTTCCCAGCTCTTCTCATCAGCCACCTGATGAAAGAAAAGTTTCCCTGCACCTCCTGTTTTTGTAAGTAGCCTGAGAACTGCAATTTAAATTCCAGCAACAAAAAAACCCCAACCAACCAACCAAAATTAAAAATCATGGTATTACAATAAAAGTCCAGTAAGGCACTCCAGTGAGACAGCGCTTCCATGATGGGAGTAAGCTGCGCCTTGAGGGAAGGCATTTTGAAGTACATCTGTCTACAGAACATACTTAACACAAGCTGGAGGCACAATGGTGGTTCTCCGTCCTTACTATCTTCAAGGAATTGCTTTCAGGTCAAGGTGATTGTTGCCAGATCCTATTTTTCTTCCCTATTATCCCTGATAAAGCTGTTGGTAAACATGATGACTCCTGGTGACACAACACCCCATACAAGATTTGACCTAGATCATAAAATTGATTTTTACAGTAGTCAATTCATCATTTGCTGGTAACTCTGAGCTTGAAGTCATCAAAGGTGAGCTGAGCAGGAGATTAGGTGAAGAGTCTGGACACCTCCCAGATCTAGAAACACCTTTTAAAGTAAGTTTTCTGTCCATTTGAAGACTTGAAGTCATTGCTTGTCTATTGCCACATCACAGTTGCTCTTAACAGAACATCTGCGCTCCAAGCAGGGGCAGCATAACATTTTGGCAGCATGTCTTTTATTATTCTGCCAAAATGACAGGCCTGTAGAAGCAACATGCTGGTCTACAAGTAGACTAATTCTCATCTACATTTGCCTGTTCTGCAACAAAACCTTGTCATACTCACAAGCTTAGGGAGCTGAGAGACATAGCAACTCAAATCCACTTGTACCAGCTGTCTGGACCTCTCCCTGAGATCCCCACATCTATTTAAAACTGCTTTAATTCCAAAGCCTCCCTGCACAGTGAAGTAAGAGTTCCTCTCTCAATCCCACTCAGAAGATGCTTCTGAATGAGTCTGGGCCCATCTACAAAATGGCTGGGTTATTATCAGCTGCTCTTATCAAGTGATCAACAATCCATTTTACAAGGGAGGCAGCATAGACCACAGAGTCCATGTGCTTATTAATTAACAAATTGACAAATTAACGCAGAGGTCAACTCGCCTGTCACCTGTCATTCGCCTGTCACATGAACACCTGCCTCCTGTACCTCACCTTTCCTGTTAGACTCCATGCTAGTCCTCAACTGATGGATGCATTTTTTTCTTGACAAGAACTCTCTCAAATAAATAAACTTTTGAGGAGAAAAAAGGGAAAGAAGAGGAAGCATGGATTCAGGAAATGGAGAAACATAGGATAGAAAAAATTCACAGCTAACAAAACCATTTCCATTAGTAAGTATTACAAAAGAAGGATATTAGAGAGCTAAATATGGTCAGGCAAAGCCTTCATTTAATAAAACATTCAGTGACATTTTATTTATGTCCTTCGTTATGTTTCTGCTTCTATTCAGTCCGCCTCTGAGTATTAAATTCCTGCTGCAGGCTGAATCTGGGCTAAGATTATGCACAATAATTGCAAGTTGAGCTTCAGTTTACAGACTGAGACAATAACGAGTCAGAGAGACTCAATAAAACCCTGTATAGAGACAGGATCAGACTACAAAGCTTTGGGATGTCTAAGTTATACCACAGCATTTGGGAATTTCAGAATTTCAATTTATCATGTGCAAAGGGCTGGTTACAATCTCCATACAGAGTGGGATGTTCTGGGAGCTATTTGTGTTTCACAAACTAGGTTTTGTGGTATTTCATTGAAATTTAGAGTACGTGTGTTCCACTTAGCTCTCAATTCTAAAATCCACTTTGCATTGTAACTCAATCATGCAAACATTAGCAATGGCCTTGGTGCTTACCTCTACAGCCAGCCCACTTCCAGCTTTGCCTGTAACTTAATCCACAGAAATTATCATCACAGAATTCATATTATCACGTGAATATTCATTTTAGGAAGTCAACATTTTGAATGATTTTCCTCTTATTCGACACAGGGTCAGATTTTTTATTTTTTACTACGCTGACAAGTTTAATATAAGCAATTTATAAATGCCCCAGAGAAACTAACAGAGACTTCTAAAACTGTGTATGCTTCTAAATGTTTTAGAATACTGGGGTATATAAAAATCATACTGCAAATTCAATGAAAAGATACACAAAAAATAAAAGGAGGAGGTATCCACACAGACAGCAGTGGACTTTACCAAATACACAGGACAAGAATTAACTTTTGAACACTTGCAAAATATTTGGTTTATAAGTTGACCACAATGGTACCGTTTGCAAACAACTGCTAGAATTTCAGGAATATTACTGAAGTCAAGAGCCTCTTTTTACAGCAGCAGACAGAGTGAATACAGACTAGCAGCAATAAAACTCCCTTTCCTAGGCAACAGGGTTAAAGCTAGTAAAGGTATTTTGTAACTTAGATGGAGAAAAAAGAAAGGCTGTGAAAGAAAAAAAGGTTTGAATTAAACTACCCAGTATGCTTTTGTTAGCATTGAAGTCTTCTAGGCTAAAAGTACAAAATAGAGGAAAACAAGAACTGTGATGACATATTTCGATTAAAAAAACCCCAAACCAATTAAGAGAATAAATTAAACACAGTCCTAGAGCTGAACAAATTCAGATATGGTTGTTGGAAGATACTGAGAAGGAGTAATTCCTCCCGAATTGAGTGGATGCCTGTCACAGAACAGGAAATCCCCCCAGCAACAGACAGGCCTGAGGAGTACACCCAGAGTAGATGCTATGAATGATTAAGATTAACACTGTCAGATAAATAGAGGCATAGGAGAGAAGTGTGTGTAGGAGAGAAACTTTCCTCTGAATTGAGATCAATTAAACACAGAACAGGAGCAGAAATTTCTAATCGCTGCTGGTGCTGTTAAACCTGGAGTAACACCCTAGAAAGAACAGTTCTTAAGTAATTCATATATTTGACTGTTGTGAATAATCCAAGCAATTATATCCTCCATCCAATCCCAAGACTCAAGCACATTCTTTGATGAATACATCACATTCCAGAAATATTTTGCTGTGCTACTTCACTGCTGGAAAACTGAGATGACCAAAGTATACCTGGGATTAAAAGAATTGCTCTGAAATTTATCATGGCAGTGACAAGAGCTACATATAACTTCTGTGAGGAATTAGAGAAGAATTCTTTGACTTGCTGCTAAATTGGCACTTTTTAATCTGACACTTTCCTCATGACATACAAACCTTTATAAAATACACAACACTCAGTTACAAGTGTTAAGGAGAAAGGAGGGCAGGAACGTCCTCCGGAATTTGATCTTCTTCTCATTTTCACAACTAAATCATGGGGCCCTTCCTCCTGTCAAATGAATCTGCTTTTATTTGTGACTAAAATTAATCTTTCTAAATGCACATCTTCAGGTTCATCTCAAATTGCAGCATGCTAGCAAAGCTGTTATTCATCGAGGATGGCACATTTTGAAGTGTTCCATGTCAAAGCTGGGTCAGTATGTTTTCCAGTAGGAGGCCACATTCCTGTTTTCCTTGTCTGAAGAGTGACCCTTCTTGATTGAAAGGATCCTTATGCATGGAGGAGTGTCTGACACAAACCAAACCGATATACTACTGGAGCTTTGCAGTAATGACAGCAGGATAAAGGAGGCTTTTGAAGTTCATGGAAGAGCAGGAAGAGGTGATAATTTAAAAAGCTTGTCAGTATACCCAAGAGCAGAAGGAGAGCAAAGTAGCAATTAATAATTCACGCTTCTATTTCCCATATTGTCATAGTATCTCAAAACAGTTTGCAAACATTGATTAAGTCTAATGGCATGCCCCTGAAGCAGACAAGCACCGCTGAAGCTCTATTCCTACCAGCCAGGATGGCACTCTGGGAGCATTTCCTTTAGCTGATCTATGCCCTCTCCTTCTCATCTGTTAAATGGTGATAACAACACTATCATGCAGTGGTTCAGAAGCTTAGTGACTTCTAAATCAACACATTTACAGCTAGAAAAACAGCACACAAGGACAATCTCATATGTCAGATTACACTCAATTACACTGAACTAAAGCTACCACATTTGACATTACACAGCCAGTGGGAAGAAACCCCTCTATCTTCATTTTATAACACCCTATAGATTTGCCTTACTCTGTCCCTAAGTACCCAGAGCACTTGAGTTCTAGTTAATGACCAGGATTCTTGGGTACTGTGTGAACGCGAACACATCGTAATTACAGTAATTACATCTGCTGTGGAAAGAATTGTGAGAAATTAAAGACTGTCCACAGCAGTGTCTAATTCCCAATTAACACAAAGTAGTTGCTGTGTTTGCAAGCCAGGACAGACAGACCCATAGCTGCAAGCTCCAGAGGGAATCATCATTTATATTCAGATGGGAAGTTGAACACATCACACTGTTTTAATCCTAGCTTTGAAAGACAGGTACCCACACACTGTCCACTTTCAGATGGTGAAACAGCAATTCAGGGAGGCTATGAGCTGCCAAAGGGAAAAGCCAATTACACAGGTTCCCCATAACCAGCATTTCACTTTGGGAACTCCTCATTCTCAACCGCATACTTGGACCATTTGTTTTTTAAATTAGCCCACAACCATGGCTGTTCTTGTCCTAATGGAGAAAGTTTCTTCTTCCTCGTTTGGGCCTCTTTCACACATATAATCAGAAAGAATTACTTTGCTTACCCTCTTACTAATCTAACATTTCCAGAAGGACCAAATATGAAGACAAAAGTAACAGCTTCATGAAATACAGCTCTTTTCTTCTCTTGAGCCTGACAGTCAGTTCCAAAAGCAGATTGTCATGACAACAAACAACCTGGAGGCAATCCAGCCAATTAATCTGCAGAGGAAGCAGTCATCCCAATCTTAAGAGAATAGCACTGAAGCTTTAAGCTTCAGAAGCCAAAAAAAAAAANCAAAAAAAAAAAAAAAAAAAAAAGAGAGAGAGAGCAAACGAAACCTTGCCACCCACATTAATGTGATTAGGCTGCCTTAGAGCCGTAGTGAAGAACAGTCCAGCCCTGGGCACGTGCTAGGTCCTTGGCAGCCTTTTTGTCCTGCTCCCAACAGAGAGCAGGGGCAGGCCAGACCCTCTCCAAGGCTCTGATCCGAGCACAGCTACGTTCCCAGGCTGTGATGTAGCTCAGCACACAGAAGAGTTAGTAAGATGATCCCTCCAACCTTTACATGTGGAGCCAAGGAAAGAGCTCATAGGATAGGCACAGGTATGACACAGAAGAGACTGTCACACGCCACTGCTATAAAACCCTGTTTTGTTAGCATTGCTTTTGTGTGTTCTTCCTCTTCCTCTGTGAGTTGTCAAGAATATTTATCAGCATCTTAAGCTCAGGATTATTTTATTTTCCACAAAGGACTAATTCATCAGTGTAGGTAGATAGTAAAGTAATTCTCCTCCAATTTCACTAATTACATCTTCCTTCATATGCTGCTTTATCTCTCTTCATCTGTCCTGCTTTCTACAAGCTGAAGCACACCACATCTCCCCTGAAAATATCCACCATCTCCCATATTTTTTCTACTCTGGTTTCTTGGTAGGAACTCAGACATTAAAATGTCTAACAGCAGATGCCCAATACACATAGTTTGTTAACCTCGAGTCATTAATATATACTTCTTGTTTTATAAAATATTATGGTATTAAGTTACAGAAAACAAAACTGAAAAACACTACCTGTAGACTTACATGATAGGTTAAAAAGAATAAAAATGTCACTGTGTTTTGAGATTCTCCCAAGACTCAATACACAAGAGTTTTCAAATAAAAATTTTCTTCCCTGTCTTCAGGGAAGGGTAGGAATAAATGTTTTCATTGTAGACCTGTCCTGCAGTTAAACATGTCTTTCAGAAGGTAACTGAGCAATGAAGATCTAAAGCTTTAAGCATACACAAGATTTACTCATCTGGTAAACAGACAGATTCACTTCCAACTCAGGTTTTACTATCAATCCCCCCAGGCCCAATCCATCTCACAGAAGTACTAAATGGATTCCCAGCAACTTCAGTGAGCACGGCATCACAGATTACAAGCGCTTCCTGCAAAAGTATGTTTTTACTAACCTGAAAAAGATACCGCTCTTCTGAGCACTGAGAATGCAATGTATGCATGTGCACACTCTCTACACATTTCACTCTCACTATCTGCAGTGCTAGCCAACACAGAGCAAGCCAATAGAATCATATTTTCTGCTGAGCCTGTTCTGTGTTGAGTTGGTGTAATATTGCAGAAGAGAATAAAACCCCTGTGCCTACCTTGAGGGCTTTCGCAGCTTTCTTCATCGCTGTTGTCCTGGCAGTTATTTTGACTGTCGCACACAAAGCTTTTATCAATGCAAAGACCATTTTTACAGTGGAATCGGGCAGTAGAGCAAAGCAAGGGATTTGCTGCTGTAAAAAGAGAAGGTGAGACCTTTCATTAGGAATTCTCTTGCTCAGGCAGTTAAATAGCTGATAAGCATCAACCACAGGTCACAACTCAACAGCTGGTCAATTCGCTGGGTATGTGGGAGTAACTTGGCAATCAAACCAGCCCTGGCTCTCTAACCAGAGAGAGCTGAAACTTCTAATTTATGCAAGATTCATTACAATTAGCAGAGATTTAGCCCACCCACAGTTGTAATAAGCCTTCTGTTCATTTTCATGAGAACCCAGTCATGATCACTGCTCCACATTTGCTCACACTGAAGACATATGGAGGGTAGAACTGCCTACCATAAACACTGCCTGTTGATTCCCATTACAGAAAGCTCAGTTTAGCTGAAGTTTCATATTATAAGACAACAATTTTGACTGAGAACTGCCAGGCAGTGGTTTATTTACCTCTGATTCTCTTCCCCATTCTCCTCGCTATTTTGAATTGATATAACAGCAATGTTGAAATCTCAACCTCTCACTGTTTGAATTTCAACTCCTTTTTAAGGAACAATGTTTGAACCCTTCATATACGTCATAGATAACCATATCCTTCAACACAGTCATCACTTAGCTGAGATATGCATAATTTAGCTAGTTTTAATATCTACTCATAAATCAATCTCTGTCCTTTAATATTTTTTGGCACTCTTCTCTGAAGTCCAAACAGTTTTTGGTAATGGAGTGACTGAAATAGAATGCAACTTTCCAACTGAAAATCTTAAAAAGGCTGCTTAGATGCCCTGTCTACTTCAAACTGCTTCTCCACCACAATAACAAAGGGGATTAGTTTCCAAATACTAACTGGTTTCCATTGTTTCATCTTTAAAGTAAGAACTACATTTAGAGTTAAAATAAATAAATAAATAAATAAATAAATAAAACTTTAAAGTCTAACCTGCATATAATCTGTAGGACAAAAACAAACACTCCCAATTTCTCCAGCACCCCATGAGTCTGTTTAGCGCAAACATGCTAAAACTCCTTTGATTTGAAACTGCTGCACACTTGCATACCACATTGATTTTTGAGGTCACCTCAGAATCTAAATGGTTGTTCCACTTCATAAGCAGTAACTAGACATTTAGACATGCTAAAAACCACCAAGTGCCTCACTGGCATAGAATAATGGGGAGATCAGTAGCATGTTATCATCAGCTGTGTTATCATCACACTACAAGCTACAAGGAAATTGTGTCATTCCTAATGAATTCCATAAACTGGTGCACTTTCAATTGAAACCTGCCACTTGTCCGTCCACCACCTTAAGGATATTCAAAGCCCTTTTGTCAAATCTTATTTTTAGTTCACTTGTTCAAGCGTAATCCAGGGTAATTTCCTTAGCCTTCAATGCTTCTCTGGCTTCACTTTCTCCACAAAGTGCTGACTCCCTGCCACAGCCGCATAGTTCTTGCAGAGCCCAAACCAGACTCTCCAGGACAACAGATGCCACCTTAAGAGAGGTTCATGCTGTGGAAGCACACCAACCACCAACAAGAAAGGCAAGTCCTCCATGAAGCAGACAGTGACAGATCACTCTAAAGATTGCCCCTTTTGTTATCTTTGAAAGCTGCTGTCTGTTGTCCTTCTCCTGACCTTTAAAAGTCATTGAAAACAAAAAACCTCAGCATGCCTCTGACAGGAGAATGAGCAAGTATTTTACTGCAAGCTTTCACCTAGAGACCCATGCTTCTACCAGCTCTTGATAGTAACAACAGAGCTGCTGGATGCAACGTGTAACTTTTCCCTACTGCTATGATATATCCCTGCTAGACTTACAGATACAAATGGATCTGTGTAGCCACATGCAGAGGGTTTAGCCGAAAACAAGAAGTACTTCAGATCATTTCTCTGCTACAACTTCCCTGCTGCTGTGCATTGGCAGACATGTCTGGCTTCAATAATCTGCCTCTCCTTCCAAGAACCTGTTTCACTAAATATACCATTATTTGCTTTTTTGAGAACATGTATAAACAGAGAAACCCAGGTGTGCTGATGACCAAATACATCATATTCTTCAGTGACAAAAAACAGGCAAATAAAAATGGAACAATTCAAATTATATTTAATATTTATCCAATCTGAGTTACATCTGAGTACAGAGAACATGTTCGAAGCAAACATGCAGCTTAAAACTAATTTCAGAGGCTTGGAGTATCACACAGGCATTATAAACAAAGCAAGACTGAGAAAAAAGGCAGACTCATTTTCACGAAATGAAAAGCCAAGGATCATCTGGGTCTCAAATGTCAGGGAGAATATTTGACTCAGAAACAGAAGGCTACTGAATGTTTCCTTTCTGAGTAGCATCAATTAGTTGAAATAAGCAGCAGTGCCCTCATTTGCAAGCAGGCTCCCACTTACTGCAGTTCTCCTCATCGCTGCCGTCGGGACAGTCCTCGAAGCCGTTGCACCGGAACCGGCCAATGATGCAGTGGATCCCGCTGGCACAGGGGAAGAACGTGGCACCACATTTGGATTTGGCTTTTGCTGTGAGAAGAGACAGAAGTGGGTGGAGGTCAGGGAAGCAATTTACAAGGGTTAGAGATCCTGTTGTAGCAGTACAGTTAAGGATGCTCTATGCAGTGCTGTTGGCACTGATGTTAGGTGCCTTCCAAGCAAATCAGTGTCTTTGTGAGACTAAGAAATACAAGAGATCCTCATAAAAATATTTTTCAGGCTGCAAACACAAATAACACTGCCATTATTCAACATGATTTATATAAAACTGGGCGCAAAAGGACCACTGTATCTCCTGCTGCATAGCACAGCTATATTAAATTAACACAACATTAAATACTAACAATGTATTCAAAATGTGTTTAACACATGATTACAGAATCTCACTATGATCTCAAGTACTACACATTTTTTACTTTACTGTACAGCCACTCTTCATAGCAAGAGAACACTACCCTCAGCCATAGTAATGCAGATGGTTCCACCATGATGCTCAAGGCAAGCACCAGTTATGTACTGTGGTATCATATCACCAGCCTAGAACAAAACAACTCCCAACAAAAAAAGCAATTTTACAAGACAAATGGTTACATTTTTGCTTTTTCAAATTATCTCATGACTTGATGGACCACACCACAGGACACCGAAGACTTCAGACAGTCCACTCTAAAGCAAAGGCAGTCTCTGCAGGAGGAGTACGCTGGTAACTGCAGGAAGGTGTGTATGGTGCAATGTGGTAGGGCCACTGATAGGAGAACATCAGGAAAGAAGCCAGAGCTTGCTGGCCTTTTAAGCAAATGTTTCCTACTCCTACACCAAATCTACCAAATCTAAGATGTGCTTACAACTCATAGGTTTTGAACTATGACAGACTGGGTACCACAGCAAGAGACAAGTTTTTTTATGTGGCCTTATGGCACATCAATACACCAACCTGCACAGTTTTACAAGGCCAGGACAAGGTCAGGGACTATCAGTGTACAGACAAAAAAAAAAGTATATCTAATAGGGATAAACAGTATTAATTTGGAAGGAATCCTCTCTTCCAGGATTAACTAAGTAGAGCTGTAGCAAAGCCTTCTTCCATCACTCAACAGAGTGCATACATATTGTTTTAAACCACAACTACAGTAATTCTCACTTGCTTTAGTGTCCTCCAAAATCAAATTCTTCCAGTTCCTCTCTTAGATGTTTTTCTTCATTTTATAACTAGTTTTCAATTAGAATTATGAAGTACAAAATAAGGTGTATCACTGAATTTCATATATTCAACTACCACTTTTTCTGAAGAGTATCCAAGGTTCACTTGGGGAAAAGACCATGAACCATTACTTTGCAGAAAAAGATGATAAATTACCCTGGAGTAGCCACTGTGCTTCACACCTCTGGCAATAGAAAACCATCAGCAGAGACATTTGAAACATGCAATTCTTCACACAACTTCAAAGAGCAGCTTCTGTGTTAGAGTTCTGAGACAGACAGATCTCAGCTAAATAATTCAGTAACCACGAGGTGTGAGGCACCATCATACCCCCAAAGTCTTTAAACAAAGGCAGCAAAACAACCCCAGCAACAGATTCAGTGTCATCAAAGCAAACCATCTGTATTAATGCACTAACAAGCCAGCCAAGATGCTGCTGGAAGAGCGTGATAATAGCACATGTATGTGAAGAGGTGCCCAATGTTTCACATGTTGTGCTTTTCTTTTTGTTTTCCTTTCTATAAGAGCTAACATCTTTCTGAAACCCTACAGTGAACACTCCCCAAGTGCTTCTGGACAACTTATTTTAGAGATGTATTTTGAGCCAGAATGGTTCCAGAGAGCACAAAAGGAAGAAGTTCCAAGAGTTTCAAGAAGGAGAAGATATAAGAAAAGGGGGAAGCAACTGTACTTTTTGCCTCTGTTAACATTAACTGGATCCCATTTCTCCAAGCAGGTTTACTTTTGTTATTTGGGGTCTGAATTCAGAGGCTATCAACTTTCTGGCAAATCATACTCAGTGATGCTCTTTGTCCTCTCTGAAAATCTTGGCAAATTAAGGCTTCAAAATTATTTACTTCTAGCATTTCTAGCATGGACCATTCTCTTACTCTTGTAGCCTGTTCTTCCTGACAGGTTGCAGACTGTGAGTCATCAAAACCAGAGCCTCTGGCCCTCTGAAGAGGTCATGTGGCTGCAGTTCCTAAGCAGAGTGAACGTGCAGCCAGAAGTGGCAGTGAGCGCTGCAAGAGCCCTGTTCCAGCTATGACAAGCACAGGTCACAACATCCTGGGCTGCTCTGGCCCCAAAGGGTACAAAGCACATCTGGGACATTGCCTTGAGGTACTACAGTAAAGCCATAAGTAATATTTAATGTTTGGCCACACCTGGAGGAAAACCATGCTGGAATGACCAGGAACAAAGTCAAGAACTCTTTCTTCTATATAAAGTATACAGATACCCCACCAAAAAAGAGGGAGAAACCATTCAGGACAATTATCTAATATAAGTATTACTTAGATAGTTACATATAATGTTTAGTTAAACATTTTACCCCCAGACATCCTTCTATCTTCTCCTCCTCCTCCAGAGACAGCAGCCAGAGAACAAGAAAATTCTGTTTTAGAAAAACTGTTCATAAAAAAACACATACTAGTAACCACAGACCAAAAACAAACAAGGAACTAAACACCTTCAAATTATCCCTAAGTTTTCCTTTTCTATAGTCCACTGATTTTATTTTTTTAACTGGAGAGAAGGAAAAAATAACACACAAAACTCAAATTCAATTCTCTATATTTGCAACAGACATGATATATAAACCAATCCCAATTCAAACTCACACTTACATTAGAGACCCTAGAAATATAAAAGAGCATTTCAACCACGAAGGTGATTCACGAGTCAGTCAGTCGCTTACTAGACACAAGTCTTGCTCCCAAACAGAACTTAGTTTTCCAAGTTCCAATTCCAGACACAAAATGCATTTTTCATATGTTGTACACAAATGCAGGAAAAATTAGAAACCAGTAAAGGCTTAGTCCAAGTCACGTCCCCTGACTCTGGAGAATTCCACTGAAGAATTTCAGCTTTATTTTCAATTTGACATCCTTCTTGTCCCCTGGCATAGTTTTCCAAAGGTTTTCAAGTAAGTGTTTTTTGGTCACTGCTCATAAAGTTCCTATGGAAAGGACAATCATTTCTTCCAGAGCAGAAACCTACCTTCCCATTCTGCAGGATCTCTGGAAATACTCTAAACATGAAGGGCTATCATTTTCTTCAGGTCTTTGGCACCCTAACAAGTAACAGATACATATACCAGGATCATGACAGCCTATAGCACATTCAAGTCATGTGCTGCACTATCCCAGCATTCCTCTGCAATTTCAACTCCCATTTCATGACTGTTACAAAAAGAGTTATCTTCTCCTTTGCTCATCATTGTGTCTCCTACTGCACAGGTTAAGAGTTTTCAGCCAAATCTGTATGTGAGAAGCTTTATGTTTATGTAACAGCAGCTATCTATTTGGCTATTTCAGTGATTTCAGCCTCAATAAGCTTTCAAGGACAGCATTGTCTTTGCAATCTGTATTCTTCTCTGCTATGCTTGGTTGCAACAGGCTCAGGGTAATCAAGAATTACAGGGATATCAGGAAATGATAGAAGAGAAGTGAAAAAATGCACAAGCACATGTGGATTGTTTGACTTTATTTATCCAAGGTATTACAACCAGCTAAAGGAGAGGGAAGGGAGGAAGTTGGTTGTTTTTAAAGGAGCTTGCAGGCAAGTCCCCCTGAACCCATGTCTCCAAAAAGGAAGAAACCGAGACACCACACATTGGACAGGAAGGGGTGAAATACAGCAAGAAATCACAGAGCAATGTACAAAACTGTCACGAAAGAAAGGCTACTCAAATACAGATCCTGTCTGGATTCAATATAGCAAGTACAGAAAACACCCCAAAAAACTGCCATTCAACCAATTAGTGAGCCTATGGCAGAAAGGATCAATTCACTCCAGTTCAACTCTTCATTTGTTACCTACTCATGGCAGAAGCGACCCAGGACTGGAAGATTATCGTGAATCTGTATTTACATTACACAAAAGGGAATTGCCATGGTATTTAAAAAGAGGTGCCAGTGAACTACCATGAACTTGAGGAGCCTCCCATGACTCCATCACCCATGGGAAGAAATGGCTCTTCACTAAAATACTCTTTTCATCTCTTAAAATTCAAACATGAAGCAAATGGTGAAGATGGTGGCAGAGAGTTGCTGGCCACAGTACAAGTTTGCCAAATGTTCCCTCCAGGTTGCTTCGCTTAAGTTCAAAAAAACTATTTTGGCAGTTGTACGTGCAAGTGCGTGAAGTCGCTCCTTATGCTACACAGAACCTAATCCTCCCACCCTCTACTTTCAAAGCTCTAAAAAAAATACTAACTTCCCATCAGGACCAGTAATACACTCCACTGACGATGTGACAGTTTGCAGGCACAGCTCTACAGCAGTAACAGAAAAACATTTTGCTATCTTTAGGATCCCAAGTGTGCAACTGTACTATTTTTTAAAAAGTGTAATCCGTTTTATTATTTCTCAGCAGAGATGCACAATAGCAGAGGAAAGGAAATCAGATTTGGCAATACTCTGCAAAGCCTTATGCTGTATATAGATAACACTTTTCAATAAAAGCGATTTTGATACTCATGGCTACAATGACTGATTAGAAGGTTACAACTGATCTGCAATGGGCAGATGATTTTTCTTTTCATAGATAAAGCAGCAAAGACATCAAATGCATTTTATAATTACAAGTATTAATTCTAAGTTTAACAAGACCAAGTGCAAGGTGCTGCACCTGGGTCAAGGAAAACCCTGATGTGAAGACAGCCTGGAAGGAGAATGGACTGAGAGCAGCCCTGCCAAGAAGGACTTGGGTATTCTGGTGGATGAGACAGGGCATGACCCGGCAATGTCCACCTGCAGCCCAGAATGTCAAATGCATCCTGGGTAGCATGCAAAGTAGTGTGGCCAGCAGGGCAATGGAGGGCTTTCTGCCTCTTTACTCTGTCCTCCTGAGACCCCTGGAGTGCTGCATCCAGCTCTGGGGTTCTCAGCAGAGAAGGGACATTGACCTGTTAGAGGGAGGCCAGAGAATGGATCACAGGGCTGGCACCTCTCCTGTGAGTCTAGGCTGAGAGAGTCGGGGTTGTTCAGCCTGACAAAGAGAAGGCTCTGGGGTGACCTTACTGTGACCCTTCTGCAGCTGAAGGGGATCTACAAGAAAGCTGGAGAAGGACTATTTACAAGAGTATATGCTGATAGGACTTAAGCTGAAAGGGACTAGTAGATTTAGACTGGATACAAGGAATAAATTCTTTAATGTGAGGGGGGTGAGGCACTGGAACAGGCTGCTCAGGGAAGTTGCAGATGCTTCATCCCTGGAAGTGTTCAAGGCCATGTTGGATGGGGTTCTTAGCAATCTAGTCTAGTGAAAGGTATCCCAGCACACAGCAGGAGGACTGGAACTAGATGATCTTTAAGATCCTTTCCAACCCAAATCGTTCTGTGGTTCTATGACTGTTACTGTTGAGCCAGGTTATTTACACCTCAAGCATTTCACAGGTAGTTATAGTGAACTGCTCACTGACTACTGCATGCAACTTGCAAAGAGCACACAGCAGGCACCCCACACGATGTGGCCAGCAGAGAAGCCTATTTCCTTCTTTTAATTTTACAAACATTTCTGTTTTAAAATGTTCCTCAATGATTTTGGAATCTGAAGTGAGGAAACAGGATGTAGCAGATACAACATACAGATAGAAGTAAACTGCACAGAACTTGAGTGTCTTTGAACTAAATTGTTGCCTTAGAACCTCTCCAAGCAGCAATCAAGCAAAGTAACTCTGTGCTGCTTCACAGCTACACATCAACTCAACAACGGATAATGATTTATTCAGCTAATCAAAACTTGATTACTTGCATGTGACAAGAGCAACTCTCCAGACAGAAACCACTGCGTGCAGATGCTGCATATTGCACAGCCATCAGTATTTTCCTGACTTTGATAATAAACCACCTTAAACTCCTCTGCTGTGGTTAATTTTGGTAAGGGATGCTACAGCCACATCAGACAGCACTGTAAAACCAGATTCTTTTGATGAATGCGTGGTGAGATGCAGCATTTCAGTAAAGGCTTTACATGAAAGAGATAAAGGTTTCAATTTCAATTTACAAAGAAGGATTGATTTGACAACAATATGTAACACAAGCTGGATGGCACCAGGATATGATTCCTTTCACCCCAAGAACTGATATAAACTCTAATCCTGTTAACATTTACAGTTATTTTGCTGTTTGGACTCTACAGTATTTTCAGTTCTGTTCCCAACGGGAAAGCCACTGCTACCTGCAGTCACTCAGCACTGAAGGCAAATGTATCATTTGTTGGTTCACAGAGCTCTGAACAGGGCTGTCTTACAGAACAACACAGAAGTTTCACTTCCTCTGCTTGCTTTTTTCCCATCTAGAAAAAAGCTAGCACTTGAGTAATATTGTCAGTATAAAATGCACTCAACAATCCACTATGCCAGAACTTCTCCAATTCAAAACTAAACAACTATTTGAGTTACTGAGTTATGATACAAAACACAGCCAATTGCAGAGCATTCACTGCACCTACAAAAAGCCCTTGGGTCACTCTTGCTCCCTGTTTAACAAGACAGGTGAAAGAGTTGCTATTCTTAAACTGCTAATGCAAACACAGAGAAAAAGAGCCTAAAATGTGCTTTACTTTAAAGGAAGCAATTTTATGGGTTTTTAAGTAGTGAAATTAGCCCAGTAGGAAGCATCAGAGGTTGCCTCCAATATAGTAAACTATCAACCACTTACATGAGTAATATTTACGCTGGAGTGCTATAGCAGTAAGACAGAAAGGACAATGCTAAAGCAAAAAAAGCCAAGAGAGTCTGCTGCCATGAAGAGTAAATGGATTCCTTCTAAAAGGGTGAAAAAAGAAAGCACTTCAGAGCTGAATTACTATGATTCAGCGGCCTTTAATTCTTGCCACACAGTAAGGCCCTAAAATAATCTTTCACGGTCTAGGAGTCTATATTTTAGTCCTTCAAAATCATCACAAAGCAGAGATGTCAGAAGAGAGCACAAACAAAAACCTTGGTTTTCAGACATTCAGTAAAGCAGTTGTTCACTAAGAGAAGTATTTTAGAAGTTACTATTCACTAAACAATCCAAACAATAACATCATACTAAAGGACAAAGTAAGCACAATTTCGGAGTTGGTAAGTCACTCAGGATGCAAACAGGCAGGACAAAACATCACCCTTAAGGCACTTTAGCAGCAGTACTCCTCAGGAACATCTGTGTGTCTGATGGGCTACAATCCCTCCCTCCATTCTGAGATACTACCTATCTGTTCTTTTTCTTTCAGTTGTGCCACTGATTCCATCCAACTGTTAAACCTGTCCAATTCCAAGCTCTCCAACTGGACTATTTACTGACTTCCATCAAGAGGATTAAATAATTAGCACCACAAACCCTCTTGATCTCCCTGCATAAAAAGCTATCAAACATAAGCAGCTATTGCACTTGCCCCTACTCATGTGTAATTGAGCTTCAAATGAAACATTCACCATGGTCACTTAATTACAAATCTTATTATAACTACTAAGTATTTGGTTGCTTAATCATGAGTAAAAACAAGAGCTAATTCCAGTTTGATATTCCAAGTTTGAGAGCCATCTGAGTGAGTGGCAAAAAGAGCAGCAGCTGCATTACAGCATTTTCCCAATTAATGCTGATGCTCATTTCATGCATTGTTTAATATCCAGCTTTGCTTAAGAATTCTGATGTTTTTTACCTACCTGCAAGAAATATTCCAGGTCAACCAGGAGATGACAGGAAACAGCAAGAAACACAGAAGGAGACTTAAAAGCACTCAGTGATTTTGAGACGTGACTAGAAGTCCAGAGGTCTTCCATGTGTATGTGTGCACCTACTACAAAACATACAACTACCTTTATTGAGAAATTCCTAGCTTTCTGCTATATATTCTAGTTATCTAGAAAAAGAGGTGCTAATTTCATTATATTTTTACACAAATTATTACTGGGTTCTAAGTAAGAATGAGACATCTAAAGATTGGTTTGCTGGAATCCTAGCACATGACAATGCTTATTCCATTAACATTAATACACAAAATCTGCTGACAGCAGCTTTTCATTGCCATGATCCTTTCAGGATGCTAATTCAGGATGCTAATTAGCATCTGGCTTCTCTCTTCCTAAGTTCAGGCCCTGCTGTTAGATTTTCTCCTTCCACATATTAACACAATCCCCACCAAAAGGTGTCAATATAAAAAATAATCCCTATTTATCGTCCTGTAAGGGATCAACCTGTCTAGAAGAGGCAAGAGGATCTTTGGCAAAGACCGGCCAACTCAATGAGCAGGCATTAAACTGAAGGACTCAGGTTGTGAGCTCCAAATTAGCAACACTCACTACATCACATCCAGCTGGGGAATAAGACAGGCCAACCACAGCAACAACAAATGTTCCTTATCTGACTACCAAGGTGAGATCCAGAAGGAAAACCACCTCAAAGGTGTCTATGGCTTTGGTGGATTCTCCTGCATCCCTTCCTCCAGGAAAACATGGAGGAACAATTACCTCTCTGAAATGCCTGTTCACCAACACACACAGCTGGGGGAAAAAACCAGGCAGAATTAGAGATCTGTGTGCACATTCTCACTGCAGTTACAGAGACATGGTGGGATAGCTCACATGACTGGAATGCTGTCATGGATGGCTACATCCTTTCTAGGAGAGACAGGCCAGCAATGTGAGGTGGTGGAACTGCTCTTTATGTGAGAGAGCAACTGGGATGTATCGAGCTCTGCCTCGGGCTGGGTGAAGAACCAGACAAGAGCTTACAGGTAAGAAGTCAACAAGTAAGGGACAACCTAGGTGACACCTCTGTGGGTGTTTGCTACAGGCCACCCTGTCAGGAAGGGGAGGTCAATGAGGAATTCCCCAGTCAGCTGGAAGGAGCCTCACAGTCACAGGCTCTGGTGCTCATGGGGAACTTCTGCCACCCTGATCTCTGCTGGAGAAACAACTCATGTGGGCACACGGGAGCCCAGGAGGCTCCTGCAGAGCCCTGATGGTAACGTTTTGACACAGGTGGTGGAGGAGCCATTGAGAAGAGGTGTGCTGCTGGAGAGGTGTGCTGACAAACAAGGAAGGACTGGCTGGGGATGTGAAGACGGGGGGCAGCCTTGACTGCAGCGATCATGAGATGGTGGAATTCAAGATCCTGAGTGGAGGAAGCCAGGCAGTAACTGGAATTACAGCCTGGACTACATGAAAGCTAACTTTTGCATCCTTAAGGCCAAAGGAATCTGGAGGAGAATCCTATGAGTTATGGCCCTAGAAGGTAGGAGGGTCCAAGAGAACAGGCTAACAAGTAGCACTTCCTCCAACCTCCAGATTGTTTAATTTCTTATTCATAAGGATGCACCAAAGGGGGCAGGTACATCCCTATGAGTAAGAAATCAAGTGAAGAGAGCAAAAGACCTGCAAGAATAAGCAAGGAGTTTCTGGCAAACCTCAAACAAACAAAAAAAAAACCAGTATGGAATGTGGAAAAAGGGACAAGCCACTTGGGAGGAACACAGGAACACTGCCAGAGTAGACAGAGAAAGCGATAAGAAGAGCTAAGGTCCATTTAGAATTAACGGGCAATGGATGTTAAGGACATCAAAAGGGCTTCTTCAAGTACATCAGCAGCAAAAGGAAGACCAGGGAAAATTTGGGTCCACCCATTTGGGAATGAGGTGGGTGCCCTGGTGACAAAGAATACAGAGAAGGCTGAGATACTGAATGCCTTCTTTGCCTCAGTCTTTGCTAAGGGCAACCCTTGGGAATCCTAAACCATGGAGGCAAGAGAGAAAGTCCGGATAAAAGTTGACTTTCCCTTGGCTGAGGAAGAACAGGTTAGAGATCAGGCAAACTTGACACCCACAAATCCATGGGCCCCAATGGGATGCACCAACATGTGTTGAGAGATGCTACTGCTAAGCCATTCTCTATCATCTCTGAAAGATCATGGAGAACAGCAGAGGTACCTGAGCACTGGATGAAAGCCAATGCCCCTCTACCTTGCCCTAGTGAGGCTGTATCAGGAGTACTCTGTCCAGAGCTAGTGCTGCTCAGAGAAGTTCTAGAGTCTCCTCCTCTGGAGATATTAAAAAGCCACCTTAACACGATCCTGTGCAATTGGCTCCAGGTGAACCTGCTTTAGCGGGGGGGGGTTTGACTATGACCTTCAGAAACCCCTTCCAATTCCAATCATTCCATGACACTGAGACTCTGTGACTCCTCTGTTTCCTTTGGAAGCATTTAAAGTACACTAGATGGAGATGTAGCATAAAGCAGGGCACCACAAAGGTAGACTGTTAGTCCTGTTTACAAGGAAAGTCAAACTCCCAGATCATATTCTCAAAAAAATGCCACAAGCCTCACACTTCCACCTTTCACATAGATGCTAGCACTACTCAGAGCTATGGAGTATTCCATCTGCTGTAATTATACTAGTTATTTTAACATACTGCTTTTATATTAATGTATTTATTATTTACCTTTTTCGTTATGCCTGCATCACCCTCCTTCATGCTCATAGGGGATCACAGAGCACTTCAAATCAGTCAGTATTTGACAGCTAGCTCCACTGTTTGCATCAACCATTTGTCTGTCTTGGGATACATCCATTTGCAGCAGAGGCTTGTCACCACCTCCACAACTACACATAGACAATGACCAAAGTTCACAGCCATCTAACCTTCTGGTAAGTACTTTGAACCTTATCATAGCCACTCCACACTTCTCAAAGTAGCAGACAGAGGTCTGATGAACTAAAGACTACAAGTTCAGCTGTAATACTTTTTCATTGTATTACAATCATAAGGTTGTAACAAAATCCTCAGATGTGAAAAAGTGATTTCAATGCTGGAGTTCCCCTTTAAAGATTTTTTGGGTTTACTTAGTTTTTTTAAGTGCCAGGTCACTAAATCACTTACTTGTAAATAAGCAGCTAATGAATATTTATCTTCCCCAAAATGTAGTGAGCCTTGATACAAGACCGCTTCACAGCTATTTAGCTCACACTGCCTATAAGCTGTTCACTAGCAAGACAGAATACAACTACCAGCAATGGTAACTTCTCAAAGTGAAAAAATGCACCTGGCTAGCAGCTACAGACTGCAGCAGCTGAGATGCCTTCACCTTTATATATGATGGGACAGTCCAAAAACTTGTTGCAGGTATGCAATGCTGGATCTTAATCCCAGGAATCTGAAAGCATCTCTTCAAAATATCACCCTGCACCTCATCTTCTGTAGAATTACTCTTAGTCTACACCTGGCTTTAATTGATGCTTTAAGAACAATTTTCTGGGGCTACTGAATATTAATTCAAAGTCAGTAATCTTTACTGATGGGTAGATTAGTCCTGCCCAAGTCCTGACCCACTGCTGTATTTCTAGACCCCAACTGGTTTAGACAATCCCTTCTGAATGAGGCAGACATTCCTTTTTAACAAAACACCACATCTCTTCAGTGCACTGAGCTCTGCTTGTCTAACTGAAAGCCTAGTATTTAAAAGGATAGGAGCCAGAGTTACTTTGTGCCCTTTGTTCCTGTACATGAAAGCCATTCATTAGACTGACCCTGCTAAGTGGTTAAATCCAAGCAAAGTATCTTCAGCTGTAATAACTATACTATCATAATAAGCACTTATTAAATACCTTATAAAGATTGTAGCACTCATTGTCTCTACAAGATTTTTTTCTCTGTCTTTTAAAGTGGCTATTAAAGCTGGTTACTTATTCTTAGCAGTGTGGAAGTCATGATTTTGACTGCTCTCAGAGCAAACCTTAACAAGGTGAGGACACACATCTAAATTCAGACTGTCATCAGAATGATTTGAGCTGTTAGTAATGACCATTTAGTACTAAATTTTGCCTTTGCCTCTATTGTAATTTTGGGACTTAAAAAGGGAAAAGCACACATAATGTGCCTTAGTATATCAACTTGTGAACTTCCTGTAGAGCAGACTAAGAGTGCTCTTGATTGAGGGCAAATTCCATGATTTACCTTTTTTTTTTTTTTTTTCTAAAGCAGTGAACAGCAACAAATCTAAAAGCCACCTCCTGAAATATACCCTACATCAAAGAGGGCAGGACAAGGCAGTCTGACAGTCCTCATTTGAGGCTTCCAAGCATATGACATGGCTTTGAAGCTGTTGCAGCCCCCACTCAAACCACCTTCTTCCTACTGCAGCCCGTGCCAGCAAGTGTAGGAGTTCTTGCACTCAAAAGCTTCTCCAATGACAGACCAACTTCCTCAGACATGACTTTGGCTCCAGTGGGATTTTTTCTTTTTTAAATACTTTCCAGCCCTCAGATGCAGTTGTTTAAAAAATACCTCTTTTGTAGAAACTGAATGCAATTAAGTCAGTCAAAATTCACCTGAAGAAAACCTAGCTAATCTGCCTTTCTTCTCCAAGAGTTTCAGTTTCCCAAATGAAAGGGTTTAGAGCACAGTAAAATATTCTGCATATGATCTAGGAAACCCGGGCTACTAATTGCAGAGTGTGGGTTTCATTTGGCATTCCTGTGAAAAGACTCTCTCCCCCTCCCAGGGCCGTGCGTAGCTGATCATTACGAACCCGTGGCCTCGCTGCTCCTCAGCGTAGGGAGTTCCAACACCTGTTGCAAGTGAACACCAGAGGGAGCAGTAAACACTTGTCTGGTAAGAAAGCTTCATCTTGGAAATGGAAAAAACAACGAAAATAAGGTACAGCAAACCTCGGGGAAACTTTAAAACGGTTACTGTGTGCTGCACTTTCAAACTACAATATACTGCTAAACCAGTGCAGAGACAACAAAGATTTAGAGCAAGCGTGCAGATACAAACACTTTGAATGATGCAGGCTTACTTGTGCCACATCTCCCACCCCAGCACTCCACACCCCAACGACACCAGATCTATAAAATCTTCTGAGACTATAAAGCATTATACAAAACCCTGTGTGCATTTAGATAGATTAAATGGAAATGCAAACATACTCAGCATAGAAAAGATAGACACAGAATGGAATGTGACAAAATAGGTCATGTTTATTATACATAAACACACAGTTCCAACTCTACAGGGTAAAGGCAAGAGACACACAAGAGAAGATGAAATCAAAGATTAATATGCTAACATATCAGCAATGTACAAGTAATTACATGACTATCTCAAATGTTATTCTACTTACCTGACAAAGACAGTTAAAAATGCTTGCAAAACCAGCAACAGAAGCATGGTCAAAACTGTAACCAGAACACATTCCCACCTCATACCTTCATCCTTGCACTATAGTATGCAGCCTACCAGGTGTAGGAGCTCCTACGGTGTTTGTCACCAGACTCTGGCTTCAGCAGGGGTGCCAAGGGCTTCAATTTCCTGACACGGAAACAGAAATGTTCTTACCAGATCTATTGGACACTTGGATTAAACTGGTTTCTCAGATTGCCCAAATACAAGACACAGTGTTCGTGACCTTGAGAATTAGCCTGCTACTGTGAAACTGCAGAAAAGCTTGGCTCACCACACCATGCTGAGTGCAACCCAGGACTGCAGGTATTACAAAACCTTCAGTTCTGATTGCACTGGGTTCCCTGCAAGCACGTGTGTCTCAGGCAAAGAGACAAATCTGACCTTTAGCGGAAGCCTGTTTGGCAGGTGGCTTCAATACCTGTCTGGGGAATCCTAATTATAATGGACTATTTTCCTGCAGGACTTCATTTAATAAAGACATTCTCCCCCATGGAGGAGACTTGCTCTGTCTGAAGGACGATCAGAGACCAAGGTTTGATGACGATGGATTGCTGGTGATGAAATGAGCTTTTTATTACCACAGTTCCGGATGTTCCTACAGACCAGCTCTTGCTAGCCAGCCCAGGAGTGTGTTGGCAGCACATCCTTACAAGCGTGCATGATGCCCCATCATTCAGACATCTATACAACCCAGTCACAGCTTTTAGCATTGACTCAGAAACCTGCTTTACCTTTATGTTTGTGCTGAATGAGCAACATAAAACAGAAACAAGTGAGACAGAGGTTTCAAACGTGAGAACATGCTGCCCCAAGGCTATCCTTGCACACAGTTTTCTTCTAGCCAACAGCCTACACCCTTTAGCCCTTGGATTAACACAGATAGTCACTGATTCACTGTGTGCCACTATTTGCTCATACCTAAACATACAAATTTGGCATCTCTCAGAAGAACAACAAAGGAAAATCCAGACTCCTGGGTATTTGGTATGTCTCTAATTCTGGCTGCTGTCATGCCAGGCACTTAGCGTGGATGATGTGCCATGCTCTGAATTCCCACCATCTGCTGCTCGTTAGCTGACAAAGGCAGCACATGCCATCTCCCCACTAGCTGCTGCTCATTAGTGACAAAAGCCATTCTGTGTTCACAATGTTCTCCTGTAATAACCTAATACAAAGATGTACAAAGAGCAAAGGAAAGAGGAAACAGAGATGACAGAGTAAATTATGAGCTTAACTAAGAATATTAGTGCACTCTTACATCTCAAGATGAGAATCCTTCCAAGAGTGAGACACAGGTCTTGGCTCCAAAGGAATAGATCAGCAGGTAGGTATAAAAGTCGGCATTAGAGATAATCCATTTACCTCAAAGTGTTTCAAAACATGCAAGCACACATTTCTAGGCTCCTTCCATTCAGGCTCTTTATTTTGCAAAATTTTGTATCTTCCATACCTGATAACAGAAGGAACTGAGTGCTGACAGCATGCAGTTCCCAACCTGACCAGGGCAAGCACTAACCCCAGGTATCTATAATGCCTGGTATGCAACCAGAGGAGGATTTAGGATCTATGTAATCAATCCTTGCAAGCTTCACAGGAAAGTCCTGCTGGCAAAGATTCTGCATTTGTTAAGAAGAGCCTCAGCTTCCTTTATAAATCATCTACAGAGGTGAAAAGCAGTAGTAATAGCAACACTTCAAAGAAATGTGTGTGACAGGTACCGGATGACAGGCTGAGGAGCAATCCAACCAATGAGAACTAGAAGATGGGGATGAACTACAAAACAGTTCTCCACTGGGAGATGCACTGATGATAGCAGTTTACTCAAACTACAGAGAACTGGAAGTACTCACAAAATATTCACATTGATATGGTAAATTAATCTTTTTCAAGCTCAGTTAGTTGCTTAGAGGAAAAAACAAAGCAAGGTTGTTCTTCAAGTAGCAGTTCTTATGAACAACAATGAGAAGTCACTGTCTCAGCTTATTCCCTCCCTTCCATGCCTTTCGTCAACCCTCCTCCCCAGATAAAACCAGGTAAGATTTTTCAGTCGTCACAGAAGGCAAGAGTATGAGAAATGTTCTGTGCACTAAACAGCACAAAGTCAGCTGGCATGGGATGTGTTAAGGTGACAGGTAAGGGCACAGAGGAAGCACAGAAGATGAGAGATGGTATATGGGTATGTGGGCTCTAGCAAGCATGGGAGATGAAGGAAAGGCCATAAGCAAAGTGACATGGTTCACAGAGATGGTCCTGCAGAAGAGGAAACAGAAAAGGGACAAAAGGAAGAGAGGGAAGAGATAAGACATGAATGGACAATGTGCAGGTAATTCTGCTTTGCATCTTATTTCCTCCTCACACCCAGACCATCACTTTTCCACTTGCTGGCCACAAAAAATGAGAACCAGACCTGGAGCTCAAAGTTTTCCTTCAAAGTTGAGTTTAAAGGGGGACAGACAGGATGAGATGCTACAGCAACAGAATTGAGAAAATATTGTTGGACATCCACATTCAACTGTAAGACAAATCAGAAGAGAAAGACTTTCCACATAACCACACGTGTGCATGGCTACTCCCTCCTGGTCATGCCACAACACAGCATACTCATCTTCACAACAAATGAACCCTGTAACCAAGCTCCTATTCACACACAGACATTTTTAAGCAAGGTTAACACTTTTCAATGTGAAATAGTTACTTGATGAGGAATCACAGACAAACAGCTTAAAGTACAGCTGTGAGTAGTAACACACTGGAAACTCAGCCATCTCATGCTGCTAATGCAACCCCTATGGCTTTGTGCTCACCATCAACAGCTCAGCTACTGCAAAGCAAAATCACAGCAGAAAACAAAGAACTCTAATTTCACTGCAAGGTAAGTTTTAGGAAGTAGAGCCCTTTTCCAATGGAAGGAAAGTAACAAACTGTAGACTAAAATGATGAAAAAAAAATTTTATACCTATAAGGCTGCTTACCTGTAAGAGCCTGCCTTATCTCTGAGCTAGGAACAAATCTAACACCAGATTTGGTCTGTATAAGCCCATCCAACTTCTGAATACTTTACAATGTAAAAGACTGGTTGGAAACACTACAAATGTAGAGATTCAAATGAGCACTATCTCCATCCTGTTTTGGCTTATCTGACTTCTTAACAGCAGGCCAGCATAGGATTCACATCGATTGCTCTCCCTGCAAGTCTCTTTTGTATGCTAGTTTTACATTTGTGAGGGTGATCCAATAGCAGATAGATGTATGGCAAGAGGAAAGAACAGTCTAATTATCTCCATCAATTTGTGCAGGATCAAAAGGATGCTCATCCAGGAAACTGTCAGCCAATCAAACTGGATAAAAGTACTTGAAAAAACCCCAGGAAGGACAGTTCTGCAGCAACTTAAAATTCATAGCTGCAGCATAGCCTACATCATTGAGGTTTATTTGAGTCTGTGGTGACAAGAACAGCTTTTATGAACTGCCATTTTACAGCTATTTATATTTTATTGTCAGTTACTATGTTTATTACTGTCTGCAATTCACCAGATCCAACTGATTTTGGTAAGGAAATTTTTGAACAAGAGAGTCACAAAGCATATTTTCTCTTTATTGATTCCTGAGTAAATACCCAGTCCAGCCTTCATTAAGAAGATCTTCATAAACATCATCTAATTGTATCAAATGAAAAAATTTATGCAAGGCAGACAACGACAACATTCTTAGAGACACAAAAACTCCTGGTGTGTATCCTATAAATACAAAGATGTACTGTCATTCAGCTTGTTTTAAAAAGTAGAAGCAGCACACCAAAAGTCATGCCAGTAGTCTATTCAGGAGCCAAGTAACAAGGAACCTGAGTCACACAGCTGTTGTCATCAGGAACATCTCACTGAAAGGTACAGGTTGAACTTTAGATATTTTTATTCTTGCCAAAGCTCCCAACTGATATAGTTTCTGCTAGGGTTTAAACAGATATGCATGACACTGATCAATCCTTGCAACAGGCCTATTCTTTAATGTTAACATTTAAGTGTGAAAAAAATTAAATTAACCTGTCTTCAATGTTGCAATACAAGTCTGATGCATTACAAAGACTGCAAAGCATTAGATACTTCATACAGATAGTTTTAATTCTTTAGAAAGTGAGCAAAGCTCAATGGCTTAAAGCAAAACTATATATGGAGATTTACACTGCACAGGTATTAAAGCCCCATTATTTAAAAGGGATGGATTACTGGGGTTAAAGAAGAGGAATCAAGTTTTAAAAAGCATGAGCATTTAACAACTCAAGTATTTCTAGTCAGGTGATTTGAAAGAAGCTATTCTTTTTTCTCTCTGCTCTATCAGCAAAGCTAATGCTGTCTTGGAAATGTCCTGGGAAAGGTAAGCTTCTTATAAATTCAGTTTAAGTGTAACGAAAACCTCTGTAAAGTATACACACAGAGAAACCACACTTGCTACATGAAAACCAGTAATGTCTCAGAAATTTCTCAGTTGCTCTAAAATCACATGAAATTTGATTTTTTTCACTCTCAAGTGGATTTCAAATCACAGCATTATGCTACAGCATAATTTTGCTGTCTGGTTAACACATGTAGGCTAGAAACTTTCATGTTGTGGCTGAATAACATCAACTAAATCTTACTTAATTCTAAGAAAAAGATGAAATCACAGACAAGAACCAGATCAGACTTTTTTAGCTCTCTAGAACTCTAGAGTTCTTTAGGAAGGATTAAAACTTAAAAACACCTATTAGCAAATTAATTTAGCCTATTTTTTAGAAAGGTATTGTTAAATTTCACAGAGTTAAGAATTGCATTTTGATTGGAGAGAACAAAATTCACAGGGTACAGTCAACAATTTTGAAATGGAAGGAACTAGCTTTGATGGTAATGAAGGTCAACTTACAGCACTACACCAGTGTGCTGAAGCAGTACATGCAGGATCCCTAAAAATCACAGAGCATCATGGAAGAACTGTAAGTCAAGTCCACCTCAATTTATCCATCAGTTCAGGTACCTCCCCAAGTGTTGTATTAAAACTGGACACTGAAGAACATTAAAGACCTGAAAGATTAAAGCCTGCATGTTTTTTCCAACAAGATCTAAATGAGGAAAGTGGCAGCAGCTTTGTTCCTTCTCTAACACAGAACACAGCAGTAACACTAGTTAGCCAAGCCCTGTGATAAAAAGCATGATAAGGTCACAGCAATGGTCACTTACGGCATTCCTTCTCATCACTGTCATCAAAGCAGTCTGGCAGCCCATCACACTGCCAGGCCCCTGGGATACAGCGTCCATTACTGCACATGAAGTTTCCAGGAATGTTGCATTCATTCGTGAAGTTATTCCCAGGCAACAGTTGGCTGTCTGCAGCAAATGAAAGAGAGGTAAGTTCATTGAGGATTTAACAAAGGCAGCAAAAGCTGTCACTGAGCAAGCTGTTTATCAGTGGTTGAATGAAGATGAAACAAATGGACCCTGATCCTGGTTATTTTGTCATTATCCTATCAGTATCCTGCGCCTGGTACTTGGTAGCACTTTCTTTTTCTTAAATTCTCATTTTATCTGTTCTCCATTCTCACACACTATTTTGCAGATTTCCTCTTGCTATTTTCTTTCTAGGAACACACATGCAGCCTCTACGCTGATCAAAGCAATATTTGTTTAAAAAAATTCTCTCTTTTTCACAGGTCAGTCTAAACAGAATTAAAAAAACGAGGCTACATGAACTCAGCTCTATCCTCCCATGCTTTTGTCAGATTAGTACTTAGCTTGCAGAATATTTTGTTGTTGCTGTTATTAGCCAGGGGCTATGCACAAGGTAACACACTAATTCATACTAGATTTTCAATTGAGTTTTAAATATAGTGCTTCTGATCCAAGTTAGAATTCAGCTTCTTGATGTCAATACAGTCCCCTGGCACACATTTGTCCACAGGCTAGTGAGGCAGCTGGCACACTGAGTCTGCTAGGTGGAGGGGGCACAGTAGCAGGATACTGGAGATAAAGAGAACACTGAGAGAAAGAAACCTAGAGATCTGCTGTCAAGGGTAGACACAGCGCTAGTCAGCCATTTGAATCTACCATTTTCCTCACTTTGTGCATTTTTTTTGGAACACGGATATCACACAAACATAAACGAACTTCAGTGAAGGAAGGATAATGATGCTCAGTAGCTTTAATAAGCATCAAAATGGCATGACCTGTCACAGAGCTGGGGGAAGCTGCAAGACAAAGCAGAAAATGAGAAAAATAATATCCTTCCCCTTGTCTTCCTGTCATATTCCAGACTAGTCCCAGGCAACATACACTGGAGTAGGTAAAAACTCTAGAAACACAAACCTTCCCAGGTAGGGATGTCAGAAAAACATCTCCCTCCTGGCCAACCCGCACACCTTCATGGGTCAGAACCAGGAAGAACAAACTAAGCTGACACTAAGCTTGACCATTTACTTATCATTTATCTATTCTGAGGATAACCACATTATTTCTGGAACTCTGAAGGACTGGCAGAGCTATAGTTTGTGCCCTACACTGTCCATTCCTACACCATCTTGCTTCCTGTTGCTCTTGGAGTCCAACTCCTTCCTCTCCCAGGAAGGCCTGAACATCAAGGGCAAGGAAAACTATTATGAACACAACATGGCAATTGCCCCATTCTTCAATGCTGCACAGGACACAGAGCAGATCACAACTGCCAGCATAAGAAGTTTCAGGTAAGACCTTTTGCCTAGCTCATTCCTGAAGCCCCAGGGAGGAATCTGCTTTGTACAGGCACCTTTGGAGAACACATCTACCAAAATAATAAGTTTTATAGCATGATTAGTGCATGAAGCTTTTCAGAAGCTTCTGAATCAGCCAAATGTAGATTGTTCCCTCCCTCCCCCACAACGTATCACAATGCTCCATCCATGACACAAGCAAAACTGGTAAGTTTCACATCACTACTTCAAAAGATACGAGAGGAATGCTTCAGGGAGGCAGTCTCTTTAAGCCTATGTCTGTCTCAAACAATGTATTTCCTTTCAAATGTTACTTCTTGCAAATGGCTGACTTTCCTGGGGATGTTTCAAGAATCTGCCAGCATGTAGCAGATGCCTTAATGGAACTTTGCCCTGAGCTGTTAAAAGACAATGTAGTTCAGAAAAAAAAAGGTGGAAATAAAGTCTCCAGAGTCCCCTGTAACTCTCATGCCATACGTAGCACCTTAAAGAAAGGGAGTGACAGCCACCAAAAAGCATGCCCAGGCATGCTGCTGGCAATTAGACATCTTTTAGCAGTGTCATTCAAACCTCAGTTTCATTCCCTGGATCACTGCTCTTCCCATGGAGAAACAGCAGGTTTGCTCTCTACACTGTTACAGCTTACAGCACACTGGAACAGACTCATCTCCAGCCCAGTGAGGCAGGGCTCTCACTGCTCCCAGCAGCTCCTGGGGAAACGCTACACCCAACTTTGCCTCATGCCCAAGTCCCTGACTTTAAATCAGCAATGGCAACAGTTGGTCCTTGGCTACTTCTGCCATGAAACACTGAACAGATACCGTGCTGTCTATCAGCACACCCAGGCTAGTGCAGCCTTACAGCATCACTGTTAACTGAGTTCTGCACTTCTGTGTTCAACCGGCGAGGACTTCGGTGTTGATTATGGCAGTTTTTCCCCTTTGCAACAGTAATCGAACACATTGAGCTCAGTCTTTGTATCACTGACATGTACCTGCTAAGTAATGACCAAATGAAAATCACCACACTCAAAGAGCTGCAGGGTGAAGCTCTCAGCATTTACACAACCTTTTATTAAGCAAACCACTCCCAGTGCACAAACACAACCTCTGTCTGCAACCGGAAAAAATCTACCACAGAAATACAAAATTACAGGATGCCATTGTCAGATCAAGATAGGAAAGAGATACCTCAGTATTCTTTGCAATGCAGAAGTTCAGTCAATGTACTCAAGCTAGTTATAAGGCATGTAAGAGCTTCAACAATAGAATCTAATTCCCTTCTCCACAGTCCCCCCTAAAAGCAGTTTCACATCAGTAGGGTACTACTGGGAGACTTTCCTGCTAATTTTCAAAACTTTCATTAGAATTTACAAGTTCTCAGATGTTACAAAACAGAAATGTCCTGGCTAAGAATAAACCTCTGATATAAAACAGTTTATTCAAGCTTGACAGGAGAACTAGAAATTACCAAGGCTTTTGCTCTCTCAGAACCTAAGCAACTAAGGCAGTATATTTAGGCAGCAACATCAAAAAGGTGCCAACCTCATGGCATCTCTCTCCATTGTTCTACACTACCTTCTTATCTAACCTCATATATCTCTCATCCAATCTGCTCCCCTTCCACATGGAAGCAGCACCTATCTAAAATAAGTCATCCTTCTGTGAATATTTAAGTGAGATTTCTTCTTGACTTGGGCAAGTTGCTAGCTAAGAACCAACAGCAGGTCTCACAGTCACCTGTCCCAGCTACAGAACTGCCTTTGCTCCATGAAGCATCCTGGTGTTCCCAAGAGAAAACATAACTGGATGCATCTCAACCACTGTAACACCTTCTGTGCAGAATAACCAAACATCAGCTCCTGTCAGATCTACTGCTGTTATCCTGCTGAAAAGTTTCAGCCATGATATCCACACTCCTTTAATGAAAAAATTTTGACTAAGCTAACTAATTTTAGAAATTTTTAGAGTTTCAAAAAGCAAAAAGCACGAACAAAAAATAACTTCCCTAAAAAAGCATTATCAAGTCCCTGTTCCTTTAACCAACAACTTTAAATAAATGCCTTACCTCTACCCTATTAGACTGAAGCAACATTCCAGGAACAGGTATCAAATTTTGTTACCCAGTAAGTTGTTTACAGGATTTCCTTTGTCATATAATAACCTCATCCTCAATATTCTTTTAAAGCAAGGATGTATTACTAACCCTTTCACCAAACAAACAAAAGGTAGTGGCAGATCAAGATACTTGCAGACAGCCCTACCCAAGCTTTGCTGCAGAATGGGAACATGGGAACTCTGACTCGATCCAGTTTCAAAGCAACCAATACTTACTTCTCTTAAAACATGACCTTCATCAGCTCCTAGGAGAGTTCTCTGCATGTTACAGAGAGCAATTTGAGAGTCACAGCCAATGCATCTAGAAACTTGTTTCGTGCATTACTCCATGCCCAAAAAATGCATTGGTGGATAAAAAACTATCAAAACAATGACACATGTGGAACTGTTTTAAATGGTATTACTCCTTCTGCTCCCCTCACACTTTGCAAGTCTCCCCTAATGGATTTAAAAACAGCCCTCAAAGAAATCCTCAGTGTGGTCCTCAGCTCCCAGCCCTCAGGAATGTGATGCTCCTGCCCACTCAGCACACAGCCTAATGCAGGACTGCACACGCACAAGGAGGAGCAGTGTCACAGACACATTCAGAACAGACACGGAAAGGACCAAACCACATCATCACGCCCATTTTTCTAACAAGGTCCATAAAGATGTCAGGTTTTGTGTGGCCAACTTGCTGCACTGCCTGTTGGCAGGGGCAGAAACTCCTTCCATCTGGCAGAGCTGGCATTCTGAAGATGACATATTTACGCTGCAGCCTCTTTGATTAATTTTGAATTCAACCCAAATAGGAGCTACACGGATGTGTTCAGTTAAGTAAAGGAGGAAGGGAAGAAGGGGAAAGTAGTCCATTTTCACTGCAACACATTGCTCACTTTAAGCAGCATACCATCTGGGTTGAATATAAAAAAACGGACTCGTGTTTCACTCTGAAGTGGACTGAGTAAGGAAAATCAATCTGTTTTAGCAGCCACTTGCAAAAATGTTGGTATCTAAATATTTAATATTCCCCAAAAAAGAATCACGGAAAAATAAATGAAAGGACAAGTCCTACTGAGTAAGCACTTCACACTGTATTAAGAAAGCAAGTCAAGGATATCCTTCACAAAACCACCTTTACCTGAAAGCACTCCAGAGAATTGTGCACATTACAGAACAGATCATTACTGATCACACAGCTCTGTATCAGTAAGAGCAGGCAACCAGCTTGGCCAAGGAGGTTTTGAGGAAGAACTACAGGACACTTATATGTTCATTTACCTCAAGAACAATGCCAGTAATGTCAGCCTCATGGCAAAAGGGATCCATCACCAAGGATGAAGCATGAACTCTTCACTGTCAAAGCTTTGGCATGTCTTTTATGGGAATCATGGGATCTTCAGAAGATACTTTCAATGGACTGCTGCTTAAAGCTTTATATATGTGAAGAGAATTATTTTGATCAGGCTGGTATGTAGCTGTGAGGCTGAGGGTTCCTGATGATACTTTCCTGTCACACCATGCACACATTATACTCCATACTCATTTTTAATTTCTGCTTAAACCCTTCCCACGTATAAATCCACACCAGGTTTGATTTAAGCACATCAGAAATCTGTTTTAACTCTACTGATATCTGCAACATGTTATGAAAACAAATGGAGAGATACTACAGCAAGTCAGTAACTGGAATTTGCAGCAAGATGGCATCCAAAAGACATACCTTCAATACCTGGCAATATTTGATCGCCAGCAAAATACATCACAAATAAAAAAAGCCAGCAATATTAGCAGACCTGAACAAACATTATTTGATCTTCCTCTGTCATCTTAAAGAACTGAAAATAAGCATTGTCAAGTGACTGGTAGGCTATTACAAGATTTGATTCCTCAGAGAACACAAAAATACTTCCAAACGCTTACATTCAGGTCCAGTTGCTTCTGTGAATTTAGCCCCACAGGACAGATGTTCTTTTTCATACTTCTTTATGTTGCATGAAGAATGTCACTCACTCCATGTCTACTTTACAGAGATCTACTAATGCAGGCGATGCACTCAGAGGAGGAATTCAAAAGCTGAGCACGAAGAAAGTGCTTTGCCTGTAAACTTCAGTTTAACATGTGCATGCACAAACTTCACTGGCAATAGAAGTATGTTGTCAGCAAGGCAACACCAGTGGCATTAAGGCAGACTTGGATTAATGCTCACTGCACTGAAACAGAAGGCAGAGACAATTTGTGCTTATGGGAGAAAGTCAGGACTCATGCAGTCACCCAGAGAGACTGTGGGACAAACATGCTCAACCTCTTTATTACACTTCACCCCTTGTTAAAATGAAAACAAGGCACTAGGTTTGAAGAGGAAGGCACCCATACTGAATTCAAGCACATAGAGTATAAAAAGATTGCTCATTATTAGGACCAAAAAGGTAAGGAAAATGCATCAATGAGGGTGAAGTTTACTTTCCATCTCTCAAATAAACACCTTTGGTATTACCCAAAAAGTTGTTTACAGCTCAATGCTCATAAGTGTATCATGTAAATCAGCAAAAATGCCAGTCTTCAGTTTAATCTGCTTTGCTATGCACTGCTGCAAAGGTCCTTGCCAGAACAGAAGAAAAGCATGCCTGTGCACATTCAGGCTGGCTTTGGGAAGCAAAGAATAAGACAAGTGCTCTCTTGCTCTACAGTGAAACCTCTGACAACACCTAAGCTATCTGCCACAAGTAAAGGACACCTGCTGCTAATTATCTGACAACTTAAATCCCCTTGAATAGTTTTAATCCCTATCCTTCCCTATCCTCATTTTAAACTGCCTGATGATTACAGTGCTTATGCTATATTAGAAGTTATGAGGGTTATTTGTAAAGGCAGATTGACAGTCCCACTGCAATACAAGTGCTCAAAAATGTTTCTTCACTGAAGCACCAGGTAATTAGTGATTACTCAAGGAACTGCTCATTGATCAGGTTCAACTTCCTCTCCTTCAGTTTTCCATGAGATGTGGTATATTTGGTATCTGGTATTTTCAAGATTTATTTAAATGGATCAGTCCTAGCCAAAAGATCAGAAACTCCTATGGTAACTTCAAATTAAACACTAAATATTACTGAGGCAAGTCAAAGACAACGGGAAAACCATCCGTCTCAGAGCATTAAAATGGATAGCTTCTTTTAATTTAGACAGAAAAGCTACTGTGGCGAGGAACACTGACTACTATCCAATGCCCATCATTCACCCATTAATTCCTCACTGCAAAACCTGACTTGGTTGAACAGGAGATCAATTAATCCATCATGGTCCCCACCATAAATAACACAATATGCATAGAACAGAGTATCTTCTTTTAAATATCTTACAGCATTAGTTGAAGCAACTGACATATTCCCTGTAGTAGGTGGCTGCATTTCAGCACTTAGCCATGGAAGCACCTTAATTAAATATAATCTTCTAAACCATTCCCCATTAAACAACTATTTGCTTTTTCCTTGCAACAACATGTGCAGGAAGTGAGCTGAGGTGAACAGGCTTACTTTAATCCTGCACCCTTCATGGCTGGATTCTATATTTAGGGGACTGGGCATTTCACTAAAGCTTCCCCATTTGCTTGTCTCAGCAGCAGTGCAGCTGCTTGAGTACACACCAAAAATACATCCCCCAGGTCTGCGGGCTCTCGGCACTCTTAGCATGGTGGAAGGGAAACAGGCTGTGGGCCATTAACAGCACAGAGTGAACACAGCTCCAAACTAGTACACATTTAAATAGAAAAAGGAAGCAGAAATAAGTAAGGAGGAAGGAATACTTTCGATTACTGAACTGGGTGTACCTCGAAAGTCAAGCATTCTCCAGCAAGAAGGTCAAATGGAGATTTTATGCTGCTCTTATCCAAGCTAGAGCTACCCACCGCTTCCTTAAAGAAGCAGCAAAGATAAAAACATTTTATTTTAATACCTTTGAAGGACACCAACTATGTGAAGTCTAACAAGGACAAGTGCCAGATTCTGCACCTGGGACAGGGCAACCCTGGTTGTGTGTACAGATTAGGAAATGAGAGGCTGCAGAGCAGTGCTGTGGAAAGGGCCCTGGGGGTCCTGGTCTGTGGGAAGTTGGATCTGAGTCTGCAGTGCCCTGGCAGCCAGGAGGGCCAACCCTGTCCTGAGGGGCATCAGGGACAGCCAGGCAAGGGAGGGGATTGTCCCACTCTGCTCTGCACTGGGGCGGCCTCACCTCCAGTGCTGGGGGCAGTTTTGGGTGCCACAATATAAAAATGATGTAAAGCCATTAGAGAGTGTCCAAAGGAGGGCCGTGAGGATGGTGAAGGGCCTTGAGGGGAAGCTGGGTGAGGAGCAGCTGAGGTCACTTGGTCTGTTCAGCCTGGAGAAGAGGAGACTGAGGGCAGACCTCATTGCAGTCTGCAATTTTCTCCTGAAGGGAAGAGGAGAGGCAGGTACAGGTCTCTTCTCTCTGGGGACCAGTGCCAGGACCCAAGGGAATGGCCTGAAGCTGTGTTAGAGCAAGTTGAGGGTGGATATTAGAAAAAGATTTTTTATCTAGAGGTGGCTGGGCACTGGAACAGGCTCCCCAGGGAAGTGGTCACAGCACCAAACCTGACAGAGCTCAAGAAGTGTTTGGACAATGCTCTCAGGCACAGGGTGGGATTCTTGGGGTGTCCTGTGCTGGGCCAGGAGTTGAACTTGATGATCCTGATGTGTCCTTTCCAACTCAGCATGTTCTATGATTCCATGGCATGTTGCTATAACACCGCCCTGAGGAAAACATTATTTTTGTCTTCACAAAAACAAAAGACTAAAGGATTTATGCACAGTTATGCAGAAAACCTACAAGAGATCTTAGGACAGAATTTAGATTTCATTTAACAATACATTTGTAATTACTCAGCATCAGTTTTTGTATCAAACAGATGTACCTATGAGAAATTAAATGGGGAGCAGGGGTAAACAAGGAGATAATAAGCTCATGTGATCCATCATACAACTCCAATTTCCCAAAAAACAGGCAAAGCTCTGCATTCTGCCCAGAAAATACTGAGATCATGCCTGAAATGTGACAGCAGCAAGACTGAGTCTGATTCATTCAGCATCAAATTTAAAGTAGTAACAGAAGAGCAACAGAAGTGATAAAATAAACCCTTCCATTTAACAAGAGGCACTCTGGGTATTCTATTGTTTTTCTAACAATTGGGAGGGGCTAGGTTTAAATTTCCTCATATGATATTCTATGCCAATAAAAAACCTACCTACCACAACTAAGTTTCTGTTTCCCAATCAGAATCAGAACATTAGCTTTCAAAGATCAAAAGCTTTTAATTGCCCTTTGAGACTTGTTTCTGCAAGGACTTTTTTTGCAGTGCGCAGATGCAAGAGATCATAAAAGGCTGCTGTTAACCACATTTTCTTGCTTAAAAACATGTACTGAATTACCTGCATTTCGGGCCCTTCAGAGAAGATGGTTAGCTGTGCAAATTCTGGGATGTTCAGCCTTACTAGCTGGGCAAATTCATCTAGGCCTTACATATGATGTAAGAAAAATCCCACAGGTGTTCTGTCTGGAGAAAACAACTGAATTCACTACTAGGTTATTTCCCCACAGGTAAGCGGTACTTCAAGCTGTTCTGTTGTGTCACATGACAATCACTTAAAGCACTATTGCAATGAGAAGTAATCACAAGGACTGGCAGAAGCTAATTGTGAGGCTGTAAAAGTGTTAATTCTCTGGGGAAAAAAAAAACCCTCCATACTATCACTTGGTCTAGGGGCATTTTACTATGGCAGTTGTTAAAGTACACTCTAACTTATAGGCATAAAACCCACTGAAGTCCTTTGGAATTGGTAGCTGATACTGGACACACTCCCCCCTCTTTTACATCCCAGCATACAAAAACAACAATGCCCAAATATGCAGCAGTATAAAACAGAAGGAGAAAGAGTGCTTCAGCAGGATGCTAACAAAGTATCATCTTGCCTCTTCTTCAGTCTGTAGTCACTCAGCACTTTTAACAAACTTTTAACTTTTTAACCTTTATAAGTGAATGCAGTTTAAGCAAGAGCTACATGTTACAGGAAAAACAAACAAACAAACTGATATTGTTGACTAGTAGGCAAAAGAATGTTTCAGCCAGCAAGGAAAAAAAATCCAACCATACAAAATGACAACCTCTTCACCTGCAGAGAGACCACAGAGTCCAAGTCCATACAATGACTGTATGACTGAATGAATGGTATCACTGCTCAGGGGCAGAAACACCATGTCAAACTTTTCTATGCTCCTTTCTGTACATAGCGGATTAGCTAAAGGTGCATATCTTCAACGGTTCAAGCTGATTTAAATCAGAGCAGATAGCCCCATCTTTCTTTAACCCTGGTCATAAACTCCTTTCTTCCCCTTACTCCATCACAGGTGAGCAGCAAGCTTTAAAAATAAGTTAACCTAGAGCCTGTAGTTCTCAGTGCTGCCTGAATCAACCCACCACAAAGTTTCAAGAGCTTATGCCATCACAAAAGAGAGAGAAAGGAACATGCATGCCCCCTCCAGATTAAGAACACAACAAAGACTGTAGCCTTTTCTCAGGCTAAATCAGGTAACCTAAAGCAAACACCTCTGCCATTTTCAACTGCAATAGACACCACTTAGTCTTACAAAGTTGCTTGTCTTTAACAACTATGCCACGATTGCTTCTTTAAGCAGCAAAGTTTTCAAGAGCACTAATTTCTTCTTGGTAGCTGTAAATCAGTCTTCTCCAGCAAGGAAAGCTGCTTGTCAGAACCAAACATGCCACTCTGTGTCCCAGCAAACGTGTAAATGGTGAAGGCTGGTTTCCCACACTGACATCTTACTGGTGTCACAGGAACTTTCCTGTCCGACTACCCAGGAGTCACTCTGGCAGTCACACTCCTACTACCAGACACTGTCACTGCTGGGACTGAAACCCCTACACAGTGGGTGGCTCAGTGACCCAATGGGTGCACTTGACCCTCTGCACACCCCATACTCACACCGTCAGACAAGGTCTCCTTACCGCATTAACCCTGGTTTCCAATAGTGCAGTCTCAAATCTCTGGTTCCTTTAAGTAATTTAATCGTGGTGCATAACACAAAACCAGCTAGAGCTGGTGCCTCTGGAGAGGGAGCCTGAACAAAGGAATTCCTGTGCTTTCATACCCTCAGTCTGTGCTGCCAATAATCTGGGGTCTTCCTACTGAGTCCTTGGCTCCTGCTGTGTCCCAGTGTCCAGTCACCTGGCCACTGCCACAGGTCCCTGTTCCCACTGGTGTGCAAAGGGTCAGCACCAGGTCACAGCCCCTTCCTTGTCTGGGGCTCCCAATATTTCTCCCACGCAAGGCACAACCTGTAGCTCTCACTGCAGTTGCACACCCAGTGCCTACTCCAAGTGTATCCCTCAGCACTGGTCACTGACAATTTCAAAGGTGTGCTAGAGACACAAAGTGCAGGGCTCTGAAAACAAACTCACTGTGGAATAATGGTGGAGAAGGCAAACCAAGATTAAGCTGTGGTAATGATTATCTTCCTGATGATAGAGATTGGCAGAGGGACCTTCCCTTCCGTAGAGTTTGCATTTAGGATGTGACAGCATGTCAGGAGGGGAAGATAAGCTGTTCTACTGGTCATGACGGGAGAACTTGGGCTCTGACACTGCATGAAAAGGTCACACCTCAAAAAGAGCCTAGAAGAGACAGATGCATGTGAGGCTCCACAGAGGAACCAAGCCCAAGAAACGCCAGGATGCAGGAGAGAGTAACAAAGCAAAACATCAACACCGTCCTTAACAATAAAGAAAAAACTCATAACCCTTCACTCAACAACACTGAGCTAATTTCCAAGTGTGAGGAGATTGATGACAGATAACCATGATTTTCATCCAGACAAGACAGAGATCTGCAGACTTCCCCGCCCTAGGAAGGCAACTCAGTTCCTGAAGTCTTTGAGGTCTTGCCCTAAGAAAAGAAAACAAGGAGACCAGAAACTCCTCTCCTAAGGCTCCTAAAAAATCTGGAAGAGGGACAAGAATATTTTTCTAAATACACTGAATCAACAGTTAAAATTAGAAGAATTACCAGAAGACAATCAGAGTCAAGGAAAGACAATAGTTTAAGAAAAGAGAAAGACTGTAATAGGTAGTAGTGACAGCACACAGACAGTGAAGATGGGATAGTAGTCCTAAACAGAAGCATCACCTGAAATGAGATTCTAACCTCTTCAAATACATGCAAATCCAACAAAGAGGTAAGAGTGAGACTGAAAAGAGGGCATACATGAAGACCATGTGTACTGGGTGACAGAAAATGATGCAAAGTGAACTTAGAACATCCCTGAATCTTTAAGGAGAAAGGCAACTCATTGCTCACCAGCTGCAGAATGCAGAACTGGACCCTGTTAGAAAAAAACAGTTTTAACAAAACAAGCCACAACAGAGCCTTGATTTCAGAGCATCACCAGGCTGGGTTATAAGCAGCTGATTTTCATCTACCCCATGTACATGAAAGCATGACAAGCTATGGGGCAGCCACAGCAACACCCTTCAGACTGTCCAGAAGCTCTCACCACTCTCACAGTATTTTGGAGACCCCTGCTAACATACTGGTCTAATTTAACCACAGGACACAAGCCTCTTCAAATGTCATGCTCCAAGTCCACTTGAAGGGATTTTGTCATTACTTTACAGTTGAGAGGTTTCTTTTTATAGAAGACTGTAATTTCCCTTTTCCTCTACCTCTGGTCACATGTTCTCCACTAGGTAAGCCTCAGAGAGAGTTAAGTGGGGGAAGAAGATGGGGCTCAGGAATGACAGATGTATACAAGTAATGGTTATTTATCTGAAGGTGGAAATTTCCCATCATCACTACCAGAGATTTAGAAAATAATAATTTCAAGTGAGAAATAACAGCTTTTATAACCACTTACTTAAAGTATGATTTTCTCCCATTCAAACGGAGCTCTTTGATGTGCTTTATACAGCAATAATAAAAATTTATCCAGAAGATAAAGTTACTTGGTGTTTGCTGCATGGATTAGACTGCTGATGCTTTCTGTAAGCAAATCAAAACCAGACAAATAAATGTCATTTGCATTTTGTCAATAGGAAATGTGCTGTTAGGCCAATATATGGCAGGGATTATATTGAAGTGAGGGTCTCACTCTTTTCACTGGAGTTTAGTTTCACCTTATGTCTTTCACTTATTGTACCAGAAGCCATAGCCAAGAGCAATGATGTTGTTTCCCTGTAGAGGAATGTAAAGTGCCTTCACACAAAAGGACATTAACATGGGGAGCACAGGGGGGCTGTGCAATCTTCCTGCAAGGCACTGGTGACTGATTCTTTCCAGCAAATACTGCCACAGCAAGATACCATTCCACACACCACGTACCCCAAACTGCTCTTGAGCTAGCAGTAAAATCAGGAGGTTGAATGCAACATAGGTAATCTTGGAGTTTGGCTCTTTCAACAGTTGCTGTATTTAACAGCATAGCAAAGAGTGAAGAATACTGGAAGGAAGGTAGACAGAGGAAGATTTAACAAAAAGCAGAAAAGCTTTTCACGAGAGCATGACAAAAGTGAACTTTCCCACGGAGCAGTGGATGCAACTGTAGACAAGTGACTCTGGAAAGGGCCACAAAACAAAAAGACCAAGATTCAGTGTATGTGGTATACTAACTTTCTTCCTTTTCCCACTTTTTGCTTCCTGACAGTTCTGTTTCCTTTATTTCCTAAAATCTTCTGAAAATTTTCTCAAAAGAAAAAGAAAAAAGAAGTGGCATCTGGTTTTTACATACCTATCGTGGTCTAAAAAGAAAAAAATATCCTATCTACCCTACTCAAAGTTCCCATGACACAAAAAGTCTCAGAAAAAAGCCTCCCAATAGGCTCTAGTTAAGAAAGATTACATATTTCAGCCCCTAATCCAAATATTTTGGGTGTCTCACTTGAGCCCTCTTGCAGCTTCCAGACCTGGATGTGTTTCATTCAGATGAGTCAATCCAGGGGACAAACTCAGCTAACAAAAATGAATACATTTCTGGTTAACTACAAAACCATTCTTGCCTTTTAAGGCTTCATTCAATATTTTTTTGTATCAGGTATTGTATTTGTATTCTCCACTGAGCTAAATCAAAACTCAGGAGATCTCTAAAACCCAATGCTATAACTCCACACATCATTTTCCTGGCTAAACAAATGGAAAGGTCCACATTCCTCCTGGCACCCATCACATTTCTGAATGCTACAAAGTGTACATTCTAGAGGAGCTGGGGCGAAGATGTGTCCCGACAGATCATGCCAAGCTGGCAAACGCTGTGATGGCTGCAGAGCAAACCCATGAGCTGGGGAACCACCCACAGAACTGCACAGACTGGGGTCAGAAGAAACACACAAGATCTCAGGAACCCCACGCAAATTTTCAACAAAACAACAATCTTAATATCTCAGTAAGCCGGAGAACTCAAAATGCATAGACAAAAGACATGGATTCTACATATTCAGTAATAAATTTTTGATTCTCAAAGTGCATACTACTTGGTTCCAAGGCAGGATACATTTGTTTCCACAAAAAATCCAAACTGGAACTTAGGGCGCACTAAGCTCATAAATTTGCCAATCTTTTCTTCAAGCTTCTTGGAAAGTAAGCATTATCGCTGCAGTGGCACCTGAGGCTAGCCAAAACAGAGGTTCTTCAGCACCTTGCTCAACACAGTAATGAACAGCAATTTCAGCATGCTGCCATAAGGGTTAATTTTAATTTTGATTCTTGTTGGCCTGGTTGGCTATTTCCATAAATACCATCCCAGCAGATATAATTGCAAAGCAGGTATATTTGGTTCCAGTCACTCTGCCAATTTAGTGGCAACTAATGTGTGAAAATTGCAGGGTGTAAATTTAGCATAGTGGGTCTCACATCGTGTTTTTACTACTGGAGACTATATTTGATTAATGAGAATTAAAAGAAAGATACCGCCCTTTATGAAAGCTTCTCTGGTTTTTCCTCAAATCTCTGGAAAGAAAGAAGTAAGAAAAACCAAACTGTATTGACTTGATAATGATGAAAACAGTGCAGCTCAAAACTGCATTTCTGAGTTTCAGCAGTCATTTTTTTCAAGTTGACAAGCAGAGAATTGCTAGTGCCAAGCAATGCCAAGACTTCTGCCAAGCAGCTATCAAATCTTGGTAAGACAAAACAAGCAGCAGGAGACGTCTTTGGAATACAAGGACAACCTGAACATATTTTCTCTGTAACAACAATGTTCAATTTTCTTTCACAGCCCCGAGAAATCAGCTAGCTCTAATTGTGGCTCTCCCAGTACTATTCACATACACATTTGCACCTTCCTGTCCTTCTCACTCACTACAAGAAGTTCAAAAGACAATGAAAACTGTACATAATAGGTATTTTTAAGGACACTTGGTTAAGTAATACACAGTGCCAGACTGACAGCCACTGCCACCAAAAGCGACCACCAGTGTAATGCATACAGACACTAGCTGAGGCTGCTCCTACTTAACAGAAGTATGCAACAGAAGCAACGAAAGCAAAGCAGCCTCCAGCCTTTGCATTTCCTAGAGTCAGCGTGGCAGTGCATCACTGCTGTTATGACAACTGATTCTTCCTTGGCAGAACAATGTCTCAACCCACTCTCAGTCCTTACTTGCTTCTGCTCATTTGGGGTTGAATTTTCTAACCAAATACCTAAGCAGACTTACTCCAGACTTACTGAGATTTTCAGTCTTTCAGCACCACAGCCTCTGTCACACATACCCTCCTTTTTAAAACACAGGCCTGTATTTAAAAGAACAGGAACCTTGCCGAACATTGAAATCTCACTTTTCTCCTGGGGAAACCTGAATTGAAGACACTTGGGAGCAATAAAGTTTTTAAAAAGGCACCTGAGATTCTTCACAGACTCATTTCTCTAATTTTGATTCCCAATTAATGCAATAATTTTCTTAAAAGTCAAGGTGACACATTCTGCTCAGATCTTCTGTCGAAGAATTGCAGTCACAGCTCCCTCCTTCACTGCTGAAAAGCCCAGTAAACTCCAACCATCCATACACTGAGGCTTTGCCTAGTCTGTGAAACCACTCCATTAGCATCAGAAAAACAGGCCTCACAGGTAAGGTACAAAGCTCTGAGGTAACAGACCCTGCTATAACTTTGGAAAATTAGTTAAACACTTCAGAAGGGTTTCACATACTTTGCATCAGACAAGATGTAAATGGGGAAAAAAAAAGATTAAAGAGAGCAAAGACTTTCCTCCTACAAGAGAAGTAGGAGGGGGCTTTCATTTAACACAATTATCTTCCCTAAATTTTCCCTTCAGCTTTATTTCCTAATACCGGCAAGTTACTGAAGTATGTGGAGATCAGCACCTAAGCAAAAAAAATCACTCTCACAAAAGCAAAAAATATTTGGCCAAGAAGACAAAGACAAATCCTGTGCTTATATTATAAAGACCATGAACTTGGGACCACTTTCTATATTCTTTTTATTACACAAAAAAAAGTCATTATCTTTCAAGATGCTTCCAAAAAAAGGATGCTTTCATTGTTATTATCACTAATGCTCAATTTAACAGGTCAGCTGTGCCATCCTGTTAGCAGGAGACATTACACAACACAAAAAGACAATAAGCCATACTGTCTAGGACACAGGATAAGCAACATGACAAGAATGGTGATGTCACTGGCTAACCTGTGACCTCATATATTATACAAGACATCAGGCTGCTCTGTTTCCAGAGACCCCCAAGCAAGTGCCTCGCAGCCCCAGTCATTCCAGACACGCCTTTGTTCATCAGTCTGTACGAGGACGCTCATCATTCATTGCACCAGAACGTAAACTCCTTGCATACAAGACCCAGAAGAACTGAGCTTTGTGAATGACACTGACAACTCAGCCACATTCTCTTCAAGTCTGGAAGAAAGCCTGTCTGCATCTCATACTCCTCCATGTGGAATAAGACTCCTGTGACCCTGGTGACCAACCCAAACAAAAGAGTATGCTGAGAGTCAGGAGAGATTCAGAATACCTCATTCATAATTTAACTGTTAACAGCCATGTAACTGGAGTGGCTGCAGGAAAAATTAACTGTATAGTTGCCTCTTATATTGAAAGCACTTCATTTTTGTTTGCTTTCTACTTAAGCAACAGGGCTTCACTTTATTTCAAGGGTTAGTCCCTTTGGAAAAAAGAAAAAAAAGGGATAAAGCTCAACTGTTGTATTGCACTAAAGGGTGTGGCTACACATGCACGTCCACCCCGACAGGCCCGCGATGGATCCCCCAAAAGTGGGTAAAACCTTTCGTCCCCAAAAATCCAGCACCAGCAGACAGGGATGAGAAGCAAGCAGCCGTTGCCTCAAAGAAAAGACGACACTGGGAAGAGGAGGAAGAATCTTCCTTAGAGATTTGGCTACATTCCGGCAGACCCCTGACTTTTAATGTGTTTTAAAATGTTTTTTTTTCCTTTTAGAAATTCTACCTCCCACCCTACCTCGCGATGAGCCCTGTCCGAGTTGTCATCCTGTTCACACTGAGCAGTCTGACAGCTGCATGGATCGCCCCTCAGCCATGCCAAAACACCTGGGTGACCCTGGCACGGATGCTCCAACAGGAAAATATATGCCTATGTCCACCTGCCTGGTAGGGATTCCATTGCAAGCTGGAGAGCTTCCAGCCAAGTTTGACACACCTATGCCTGACCCAGGTCCCAAATTACACCACATCCAACAACACAAAACCCGTCAATGGCATGCTGTAATGATTAGGAACCCCACAGAGAAGTGGCTGCCAAAATTGCCCAGAGCAGCTCAGGAACCCCAAGAGTTAGAGCTGTTGGGTTCCTCCCCTGCACTGTACTGCATTCACTTTATCTATACCCCACTATCTAACACTAAACCTTTTAACAACCTACTGCAGTATTGAGAGGAGTTCACTGCCAAAAGGTGGTGTAATATTCTAAGCCACGTCACAGCAGACAATCCATACCATTCACATCCCAAAAGCCTCCCTAAGGGTTTGTTTTTAATTTGTGGGGATCTGGCATGGGCAGGAATCCCTTCTCAGCTTTTAGGAGGGCCATGTACCATTGGGCAGCTGTCCCTGTTGACACCCAACCAAACGATGGTTGGCGAACGGACGCGAAAGAACAATTCAGTCAGCAAAATTCAAAAGAGAAATGTTGACAATTTGGACCCAAATTGCAATTCAGGAATTTTTCATTGGGCCAAGTCAAAGCAAATCGCTGCATCCCTGTTCCTTCCATGGGTCGCAGCAGCCAAAGCTCTAGGTGAATTGGGCCACCTAGAGTGCTGGGTGGTCAAACAGACAAACTTGACATCCACGGCCATCAGCTCCCTCCTAGAAGATGAGGAGATTACCAGGCAGGCCACCCTCCAAAATCGTGTGGCCATCGATTTCCTCCCGCTGCTGTATGGACACGAGTGCCAGGAATTTGAAGGACTTTGCTGCTTGAATTTAATATTGAAAGCACCCAACGTCCATGCAGCTCTCCGAGAAGTGAAAATCCTGATCAGACAAGTCAAGCAAGAATCCGAACACTGGTTCAGTGGACTGTTCAAGGACTGGGGACTCTCGGGGTGGTGGGCTTCAATAGTTAAGACAATTCTGTTGTTTTTTGTTGTTCTTTTTCTAATCATGTTAGCGTTCGGAATTCTACGTCGCATACTTTTAAAGGCTATCGACGGTTTAATCTCCACTACCTCAGAAGTCAACCGCACAGAGTTTGTGGACCTAAAACAAACAAACTGGCCCACAAATCATGAGTGGTGGACAAATTCATAACCTAGACCAGAATAGGCCAACGCTTTTCCCTTAGATTTTTTTTAACAGAAAAGGGGGAGGTGTTGTACTGCACTAAATAGTTTATTTAGTTGTTGTTTTGCACTGGGTTTGGTATTTTGCACTGAATAGTATGTTTCCTCATAGTATGAATAGTATGTATCCTCATGGGATTCCCCTCTCATATCACATGGTCTTCCCCTTTCCCCTAAGCCCCAGTGGTGGTGGTTTCTCCCTGGTCTACTCCTCCCCTTGCCCCTCTCGTCACTTGTATCCCATTGGCTGTGGCCCCTGTCCTCCGCCCCCCTTCCCCTGAGCTTAAAATGTCCCAGGAGGAAACCCCTGATCTCTTTGCCTCCCTTGGACTTCCCTAGAGTGCTTCTACAATAAAGTGGGACGATCATCCCGAGAGGAAAGAGCACCTCCCCATCTTTTACTTTTGTCCTTGTGAGATTGAGAGGGGCCAGGGGTCCAGAGCTAGCCGATCAGACCCCAAAGGCCCCAGGATCAATCTTACACTCAACTAATAACTAGAATTAATTTAACTTCATTTTTAATCACTCAAGAAAGGCTGAATGTGATTACTATAGTCTTTCCCATTTTCCTCATCTCCTAGGCAATTAATTTTCACATATGCAATCACAATATATTCTATAACATAGAAAGGAAATATTTATGCACTTGTTTGTGTATGGATATTTCTGATTCAGGGGGTTAAAACAAAAATAGCATTACTTTTGACCATGTACACTGACCCATATTCTGTGAACAATCTGGAAGTATAAAGAGAAAACTAACACAGAAAATATAACGGAGTGCTAAAATTCACCCAGGACCAAGAAACTTTGTTCAAGGTGTAAGTGTCCTAGATCATATTGTTGTGTTTCATAGACAAAGCAGATTATATGGCTACACCAGAAGCACTTAATATTATCTATTAGCTCTTTGAAGTATGGCTGTGTGTTCGCCAGATTTTCCACAAAATAAATTTAGAAGTAATATGCTAAGTATTGACTGCATTACAGCTGATGACTGCACAAACAAACTTGAGTGTTACCTCCATCAAACAACATCCATTCATTCCATGTGTGAACTCAAAAGAGGGTCATGTGAAAATGTCTATGACACAACACCCCAAACACAGACATCCTTAAGATGAGGACAGAAATTCTTGCTTCCTTTCGCCTTATCTGATCACCAAGTTCATTCATGTGATCAGAAATGGTACAGAGTATCCTTCAGCAGTCTGGAAGCTTCATCCGAAAAGCAGGAAGATGTTCTCACAGAGACTGCTACCACAAGGTAACTTGGCAGCTTCATCACTGCCATCATCTGAGTGGCCATTATGAATTTTTCAGTGTACAGCAGATTACCCTCTACCTGGCTAACACTCTTCATCACACTCAGACACAACAGACTGTCAATCACAGCGACTGCCAGAGAAGGGTGGTGACACAACTTTTCCAGTATGTCCACGTACCTTCTGTGTTTCAGAAGCATCTTGGCAACAAGAAGCACACGCTGACAGAGGTGCTTTGTGATCACTTACTCAGCACTGAAAAAATTTGTATGGCAAGATCAAAACCACAGTAAAACTTTAAATGTATGACAGAAGAAGTTTCCTTCCCCCACATATTCCCAAACCAAAAGCACAAAATTCATTGGGCCACTGGAAACCAGAAACTAATTACTCCTTCCCCAAGTCTTAATTCTTCCTTCTGCTGCACCTTTATAACAGAGCTTCTCCACTGAAGATGTTAAAATCTCACTTGAGAAAAGCACCGATTCAAGGATAGTTTTGCTTGTAGAAAGTGAAGTTTTAAGCCATTGTACAGACTTAAAAATACTCTTTTCCCTTTCTCAGTTTGCTGCCTAGAAAGGTCAACAATAAATATTCCTTTTAATACATGGAAGAACAGATTTAGGAACATAAGGCAGGAACATTGCTATGCAAACTGCAGGTACATTGCTGTGCAAAACATCCTAGCTGCAACACAGTCAAGTCAAAACTCTCAGTTTGACAACTCCTCCATGGAAAACTATTTACTCAAAGTAGCAGCATCATTTGTGTCCTCTTTCCCTGAAGAGAGGCAAGAGTGACTACAGACAGAACAAAGTGCAGCAGGCTGAAAAGATTAACTTTTTAGTTTTAATGAAATGTCATCATTTGAAATTTCATTTTGAAACGAACACTTTTTAAAGGAAGCTTGGTAAATGGAAACTGAAGCAAGAATGCAGTAGGTCTTAAAGGAATCCCACAAAGCAGCTGATTGACACTGATATTGTTTCCAGCCCAGTCCCTTTAATGAAGTTTAAAGACATCAGAACACATTAAAACAAAACCAACAAAGGGTGCTTGGGCAGTGGAAGAGGCTCCCCAGGGAAGTGGTCACAGTTCCAAGCCTGAGAGAGTTCAAGAAGCATTTGGACAATGCTCTCAGGCATAGGGTATGATTCTTCAGGGTGTCCTGTGCAGGGCCAAGATTTGGACATGATGATCCTTGTGGGTTCCTTCCAAAACAGGATATTCTATCATCTCTGAGAACTGTCAATTCATTTTTATTCCCACAGCAGTTGAAGGCAAAAAGTTAAAGCACTGAAACAAACCCATTGAGGTTCTTTTAAAGAATTGTGATGTAAATTCTCAAGAAGGTATAAAAATAGTAACAAAATCATTCTTCATGTGTGTTTAAGATAGAACTGAATCAATTTGGAAGCTATGTATGTTTATACAAAAAACCCAAAAACCCATCCCAAAAAACAAACTATATATTTCCCTTTAATGCCTCCTTGGCAAACCAGACTCAGATGAAAGACATGCTCCAACAGACTGTGCACTAGTTTTTAGGATGTAGCACAGTGTTTGAAAACATTCGGCACTGCCAAACCCTGCACAAGTGTTAAACAATTCAGATTCTGCAAGGTAAGGCAATGTCCCAGATTTTAAGAAAGTGATCAGAAAACATATGAATAAAGTCCAGTTGTAGCTATTTATCTTTGGACCTTCGTCCAGGAAAGTAGATGAAAGATGCTTGCAGCGTCCTAGGGGATAAGCTATATAGATAAATGAATACTTCTTCCCCATCTCTCATTTCTACATGTCAGAGAGTGTGATACTGCCCTGCTTCCTCATTTGCATTTTAGCTCATATCTTACACAGAACAGAGACTATCCTATGCTAATAAAAATAAGCACCACATATTTTTCAGGACATCTATTTTAAAGTTCCCCTCTCTAGCATCCAGAAAAGGAATTTGCCATTGCTCCACCCTAGGAGACTGGAGGCACTAACTTCTTGCTATCAGGAAACACTGGAAGGAGAACCTGCACAATTCCAAATCCTCATCTATGACTCCTCACATAAAAAAGCAAAACATATGTTATCCACTCCCAACCTACATATTCTGATTATAATGAAAAACTATCATAAATAACTCACATATGATTCAAAGTAGGGATATAAAAGGGACAACTGAAACAGCCTTCTCACACAAGCTTAGAGACAACAGCACTAGACAAAACAACCAGACCTGTATGCACTTTGAGCACCAGGAAGAGGAAAAGACAGCAGTCCAGAAGTAGCCTACTTGAACAAAGAAAAGAAGCAAAAGTAACAAACAGTGACAGTGTGTCACAGCAGCAGGGCTGAGTCCTCCAAGTTCTGCCTGAGTTTCAGCCCTTCCTGGACCTGCTGCTTTGCTGATGCAAAAAGAAATCCACCATCTCATCTGATGCTGTTTGCCACATTCTTTTTGTAAGCTACTCCAATTTTATTGTGGCTCGAGGGCAAAGCATTCATGGAGGAGAAGGGAAAAGGCATGTGCACAACAACCTCATAAAACACTGGGAAAAGCAGAGAAGTGGAACTGACAGTGGCAACTACCGCTCCCTAGCGTCTTACTTAGCAAATCAATCGGAAATCGGCTCCAGCAATTAAGTGATAATGAATTATTGATGACACTCACTTTGGGGAACTGAGCACTTACCAGCATTTATGAAACTAAAGAAACTGAGGTGGGTAAGTGCTATCCCCATTTTGCAGACGGCACAAAGCCAGGCAGACAGCAAACAATTCCACGACATTAAGCCTTGCCTAGGATCACTTATCTCTAGCATGTTATCTCACTTCTGTTTGCATATGGTCACACATCACCTTGATTTGTTACATATTCCTGCTTCAGAGAGGCACAGTGAATGCTCCAGCTACAAAATTCAATAATTTCAGTAACCACATCCTACTTTTCAGAGGTGGGGAGAAAAAGGCTGCTTAAAGTAAAGGGCAGCAATATTGGAGCCAGGGAAAAACCACTTTAAAATGTGATCTACAACATATGTTCAGTGGCAGAATTTGCCCTTGAGAAAGCAAAGAAGGTATTCAAGCCCTACTATTTCAAGATACTTTAAGTCTGTGCTTAACATGTGTTTAAGTCAGTCAACTTTTTTTTGCCAACGCAAATATATTCAACTAGAAACTCAGAAGAAAGCCAAGAATTCAGTCTTGGATTTAGAACACTCTTGCCAGCCACTCAAGGCTGTCAGTAATGCCATACAGGAACGTTTCCTATCACTAACACATAAAAGTGATCTAGGAAAGAGAACTCACTCTACTCCTACCATACTTCACACCTGAGCTTTCCAACTGATGCCACTATCTATTTATACCATTAAAAACCAAACAGACAAAGGAGGATGTAAGCATTCACTGCACATTATCTATCTTGTCCCTTCACAATTTTTCATCAGACTTAGCAAGCAGACAGGCTATTGCCTACATGCACTTAAAGGTAGTCTCTCACACTTCTACAGCTTTCACCCTCAACAGCAGCTGCCAGAGCTGAGGCAGATGCAGATGCAGCTTTACAAATTAGTGGCCATATGTCATCCAACTGGTGTGAAACACCACGAAGTCCCTTCAAACACCACAATGGTTACACACATGCGAGTGTGCTGACTCGTAGTCAGCTCTCTGACAGGAATGCTGGTGACATAAGCTTCAGGAGGAGGAAGATGAATGTCAGTACCTGCAACGTAGTCCAGCCTTGCAGACAGGATGCCTTTCAGGGAAGGGCAGCTTTCTGTGTGGAATTTGAGATGACCGGAGATAGGGTTCAGCCCTGCCACAGAATTCATACATGATCATATTATTCTGCTTTCCTTGGCTTCAGTTTTCTTTATCTGTTAATGACTACTAATGCTCTCCTATCCCATGGGAATACTGCCAGCATCCATAATTTATGTTTCCACCCTGCTTGGATGCTGAGAAGATGGGTACCTGAAGATATATACTGATCAATTGTTTGCCAAATATATAAACTGTTTTTAAAGAAATATCATAAAAAATGCAAACTATTACAATTAAAGCCCATCTGTGTATCATATAATCATTAAAGAGGGAAAAGGCCTCAATAATCACTGAGTCCAAGCATTAACCCAGCACTGACAAGTTCGCTACTACACCATATCTCTAAGGACCACATCTACATGTTTTTTGAACACTTCCAGTGATTGTGATTTCACCATTTGCTGGGCAATCTGTTCCAATGCCTGATCTCTCCTTCAGTGAATAATTTTTTCCTTATTCCCAATATAAGCCTGCCCTGGCACAACTTCAGGTCATTTTCTCTTGTCCTATTGCTTGTTACTCTGTCTACCCCACCTCACCACAAGGTTCTTTCAGGGTGTTGTAGAGAGCAGTAAGATTTCCCCACAAGCCTCCTTTTCTGCAGGTTAACCAACCCCAGCTCCTTCAGCTGTTCCTCACAAGACTTGTGCTCCAGACCCTTCACCAGCTCCACTGTCCTACTCTGGACTCATTTCACTACCTCAATGTCTTTCTTGCAGTGAGGGGCCCAAAACTGAACACAGGATTCAAGGTGTGGCCTCACCTGTGCAGAGTACAGGGGACAATCATTGCTCTGGTCCTGCAGGCCACACTGTTGCTGACTCAGACCAGGATGCCATTGGTCCTCTGGGCCATTTGGGCAATGCTGTGGTTCAGCTGGTGTCAACCAACACGCCCAGGTCCTTTTCCACAGGGCATCTTTCCAGCCACTTTTCCCCAAGCCTACAGTATTGCATGGGGTTGTTGTGACCCAGGACCCAGCACCTTGCCTTGCTGAACTTCACACAATTGGCTTTGTCCTATTGATGCAGCCTGCCCAGATCCCCCTGCAGAGCCTTCCTACCCTCCAGCAGATCAACACTCCCACCCAGCCTGGTGTTGTCTGCAAACTCCATTTATTCCTCAACAGTAAACAGGCATTTTTATATTTTTATAACCAAAAATCTTTGAAGTATGCAGCTGATATACAGTTCCAGGATTCTGACTAAAATAGTTAGGACCACCCTTTAACGGACAGACAGGAAGGAGTTTGGAAAATTGCAACTTACTACCAGCTAGACTCAGTTCACATAGTAACTCTCTAGAGATAAGTGATTCCCTAGACCTAACAAACTCAAATCATTTTAGATACAGAAATTAACTGCCCTGTTATCTACACTTACAGGTTATTTACACAACAAGAACACCTGGTTCAATTGGTTCAACGTATGGTTCATTTTCTGTTTTCCTTTTGCATCTACCCTTTACTTCGTTTAATGCTGGGGTTTGATTAGTGGGAAAACTGAACAACTTGGGAAGCTTGTTTGAAAACAGATTATGACTCTGTATCTTTCAAAGCATCCAGAAACCACTCCGCCCTAGAAACATGCAATGACTAGCTCTTGGTATAGCTGCTTACACCTAGGGTTTAATTTTGACAGTTGAGCTCACTCAAACTGTTCTCTAACCAAAACATTTACTAGAGCAATTCAGTAACACATTTTTTCCAACACAACAGGCCAACACAGTCCTTCTAAACCAAAGCAAACAACACTGGAACAGTAACTGAATCTGTGCCAAGTTAGTTTTCTTACAGGAATGTGCAAAGTAGCTTGGAAGACTTGTGTTTGCAAACACCCAACTTATTCCATCTTCAAGGGCCAGACTGGCAAAGGTGCAAAGACCATTCTATTTCCTCAATGTCACTGCTCCTTTGAGACATCCCATATCAGACATGCTTCCTTTCCAAAATGGACATAACCACCTGATATTTTAGAAGTCTAAATCATGCGCTCTTTACTGGGTTAAAAACTGGCTGGATAGCAAGGCCCATTGGGGAATGAACATACATCCAGCTGGTGGCCAGTCACAAGTGATGTTCCCCAGAGCTCAGTGTTGGGGCCAGTCCTGTTTAATACCTCTATCAGTGACCTGAATGAGAGGACCAAGTGTCCTGTCAGCCAGTCCTGCAGACAGTGCTAAGCTGGGCAGGAGTGTTGATCTGCTGGACAGGCTGGATCAATGTGCCAAAGCCAGCTGTGTGAGGCTCAACAAGGTGAGGTGATGGGTCCTGAGGGAGCTGGTGCTGTTTTGCCTGGAGAAAAGGAGGCTCAGGGGGACCTTATCACTCTCCACAAATGCCTGAAAAGAGGTTGTAGCTAGGTGGGGTTTGGCCTCTTCTCCCAGGCAACCAGCAACAGGACAAGAGGACGCAGCCTCAAGCTGCATCAGGGGATGTTCAGGTTGGACATTAGGAAGAAGTTTTTCACTAAAAGGGTGAGCACTGGAATGGGATGCCCAGGGAGATGATGGAGTCACCACCCCTGGAAGTATTCCAGAAGCAACTGGACAAGACACTTAGTGCTACAGTTTAGTTGACATGGTGGTGTTCGGTCAAAGGCTGGACTCAATCTTGGAAGGCTTTCCCAACCTTGATGAGTCTATGACTGTATGTGGGCTTAATTTTAACAGGATCTAATGGGCCTTACAGAGGTCTCTTCGATACAGGCCCAAAGAAAGTTACATTGATTGCTTCTTCAACTGGAAGGTTTGCTCACAATAAAGATCTGCCTAATTTCGCAACGACTGATGAGAAAACAAAGTACCAACACTTCAGGGAAAATCTAGCTAAACCATGCTGAACACTCTCCCCATGAGACTACTCACAAGGAGCAGTGGCAGTCAGCAGGTCAGCAACTCTGGATTCAACCTCGGTTAGGACACACGAATATCCTGCCAATGATCAGCACTGTTTCTTGTGTTTCCAGATTTTATTTGACTCAGCTAATTGGCCATTAAGCTCCAATAAGGTGGACATTTATCTACAGATAACACAAGGAAATTGGAAAGTAAGCAGCCTGAGGCTACCCTGAAGACTATTAACTAAATAGCAAGGCAGAGCTCAATTAAAACAATTCATCAGAAAACCTATATAGTCCATTGGCAGATTTTCAAGGATCCCATTAGAAATTTTAAGGATATTCAATCTGATTAGACACTGAAGTCTATCTCACGTAGAAATCATTAAAAGTAAAGAGCCTTTAACTTTGAAAGCCTGAACATTATCAAAGCCACAGCAGGAAGAGACACTGGGCCTTTCCTGTGTAACTAACATGCACAATTTTGCATAAGAATGGCAAACCCTTTCTGTACTATATTGAAAAACGAAAAGGTACAGCTGTGCAAACCAATGTCATCAAGTACCCACCACTTTTGGGTGGACTCTGTTGATGTAACTAAGAGACAGACACTCTTACATGCTACCTCAAAAAAGCCTACATGCAGGACCTCTGAATCAGGAGTATTCCATGAAATGTCTAACACCTCAGTTGTTGAAAAGGGCAGGCATTTCAATCACTTGAAATTGCAGTGCAAATAGGAAATTACACTGCAAAACATTTTGTCTCTCATTTTATGAAAACTTGAAGAAGAAAAATGGCTATTGTGCTCTTAACCTTAATGGACATATAATTCAAGTACGAAATAAGGTCACTGAAACTATTCTGGACTCTTTTTTTGAAAAGAAAGGCTGCAATGAAAAACATTTCAAAAAACACGATGCTGTCAGTAATCCCTATACGGAAAAAAATCTGACAACACTACTTCAAACTTGCAATTTAGAAGCTCACATTCCTCATGGAAGATTTTCAGGGTACAGCTGGTACTGCCAACTTGTATTGTTTAAAAATACTATTAGGAACTCTACTATCAACGTCTTTTTTATCTTCCAAGTACTCTGTTAATGTTCTAGACAGACCACTTTGATCTTTGGACAGAAGTACATTCTTGATTTGTATACTGCATATGGTAGCTCCATTTTCAGAGAAGATAAAAAGAATAGGTTCCTGAAATTTAAATACTGCTTGCAGATAACAGAGGGAAGTCCTCCATCTGACTGCAAAAGGACAAATACTTGTGGTTTGATTAAGAATGCGTAAGCTGAAAAATATCACAGGGATTCATTTTTCTCTTACCTTCACACTTCCTGATATTCAAAGCCAGTATATTCACAAGACTGAAAATGCCTAAAAAGAGTAGGTAGATATCACCTTTTAAGACAGGGCTACCAAACACTTCTTAGAGAACATAAATCAAAATTCCAAAAGGATTCGATTCAGTTAATGGCAAGTTTAACATCTAGAACCCTGGTTACATAGTTAAATGAATTATCTGTTCATTTAAAAGTTCACAATGCTTTGGGTTTTTCACAATTCTACCTGTAACTCCATTTATGCTTTCATTTCACTCACAACCAGGTACTGAAATTCAGCCATATGGATTGTTTTCCTCCCTCTCCACCTTCTTTTTACCTTTAAAAAACTTGCTGAAAGGAAAAAGAAGCCTTTTTTGAGTTTGAAAGACAGCAATCACCACAAACACTGTTGTTCTTCCTTAGCCAATTCTGAATTATGCCTACTTAGTTTAACGACTTGGTCTTTTAAAAGTGATTGAGCAGTAAGTTCTTCCAGACTCCAGGATTTCATAAGTGCAGTCTGCTTTCTGCCAGACTGAGATCTTGATCTCAGCATCTGTACTGCGCCTTTCCAGTCACACAAACAAGCAAAGATGTTCAGATTTTACATGATGCCAAGGCCTTGAGAAGACACATTTCTTACTGTTGATCAGATCATGGAAGATTTAGTTTGGCATCTTCAAGATCACCCATCCAAGATCACCATCAGAGCCCCAAACTCTTCTGGTTGACAGCCATTCTCCTCAAAACCAAAACCATGCACATCAGGTTCCAGAAACCCATATATTCAGTTTAGGAGTGTGCAGTTCCACCCAGCTTTTAAGACTTCACAATTTTAGGCCCACCCAGAAGTGCAACTTATGCCGTTAGCAGGAGGCTGGCTAACAAGTTAGGACTTACTTGACCCTTGAAACTCATTGATTGCAGTGTGTTTTCTTTGAAGGTCACACATGCTGACTCTACCAATTTATGCGTTTATGAAGAATGTTGCGGTGTGTTTGCCCTCCCCGGGGGCCCCCTAAGCTGTATGTTCACTGGTAGCAGCAGGCAGGCAAGGAGAATCCACATGGCTTCTGAGGGTGCTAATTAGATGAGGGTTTACTGGGGGTCCTACCCCCGGGAGCAGCATGGTTTCTGAGGGAGAGGGGGGAGAGGGGAGGAAGGGAGAAAGAGGGAGAGCCTAAGGAGAGAAAGGACCAAGAGAGCATCTGGTCTCCCTGGCACGGCTTAACAGGGAGATTCAAAGTGGGCACAGAATAAGACTTGGGCCAGTGGGATTACAGATATATGATACTTCAGGGGAGGGTCACAGGCTTGGGATAAACCATACATTTTCAAGGGGTGAGACAGAGCATACCATTTAACTAACATGCAACACCACAGAAGAACTGATGTGCTTTGGCAGGTGAAGCAACTCTACATATTTAACTCTCTAACTACTCTATGACTGCACATATTTATCAATGCATTCACTAATGATTTAGCAATTTATAAATCATGCCTTGCATTGTGTCAAGTAAATATTACCTGTCCTTCATAAATGATCCCTGAGAAATGGCTCATTTGCTTAAGATGCACAATTCACTTATAAATTGTACCAGAAACTAAGACCAAGTCCCACGTAGTCTGCTCTTACTAAACTCCACCTCCCAAACTCAGCAGCAAAGTCCTACACAGCCTAAAGCTTAGCCTTAGCACACAGCATAGCTAAGCAATGGACAGGGAGGACAGGGAGAAGAAAAGCAAGCACAGCACTGGTGGCAGAGTGAAGCAGAGCACTTGGAATAGGTAGAGGCAATGGAAAAATGACAATTCCCAGCTGCAGGTTTGGCATAGGTATAGTAAGTATACATAACAGCATCTTTCTTTTTAAGTTCAGAGCCATGATGAGGAAATCCATGGCTAGCTCTATGCATCAATGGGTACAATTTGGTGAGGTCATGAGGCACAAAGGAAAAAAAGAGAAAAGGATACTGAGAGGAGGAAGGAAGTGACACAAATCATCTATGAAAAGAAGCATGTAAAGACTAAGTCATCAGCATGCAGCTTCACAACAAGAGAACAAGGATGCAGGCAAAGAAAGAAAAAGAAAGGAGTTTGAATCTGACAAGAAAGGGATTCACAATCTGAGAAATAATGGCTATCTTTAACTGCAGGATTTTAGCTAAGCTTATACAAAGAGCAGCAGAAACATTTAATAGCCCTTAACGTAACTTCTTATTGCATTGGGAGAGAGCAGCAGAATACCAGCCCTGAGACTGAATTAGCAGCCTTGAAACTCAAAAATATAAGCTCAAGTATTCCCTTCTGTAGCCATGTGTGAACTGTGACTGCATTCCCTGTCAAGCAGCCACTATTTGGCAGGTTTGACACTGTCCTGAACCACAGGTTACCTGTGCAGAGCACACCAGACAAGCAACAGTACTCCAAGGTGTCAACTCTTGCCCTGCCTTACAAAAGGGAGAGAAAGTGCAAGTTGACAAATACACGGATTTTCATAAGACTATGAATTTGTGTGTCTCTATCATGCTTCACATTTTTGTACACCTAACACTCCTGTGTTTGAGGAATCTTAATGCCTTTACGCTAACAACAAAATGAAAGAAAAAAACCAGGAATACGTGACTAAAAATTATCATATCAAGAGAAATCTACTTACCTCACATCAAATCCATACCAGGCAAGGCAGAACATCTCTTAAAGGCAAAAAACCACTATTTTGAACTGTAAAAACATATGCCTGATATTTGTGACATATGACTAAAACTAGGGTAGCACTAACAGCATCAGAAAAAGACGGTAAGAGAGCTGGTATCAAAAAAAAAAAGTTTAAACAGGTAAAAGGGGAGGGAATACAGTGAGGAAAGAATTATATCTTGCCCAAAGTCATACTGCTGATCAGTAACACAACCTGGAGTAGATCCTGCAGCACTAAGACCGTGAACAGCTTTGCCCAGAAGAATAAAAGTCTTCAGTTGACACAGATACACATGGCTGGCAATGGTGTTCTGTCTGGAGCTATAAGCATCATCTGACTCATTAACAATTGAAGTGATAAATTCATCCAAAATACATAAAGTAAGAGAAATTACTCCAAGGAAGGACAAAATGTGTGCACAATGTGATACTTAGTAGCCAGAATTCACATCTTAATTTTAAAGGGAACCACAACCTACTCGCTGCCGTAACATTATTACATTTTATCAAAACAGATAAATTCTCACACAGAAATGTTACCTAAAATCAAACTTTTCATCCAACAAACCCAACAGTTTCAAAACAGACCAACATAGTCCATTTCATGTGATGTAACTGGTTTCCATCTAAAATTTTCAATAAGAGAACCCTGAATGAGGAAATCTCCCCCATCACATTCCCTAGGAGCCATCTGGAATCTGTCTAAGCAGATGAAAGACAACAACACAACACCAGAGACCTATAGCAAGGTGTGGCACTTAGGGATTTCTCATTTAATTTAAAAGGAAAAAACTAATCAGAATTCCTACTTAAAGAACAAAAACAGCACTAAAACATGAAAAATTGTATTTTTGCCCCTATTGAAACAAGCTATTTCACAACACAACATCATATTTCAACCATATTCAACTTATACACTTCCCAATCTTCAATAAATTAAGTCTCACAGGCTCCTTGAGAGACACCAAAGCCATTTTAAAATGGAAATCTTTTGGCTAAGAAGACATAGTATCAGGACCTCGGAGTTCATTAGCTCCCAATCCTAAATGATCCTAGATTTTAGCAGAGTTTCACGGCCACATCACCTTCCATTCATTACCTCAGCTCTCTGTTCACTCTGACACGTGACACAGCAACTTACTCAACCATTTACACACTGACAAAGAGCAGCTTTGCCTGATATGTGACAAGCTTTAATTGTGACAAGTTCACAGGTGTCCAGCCCATGGTTGGAAGAAGGCTTAAGAAACACAGACGAAAAAGTTATCAGTAGCCACCCCACCTCCCCAAATTGCTTCCATTTTCATTTTGTTCATCTGGGGCATTTTGATTATCCACCCATATGATTCTCCAATCCTTCAACACATTTCTCACACTAACAGGAGCTACCTATTATTTGTCTCCAACTTCCAAAGAGTACACATTTCTATAAGCTGGAACTAAAATAAGTATGTGATTCCACAAATTCCTTTGCAACCAAGAAGTGGGTAAGTGGGGATCTGCATAAGCAGCTGAGAGCAAGAACAAGGAGAGACCAATGGCTCCATTTAGAAATCTCACTGCCTCAGCATTTCCCATGTGCAAATTAAAACACACCCACACACCAAGCCAGCTACTATTACACCATCTTCTTCCCTAAAATGATTTTTCTGTCCTGATAGACAACACTGCATGCAAGGTGAAGTTGGCCTTTTAGTCTGACAATTTCACTAGCACAAGAGGCTGCATGAAAGAAACTAAACATCTGATCAAGTTACTGCAGCTTACGAGATTCTACATGTCAAATAATCTGGACACACACTCAGTCCTCGCAAACGCAAAACCCCATTGATCATATAAATCAAAACTTTCACTAACAGAGGTAACTAATTTAGACAAATGCTTTCTGCCATGGTGTTTTGTTTGCTTGTTTTTCTTAAGCTGAAATATTTGTTTAATATTCAATCTTCGTTGTCAGGGGTTTTTTTTGTTTCTTAATATATATGAGCTCCTCCTCAAAAATTCTATAGCAGTCAGTAAATGTATGATAAACTGATTATCCTAATGGCTGACTATACAATTACCTCCAGCCCTGATCTATTTACATTTCAAGCAAAGGGCAATCTGTCATACTATGTTTCACTTGAGAGCTTGGAAAAAACACACATTTAAAACTGATATTCCATTCTGCATCTTAGCTATAGTCCATTATGAGGTCCTGCCAGAGTAGAAGAGGTATGTTTTAATACTTGAAAAGACAAAAATGCCAAAACCCTACTACTGAGACCCAAGATGTTTTTCCTTCCTCATCTTTGAAACCTGCCAGCTAATAATGAAGCTGTTTTCAAATTCAGACCCTGAAAATGCCAGTTGAAATAGTTACCACAGAGTGCCTTGTACCAAAGGTAGAATATCCACAGCTCCAGTCTGCAGCAGGCAGGACAACTGAACAGCCTACCAGGCTTTCTAGCAATTCATAAAACTCATCAGCTTCCACAACAAACAAGACACTGAAATGGAGAGCACTGCTACCATCACAGCAGATCTCACGCTACAGATTTTTCAGGCCTACTCCATTATTGCATTTCTGCTCACACAGACAGAGAGAGTAACCACAGAACAAGATATATGACAGACACTACTCTGGTAAAATGTACCAGTTTGGAAAAATAAATTAAAATTTAAAAAACGTAAATAACACAAACAAAAAACAAAACAAATTCTTTCTCCAGGTGACAAATTAATTTTTAATTAGGTCTTCCCACATTGCACTGAAACACAGAGAGAGATGCTTGAATCTCAGCTCAATTCATCACTGCTACCTAACAAATCAACATATCCCTGTAACAGTCTACCAGATTTACAGCAAAGGGAGCCATTTTATTCCTCACCCAGTAGATAATCAGCATAAAAATGAAAGCAGGATGCAGATTCCTATTGTCACAATAAAAATATTATAGTATCACCAGGAAACTTTTTTCTCTAAAGAGGTATGGAGCTTGCTGGTCTTGCTGTATCAGGCAGTACAGACTGACTGCATGCTTGTAACAATTTATTTCACATTTGTATGAAAGGTGCATTTTTACTACCTATTTTCTTTATAACAATCTCCACTTTCTATCACAACATGTGACTGCAACATTGCAGTCATGCTTCCACCCTCTCAACCTGGCAACTGCAGACTCTTTGCAGCAATTATCCCAGGCAAGATGGCATGGCTGGAAGCTCCTGGGCTCTGCAACTCCCCACATTCAGTGAGTAAGAGAAATCTGTTTAAATCTAGCCAAGGACGCACCTCCCCCAAAGCATCCTCTGCTTATTTCAGTCCCTGCACAAAAAAATGTACTTGCAAGAGTAAAGTCTGACAACAGCCTCAAACATCAAATGTCGAATAACCAGAAACTGATTCAAGACAACTTGTGCGTGGGCACAGGCTCCTGTGAGAAATCCCACATTCTCCTCAGCATGGCTGTGGAGCTTTGCATTGCAGTGAGTACTCCTGGCTGCTCTCATTATGACCACTGGCCAACTCACATCTTCAGCAAATATCCAGTGCTTGTTGTTTATTACTGTCCCAAGCTGGAAGTTTCTTGAATTGCCAACAACAGGAATCTTTCTTCATCTCTCCCACAATGATGTGCTACTGATGCTCACAGCTGGCTTATGTACCAGGAAAGACAAACACTGGTTATGAAGCACTAGACTCAGTTTAAGAGTTTTTAAGAAGACTGCCTGAAAAACACAGAACAGAACCTACTGAATACACAATACAGACATGAGTCTTCAAGTAGAGAGTGGTTTTTTTCTCTCTCTGCTTATCTAACAGTGGAGACCATTACTCAGCAGTGCTGATTACTCCTGCCATGCAGTACATAAGGTTTTCAGCAAAGAAATTCTGCTATTAGCAATACCTCTGAATGTCAGTACAAATGAAGACCCATGTAAGGAAATAATGGCCATTTCCTTAACACCATGTGGAAGTTAGCAGATATTATGCAATGCAGACTAATGTGGTAACATGACTCTTCAAATAGCTCCTACCTCTGCTTGATTTTAGGGATGTTCTAGTTTTTTGCAAGATTTTGAGGTGAAGTTGCAAAATGTAATGAAAACACACATGTGGCCCTTCATGTTTATGCTGTCTGTGGAATGGGTCCCTGATTCTAACAGTCTTAGACGAAAAGACTGGAGGGAATAAGACATGGAAGCCTCCCCTTAATACAGAGCAAGCTAAGTATATTTTAAGAGGCATAATATCTACCTTATATATTTGACTAATGTATCAGAAAGGCCCTTTGAACTATGACACCTGGGGATGATACTTAGAAATCCCAGCTGTGCACTGCATTTTGATTCTCCAGTCAGTTGAAGACTAACATTTTAAAACCTTCTTCAGTTAAACCAGAAAGGTCCGTGATTGTCAGAAAAAAACAGTGTCCCTTTTTCTCTCACTTTGTAATCATACTTCTAAAAGCAGTTAACTTACCTGAATGTTTGTGACTCCTGCCATCATTTCTCTTCTTAATGGATGATATACAGGTTGAAGAAAAAAATTCATAAATCTACGTTCAAAACATGTTCAGTAGATTTAGGTTTTTTTAAAGAAAAAAAACTGTCTTGAATACACAGTACAGTGGCAGTCAGGATTATAGAACTCATTTTTCTGCTAGGGATTGTTTACATTTTATTGGTTTTTCAGCTGTAGTGTACTTGCAATTCTCTGAAACAATCCTTTCCAAAACTCACTGTAACTGTGTGTAGATCAGCTTGCATTACTTCATACAAGCAGTAGAAGATAAACATAGATGTCTGTTTTCTAACTAACAGACCTTCTTCTATATTAACTTAACCCAATAATGTTGTTACAGTCTGAGCTGGAAACAGGAATCCTTGCAGGACCTAACCTACATCCAGGAACTCCTGGGCTGACACTGAGCCAAAGTAAAGTGCTGGAAACTGGGTCACACTATGACATGTACAGGGCAGCAGGAGAGGATCGGAGCTGAGCCTGACCTGCTTATACTGGCAAGAGCACGAGAGATGAAAGAAACTGGGTGCATGGTGTGTGAGCTGCCCAAGAGCTTGATGAGACTTGAAATGAGATGGGGACTAGAAGAGGAAAGGAAGGTAACCAGGAAGCTCCTGTGCAGGGAACAGAGGCTGAAACTTCACAACCATAGTCTCTTTCTGATCAATTACAAGTTAGTTACCAACTGAAATTAACAAGCCTGGTGTAAGTTCAGACTCGAGTATCATAACAAAGTAAAACCTTTCCCATGCAGATAGGCTCTTTCGGGATGAAAAGCACTATTTGATACAACTACAATATTATGAATAAAGACAAAAATAAAAGATCAACTTTGCCTTGCAAATATCCACTGCCAATGCAAGTCAACAGTTACTTCTGCACGCTAGCAGAACAACTGTTTAGACAGGAACGCTATAAACTGTTTATCTTCTGTTAACTGAAATTCATCCCTAGGGTTTCAAGGTTTCCCATCTGTACCCAAAAAAGATTCAATAGGAAAAGAAGTATTTATATTTTATATCAGGAGTTACCAGAAGTAAAATTCAAAACAGAGTGAAGGCCAGGCAGAGACAAACTTACACTCCCTGTGGGAAGCTTGCAGGGGTGCCAAAATATACAGAGGAAGCAACATCTAAAAAACAAATCCCTGAAGACCCCCTACTTTATTTTTCAAAAGAAAAACAGAACACATGAAAAAAAAGTTTCAGAAATGCCTTTGAATCTGCCCCAAAGTAAGCCAGAGTCTCTGGTTGAGTAACTGCAAGAATGCTGTGCAAGAACAGCAGCCAGCAGTCAAAAAGCTGAAGTACCAACTTCCACACAAGAAACAGGTCTTTGTCACTGCCCCCAAGCCAAGGTGGAGCAGGAACATGGGGTGTGGGTGGCTGGGAAACCTTCAGATGTAAAGATCAGTATCTTGTAGATGGGAACCCTCCGTGTTAATCTAAGGGTGGTATTACAAGAAAATATAGTCAACACATGGAAACATATAACTTGCTGTGAATAATTAGATGAAATTTTGGCAGTAGTAGAATGGAAATTAATAAGGAAGAAGGCAACACAATCCAGGTAAACAAACCTGAGCTTCGTCTGAAGCCTCCCAAAAATGGAATTGCGGAAATAGTTTTGCAAAGACACCCAAACCTCCAAAGACTTACGAATGTCACAGTCAAAGTTTGCAGTTGTCTAAGTTCAAAACAGTGCAAGTCCTGTAACTCTTCTCTTCCTTCCTACCCATCTACACCAAACTCGAACTTTTACCATAGAAGACGTGAAACTTACGAGTTCTTCATGACAACAACTCTTAAAAGACAAGAAAATAAAATAATTTGAGCTTGATAATCTGAGTTTTACACACTGTGTGTCATCACTTCATCGCCAAGGAGGGATTCGGAAACAGACACAGCAGCATGCAGCCAGGCTACTTACACTGTCTGGAAAAGAGCCCGCTAAGATCATGTTGCAGAAATAATTCACACCTGCAGCAAAGCTGCACAAAACATCATCAACTCGCCAATTCTGACAGGCATATGCCGACCGTGACGGGGAGAAAGAGTTTCTATATAGACAAATATGAACAAAAAGTATGAAATCCCCTTCCCGCACCCCAAGTAAAGCCAGGCAGGACCAGAGCGTTTCACTCGGCCATATCCCGCCGCGAGCCCACCGGCGCAGGGTCGCCGCACCCGCCACGGCCTCCCTCGCCCCGAGNNNNCGGGATGTACCAGCGGAGCCGCGGCCCCTTCGGCCCGGCGGCGACTTCGACGCCCGGTTCGGCCCAAGGGCGCCCGACCCCAAAGCCGGCCCGGCCCCGCTGCCCGCTCCATGCGCCTCGCCCCACGCCAGCCCCGCTCAACCCCGCCGAGGCCGGGACCACCCCGAGCACGCCCCGAGGGGCGGAGGGGCCGAAATGCACACAGCGCACCCTCGCCGTGGGCATCCCGGNCGCCGCCGCCCCGCCCCGCTGGGCGGTCGTGCCCACCCGCGGCTGCCGCCGCCCCGGCCCGCACGGCTGAAGGGCCGCCTCATCTTCCTTACCACTGCTACCCATCAGACACCTCCGGCCAGTTTTGACGGCCGGGTTGCGGTGGTATTAGCATGTCTTACAACAAACTCTCCGCTTACCGTGCAGCGGCGGACAGGAACCCTTTAGGAACACCTGGAAGAGTTTGGGTCAGAGCTGCACCCCTGCGGACGGGCAGGGGCATAAATGCTCGCTCAACACCTTCTGCAACGACAAAAGGATATATTGCTTTCAAAAAGCCTCCCCTTACATCTTCTGATGCATGCTCCTCTAAACTTCATTCCGTAACTAGAAGGCAAGGTATTTCCATAGCCAGTCAGTCAGAATCACATTGGAAAAGACTTCTGACATCATCAAGTCCAATTTATGACCAAACACTACCTTGTCAACTAGACCTTGGCACTGAGTGCCATGTACAGTCTTTTCTTAAATGCTTCCAGGGACTTCCAGTTCATTCCAATACCTAATCACCCTTACTGTGAAGAAATTCCTCCTACAATCCAACCTACACCTCCCCTGGCTCAGTTTAAGACTATGTCTTCTCATCCTGTTACTGGCAGCCTGGGAGAAGAGACCTCAGCTCTGGCTACAGCCTCCTTTCAGGACATTGTAGAGAGCGANACAATCCAACCTACACCTCCCCTGGCTCAGTTTAAGACTATGTCTTCTCATCCTGTTACTGGCAGCCTGGGAGAAGAGACCTCAGCTCTGGCTACAGCCTCCTTTCCGGACATTGTAGAGAGCGATAAGGTCACCCCTGAGCCTCCTTTCTCCAGGCTAAACAATCCCAGCTCTCTCAGCCACTCCTCACAGGACTTGTGCTCCAGACCCTTCCCCATCTCTCTTGCCCTTCTCTGGACACGCTCCAGCACCTCAATGTCCTTCCTGAATTGAGAGGCCCAGAACTGGACACAGTACTCGAAGTTTGGCTTCACCAGTGGGGAAGTGCCAAGTACAAAGGGACATCAGAGCCAGCCAGGGGTTTACTATCCTAGAAAAGCTCTGATACAGAGCATTTGGGGAATTTATATTGCATTTTCAATCTAGGGGCCCAATCCTGACCCTACTTGGCTTCAGTGGAAGCAGGAGTGGGCCTTGTTTTAAGGAACAACATTTTTCAGTATGTGATGACCAGGAAGAAACCCACGTTACTGTGTACCATTCTGCCTTCATGCAAAAATCATGAACAGTTCATTAAGTGGTACCTTTTGGTTGTAAAGTATTCCCCTGTGTATGTCAAGTGCATAAGTAGATCTGCATGTGTATAGAATAAAGTTTAACTCTCTAAAAAGCTTGCAGCATGTATTTAAGAGCTGAAGAGGAAGGCTTAGTGCTGAAGGTATTTTAGCTAAGAATTAAAGCCAGTTTATAGCAGTAAAAAGCTGCCAAATGATTTCTAAAACTGTGCTCAGCTAATCTGCACAATAATAATGTTTCAAGCAGAATTCTTACAATTCATGTTTAACATACTCAGAGGAGCTTGTGGAGATTTACTGATAAGGATTTCACAGCATTTGGAAAGATGCATTTAAATTTTTATTTAAAATAAGGCTTTTATTTGAATACTTAGATGTAGCTTCTCTTAGTTTTTCATGGTATTTTAACCACTGATAGCTAATTCCCACATAGAAGTCAGCTTGGGAACTAGTTTCCAGAAGGAAGTCTGAGAAGGAGGAATGGTTTCTGACTCCTGAGGGATGTGGCTGTGGGAATTTCCTCTGCTTGCCAGAACACAGATCTCTGGCTGCTGCCCTTCCTTCCTGGGGTCCGAGTGTGACACCCCAGTGTGACCATCTCACCACCTGGTGGGCTCCAGCCAACTCACCCTGACTACATGCAGCAATTGGGGTTCAGAGGCAAAGCAAGGGGGATGGGAGCCTCCTTAGCAGTTCCCAAAAAGCAGGATCTTCTAGTTTGCTGAGAGATTAAGTGGGAAGCTCTTTGTCTGTAAAAGCATTTTGTACACCTCAGTTTCTTAGCCAGCACAGAATAAAAGGTCCAGTGTGATTCCTTGTTACCTTTTGGATGTTGGGCTATGTGATTAAAAGTGTAATGCCTGTTAACACAAAGATGCAGGGAGAACAAAGACAGGCAGAGAAACCTCAGTAACTTCATCAGGGAAAATGGACCAGACAACACTGGCTGATCCCAAGAACATCATAGAAAACTGATTAAACCTTGGTAGCTGGTGTGAAGTCTGCCAAGAAACTGTCTCCCAGATGCCTTTGAAACTAAAGGTGATTATTGCCTATGGTATAGGATACATGAAGGGGTGCAATGGGAACAGCATTTTGGGAACCTGTGAGATTTACTGTGCAATGTTTAGGGCAAAGAACATAGGAAGGGAGAAGGAAATCTATGAGGTGGATCGAGGAGGAAAAAATGTGGGAAAATAAAGGAAAAAGGGATGAAAGGGGCTGGCCAGATCTAGCTGAGCCCTGTGTTTGATCACCACAGCCTATCCTATATTCTAATTAAATCCTGTTTCTATCTATCTACGTGTATCACTTCTGAGGGGATATGTGTGAACACTAGCAAACTTCCAACTAGATTAGCCAACAAACAGTCTGAGTATGTTTAAGTGAATAGGACCACAGGCCTCAGGTCAGCAATATTCTGATTCTCTTTATCCTCACATGAACTGCCTTCTCCCCTCTCACCAGGGGAGATTTCTGGGTTTGTCCCTCAAAGCAAGATGTGATCCCAGCTCTGCTGCAGACCTTGTGTGTCCTCAAGCAAGTCACTCTTGTCAACTCATGCTTTGACTCTCGATGAAACTACCAGCCATCTACACCACAAAGATAAAGGATAAATAAATCATTTCAGGTTGCTCAAAATGTGGCTAGATTCTGCATGGCTACCAGTAATGCAGGATATCAGCCTATAATCAGGACAAACAAGGAATATACTCTGAAAAAGAGATTAACTTCATAGTAAATTATGCTGAAGTAATGACAAGTTGTCATAGGATCTGTTACGAGAAAGCCACATCTTTTAGCTTTGTGCACTGTGGTTAAAGGCTAGAAAGGGAAATTTTCTTCAGACAAGCTTATCACAGAAGACTCATTGGTATTCCTACAAGATCACAGAATTACAGAATCACAACATGGGTAAGGTTCGAAAGGACAACTGGTGGGACCATATGGTCCAAATTCTCTGCTCAAGTAGGATTTCCCTAGAACACATCACTTGGGGTTGTGTCCAGACAGCTTTTGAGTATCTGGCATGAGAGAGACTCCAGAACTTCTCTGGGAAATCTGTTCCAGTACTCAGACACCCACACAGTAAAATTCTTCCATATATTTGGGTGGAACTTGCAGTGCATCAGATTCTGCCTGTTGCCTCTCATCCCAGTTCTTGGAGCCAGCAAGGAGAGCCTGGCTCCATTCTTTTGGCGATCCCCTTCAGATACGTAAGTACAGATACATTGATGAAATACCCTCTCAGCCTTCTCCAGGCTGAACAGGCCCAGTTCCCTACTCCAACCCTTGTAAGAGAGATGCTCCAGTCCCCAGCTCATCTTTGTAGCCCTCCACTGGACCTGCTCAAGGAGCTCCACGACCTTCTTGTACTGTGGAGCCCAGATTGGACCCAGTGTTCCAGATGTGGTGGCAGCAAGCCTGAGTATAAAATTGTTCTTTTTTAGGTTTTGCAGGCCATGGAGTATCTCCAACTCACATTGGCAGACTTGCCAGCTCTTATCTAGGGGGACAAATAATTATTCCTAAGTACATTGCGAGGATCTGCATCCCCAAGAGACCCTGACCTCTCTAGGAAGAACCAATTCTCAGCATGTTGTAAGCTGAAGCTCAAATTTTTCATTTCTTGTTTCTAATCAGCTCAGTATACAACCCATATTTAATTTCACAATCATTCTTATAAGGTAGAAGTTGATTTTTTTAGGGAGCTGACGTTGGTTTGAGGCAAAAGAGCAAAATGCAATAATCTCTCTAGGTACAATCTAAATTTGCTGACTTCAATCTGTAAATAGCACTCTGAACAAAATTAATACTAGTAGTTTATATGTGTCATGCTCAGTGACAGGATTGATAAAGATGAAAAGTCAGGACTGTTGTAATTAAGGATAAAAATTTGTTATAATGTATTGCAATATTTTGTATGTGACAGAACTGCCACTTAGCAAGCCTGGGAGTTTGGAGCTGTGGTTAGCAACAGCTTTTTGAAGGATTCAATATAATAATAATCAAATTTTTAACACACCGCAGCAAAATTATAAATGTAGATCCAAATATATTTATGAACTTGTCATCAGCATTAACATCTATCAAGTTAAACAGGTATATTAGCATATCAGCCTATCTCCATCTATCCATTAGAATTCATCTTCATTATGGCTTTGTAATGTTCTGATCTCTAGTTATCCTGGCTATTGAAGCAATATTCTCTCTGCAGAACAGAGTTGGAGATCAGTTTTTAAAGGAGGAGTCATACCAGGCATTCAGATTCTCTGAAATGACTCATTTGCTTCTCTCATCTTGACATGTGAAGGGCTATTAACTGTTTGCATTGGTATGGTCCTCATCACTGTGCCAGTTTAAAACATAAGGATCAAACCAAAAGCAAGGGACAGTTCTCAGACATGTGCAATTACATTGGCAGCCTTCTCAAAGAAAGCAAATTGAACTAGGATGGAGCTCAAAGAGTGAGGCAAGCCTCTCCTGCCCCTGTGTACCATGGGCTCCAGAGCCTGCAGTGACAGGAAGCACCTGGGCAAACTCATGCATCTTTCCTTGAGCTCCAGCAGTACCAGGCTTGGATTCAGGGATCCACCCAACCTCCTTGGCCTGCCTCTGTGCTCCCAGAAGCACGCTCCTCACTGCTTCCTCAGGCATGCAAATGGTTAATTCTAGGACTGGTCTCTAGAGATGTAAGCTACTCCATTCTTTGTGTGCACAAAAGGGATTTAATGAGCCTCCAGAAAGAGTATGTTACGATGGACCAAATCTGTGATGTTCTGCTAGTATGAATGAGGTTATCTTAAGTGTGGAGCCCTCTTCCTCCTCTCCTGCCAGGCTCTGGGCCCAGCAAGGAGATTCATAGCTCTCAATAGCCACTGGCTTTTCTGCTCTAGTGCTATGAAAAGGGGAGGTTCCAAATCTTTGGCCCATTCATTTTCAATTCTTTCTTTGCCCAGTCTGCAAAGGGCCCTCTGCTGTGCAGCTCCTGTTTGGCCTGAGTGGCAGCTCTAACAATACTCCCAATGTGGGACTTGGAAACCAGACATGAAAAGTCTTGTGAGGTCAATTTGTCCATAACCTGAGCAGTGCAGGACTGATAGTGCAATGCTTTTGCTCTTGAGCTGTCCCATACTGCCATGGTAGGAGGCTGGAATGCCTTGGCAGTAGCAGCATTTCCTGACAGCAGGCAAGGGGCTTAGCTCACAACTCTGCCTACCGTGATGGCAACTTGGGAGTATTACTGGGTGATGTCTCTGTGTTCCCTGATATCACAAAAGGTGCAGGATACCACCCCTAATTTTTATCACTCAGGTGGCACACAGCTGTTTCTCCTCACCCTTATTTTACTCTGAGCTATGTTAAATTTCAGCTGGATCATTTTCAGAGCAGTTTTCCCTCTTCCAGCCACCCACACACCAACACACACACCCCCATACTTGCCAGCACCAGTCTGTCTATACTATCCCATATCGCTTGCTCAAGCCAAGTGATTCCCAGTTCCAACTACTCTGATACAAAGGACAGCATTCAAAATCAGAAATGCTAGTGGAAAGTTCTGATACCTGTTTTATCTTTAATCCTATTCTGTGGAGTGACAGGAGACTACATTAGCAGAATCAATTGCAAAATAAAAACACTTTGCAAACTATTGCATCCTTTCTATTTTAGCTGTTGTGCTGTCTTTGGATGAGGTGGAGGTGATTTTCTTCACCGTGCTAGCATGGGTCTATGTCTTGGATTTGTGCTGAAAACATTGATAATAGAGAGATGTTTTTGTTACTTCTGAGCAGTGCTTGCACAGTGTCAAGGCCTTTTCTGCTTAGTGCATTGCCCCACCAGCAAGTAAGCTGAGGTTGCTCAACTGAAACAGCTGACCCCAGCTGACAACAAGCCCAGACCATATGACATTATGCTGAGCATAAAAAGCTGGGGACAAGGGAAGGGGGACATTCAGTGATGGCATTTGTCTTCTCAAGTCACCATTACATGTGAGGAGGCCCTGCTCTCCTGGGGATGGCTGAACTGCTGCCTGCTCTTGGGAAGTGATGAGTAAAATCCTTGTTTTGCTTTGCTCATGTGTGTGGCTTTTGCTTTCCCTATTGAACAGTCTTTATTTTAACCCATGAGTTATCCCACATTTACTCTTCTGATTCTTTCCCCCATCCCACTGGAGGGAAGGGAGTGAGTGGCTGTGTGGGGCTTGGCTGGTGTCTGTGGTCAAACTAAGACACCTATTTATAAATATGGAGATCAATTAGGAAGTTCTATAGTTACAGTTCTCTAGCTACAAAGCCACACAGAGTTCTTGTTTACAAACTTCTCACCTCCCACCTCTCACCCACTCAGGTCACAGTTTTATTATACTTGATCTTCTGAGTACTTGTGTTTTCTGGGGGGACTCATTAAAAATCCATTGCATTTGAGGGGGAAATGGGTGGGTTTAATTAAAATGTGAGTTTTAGTCATTACCTAACATGTCAATATTTTCAGCCAATGATTTCAAAAGAAGTAATCATAAACAGCACGTAGAACAGCAAGATGATTATGCTGTTACCAATCACCTCTTGGACAATCAGCATATCAATACTTTCCACTGAGGTAATGGGCAGAGTGTGAAATTTCCAGGCTGCTTCCAGAATCTAAAGTAGATGAAGACAAGTAAATAGGGGAGATTATTTGGCAGTAAAGTAGCTAATCAATAAATGAATGGAGCAATGCATATCTCCTAGCAGTTTAGCTCCAGGTGTCCCTTAAAGAGAATCTAACAAATAAATAATAAAAATCAAATTGATTTGTCTAGATAATGAAAATTTGCTGTAATTTGCAGCAAAATTACCTAAAACTTCATTATGCATGTAAATCCCCTGCTAACATAAAATGTTGTACCTCCCATGGTGTCTATGTCACCCGAAGGTCTGAAAGTTTAACTCCTGCCTTTGGTTTAACGTCTATTTTAGAAGTAGAGTGCCTGTCTTTTGCTCCAGGTCATAAAAAATCACATTGTGAAAGTTGCCTTTTAAGTGTATATGTGGGAATCTTTTTCTAAATATTTTCACAAAATATTTGGTGCTATCTCACACTGATGCCTTTGTATACAGGGCAGAGGAAATGTAACCAGAAGCAGGCAAGTAATTAAAAACACAAGGTGGGAGGCAATGGAGTAGCCAGGATCCTAAAAACTTCATAGGAAAATAAGCCCTAAGCTAAAACTGAATTTTCTGAGTGCCAGATCTTAAATTAATTCCTTTGGAATTGAACCCTGAGGTTCTAAATCAGTCTTTTAAAATGGTCTTGACCACAAAATTACTTTGTGATAAGGTAAGAAGTGAAGGAAGGAACGCATCTTATCTCTTCGAAGCTCTCCTGAAATACAAGGCAACAAGATGTCAGAAGAAGATAACCTCCATGGTGTTTGCAGTTCCTAACTGGGAACATGGCTGGTATTTGAAAAACTGCGAATTAAGTAATTCTGTGTTTGCTAACAAGGGCAAATTGAATGGGGTTTTTACATTAAAATGTGTGTTTAAAACATTTTATTTTTAAATGATAATCTGAAATATGGAGTTTGTCCAATATTCAGTCTTTTCAACAGCTAATGTTCCTCAAGCTGTTCATGGATAAAGTCCTCTTAAGCACTTCTAGGGTTCATCTGGCTTTTTAAATGTCTGCTTCAGGATGAGCTAAATCCCCAGAAATGCCTAGTTCTCTCAATTAAATGTGAAAGAAGCCCACAATGGGCTTCAGTGGAAACAACTGCACTGGAAATGTCTGGAGCTTATACAGATGCAGAGCCAACACCCTGTGAGCTGCAGCCCTCCTGGGGCAAGAGGAGATGCTTAAACTGGGGCTCAGATCCCTTCTCCCAGCCCTAAGGTACAATCATCAGTAGTGAGTACAGAAAGAAGTTTGCACCCTGGGAAGCACAGGAGGCTCGGCAGAAAGTTATGACCCACGCAGGAAACTGTCCAGGTTTCTCTAATTTTCTGAAGGATGAAAAACTCACTGGAGAAGAAGAACCCCTTAATGAAATATAATTTTGTGTCCATTCCCTTTTTGGGGAAAAGGAAAACTTCAGTATCTGGAGCATTCTCAGTGTGGTGGTTCTAGCAGCCCTGATGTGGGGAAAGTGCATCTTCCATTTTCTTGCCACAGCTTCTGAACACTTGGATGCTTCCTAACTGAGAAATGTAATGGCTAAATCGTGTTTAATATATAAGATCACAGCACAAACATGTATGACCCAAGGTCTGATGCAGGAGCCAGAAACACTGCATCTCTATTTCCTAGAGAGGAACCTTTAGAGGAAGAGGAGCAGCAACTGAATGAATGTGTCCCACCAGCTCAGTCATCTCAGCTTGACTGCACACAGCATAGACACAGGTATGGTATGGATTTAGACATGTGTTGTGGTTTAACCTCAGCCAGCAGCTCAGCCCCACTCACTCACTCACTCACTCACTCACTCACTCACTCACTCACTCACTCTCCCTTGATGGGTGGGGGAGAGAATGAGAAGGGTAAAAGTGAGAAAATTTCTATGTTGAGATAAAGTTCTATATGTAAAGCAAAAGCCATGCATACAAGCAAAGCAAATCAAGGAATTCATTCACCACTTTCCATGGGCAGCTGTTCAGCTATCCCCAGGAAAGCAGGGCTCTGTCACACATAACAGTGACTTGGGAAGACAAGCACCATCACTCTGAATGTACCCCCTTCCTTCTGCTTCCCAGCTTTATATGCTGAGAGTGAGGTCCTGTGGTCTGGAACATCCCTGTGGTCAGCTGGGGTCAGCTGTACCGGATGTGTCCCCTCAAGGCTTCTTGTGCCCCCCCCAGACTCCTCACTGGTGCGGTGCATGAGGAGCAGAAAAGGCCTGGGCTCCCTGTAAACACTGCTCATCAGCAAGGAAAACATCCCTGTGTTGTCAACACTGTTTCCACCACAAATCCAAACATAGCCCCATGCCAGCTACTCTGAAGAAAATTAACTCTGTCCCAGCCAAACCCAGGGCAATAAGGGGCATGATTCTTTGATATTTTTATTATTGACTGTTTGTTTGCTACCAGTGCAGGGTGTTGGATGGGAATAAGACCCCAAGTTGTAATGGGGAGTTGCTCTTATTTTACACAAGAGAGCAATGGCATATTGAAACACTCACTTTGATGGTTTGCCTTGTCTGCAGGGAGTGCTCAGTAAAAGCTTTCTGCTACGTCTGGATCGACATAACTGGGATTGTTGGTCCCACATGAATTGAGCCAGGAAGTACTGCAGTACAGAGATGGTCCAGATAGGAAAACAAATGTCAGTGACAGACAAGATCTAATTTCAGCATTAGGCTAACAATGTGACTGATGGTGAGCCAGTAGGAAATTATTATGGCCTAGATTAGATTATGCATGCAATGTCAGAAGGGCCCTTCCCTACCCCTGCATGCATCCCTGCCCTTCCCCACAACTCTACAGTGAGCAGTCAGCCCCTTGCCTCTCTTCCATCACACTCTTGTTAATACAGGTAGGTTAGAAAGCTGTATAAGCAATTACAAGCTCCATCATAATGTTCTATCACCCACCTTCCCTCACCCTCTCCTGNCTGTATGGAAATCCAAAGTGACCTCTCTTATGCATCCATTGGTATTTGTTTCACCTGCGAGAAGCACAAAAACTGTTCAGGTCCAGAAGCTACTTGCAACATCAGCAGGGCCAAGAACAAAATTAATGACTTTGCCACAAACCAGAATGGGAATTTGAGCCCTAGCAGCTCCAGTCTCACCTGAAACTCTCCAGTCAGCAATTCCCACTGGCACAGCATTGGCCAACAGGACTCCCCCAGCAAAAAAACCTCTTTTCCTCTGTCCAACAAAAAGAGCAGGTTTGAGTCACAGTAGAGGATAGTTATGTTTATGAAATGTTGCTTCCAGCCCACTGATGAGGAGAGAAGCCATCTTTTCTCATACTCCAGCCAGAATTAACACAGCACTGTGCAAAGCCACACATCCACATGTGGTAACTCGAAGATCGCATCACACAGGGGATGGCAAAATATCCAGTAAAGGATTATCCAGCTGACTTCATGGGACGGTGGACAGACTTCATGGAAAGAGCCCCATGGAAACACCACAGAATCACTATCAGGGAAGCTGTTTCTATCATGTAGGCTTACCATCAAACCTCAGCACAAAAGCTGGAAGAAAGGTACCAGTCTAACTGGAGCTGTAGGAGAGGATGTAGCAGAATACAGGAGAGATCCCCGTTTCTTCACATGTGACTGCGTAACAACAAGGGTTGTGCAGAAAGGAAAGAAACTGTAGGGGAGAAGTTTTGGGTTTCCCCACGCAGCAGCACCTACTTAGATATCTGAGAACCTCGTTGCTTGGACCCAGGTGAACCTGAATCAGCTCCGCTGATCCAAGTGTCTTATAGGTGTGCATCAGACTTAAACTGAAAACAAAATAAAGTTTTCACTGGTTTGAAATTTCATATAAAACCAGTGCAAATCTGGATCTGAAAACAAAATTACCCCAAGTCAAATAGGTTTGTTTTTTAGAAGCTGTTGCTAATGCCCACGAAATAGCTTCATTACTCTTTGTGCTACAGTTTTGCACGAGATGTTGCACAAATCCTTAGCATGGGCTTGTCCTACACTTAGATGGCCAGAGGGGTGATTGATTTATTTGGCAACTGAGTGTTTATTCCATATATTGTTAGAAGCCCTTCAAGATTGACCAGAGCACTGTATAGGCATTCCTTTGGGTTAGCTTGTAAAAGTTTAGTGATATACACAGGGAGTGCTTCCCTGAGCTTGCAGACATTAGCAGAAGTCAGGCCAAGCAGAACTGTTTGAAATGCTGGTGTCTGAACTAGCTGGGATAGCATGAAAGTGGGATTTGTCTTTATTAACCTTCTTTTCAAAACTTCATTTTTGAGTCAATCAATTATTTCCAGATTGACCTTTTTAATGGCTAAATTGTGACTCACACTGAGATTTAGCAAGTCAGATTAAGCTGACCTGAAACAAGCTGACAGGTGTCATTTAAAAGATAGCTGTCCATACTCTAATTTCTGCATGGAAAAAAAAAAGAAAGCTCCATCTTGGAAACATTTGAGTAGAAGTTTTGGTTCTATACCATTCACAAAGATTGTAAAGCCTAGAAAATTGATAAGTAAAGAAAAATTAATCAGGAGAGAGTTGGAGACTCTAAAAGAGCAACACAAGTTGTATAAGTATTTCTTTAAGACTGAGACAGAGCATAGCAATAGCATAAGCCTCTCATGGCAAATTTCCTGTCTTCATCACTAAATCAGGAGGACACAATTTTTTTCTGTTCTGTGCAGAGGAAGAAGGAGTTAATGAATTGATACTGCATCAGGTCGGTTAAGATAACTGTAAAGCAAATGGTAAGTAAACAGTAAGGCAGGCAACAGCAATGCTAAGAAACAGTTATTAACATCAGGCAATATAACATCTCCAGGTCAAGACAACTTCTGTCTGGCATATTATTAAAGATCTTGCATCGATCCTGTCCCAAATAGAAGATAAATAGTTAAACCAATGTTTAAAGTCTGCCCTATTGCTCTGAAGCAGGAGATAGAGTTCCCAGATCATCCATGTCAGAAATGTATGGCCTAAATGCAATGCAATGACTTACCAAAGGCACTTAAGAGCTTCCAAGAAATCCTTTCAGGAAAGAGATACTCTCAAAAGATTGCAAAATGGCATTTAAAATATTCTTTCTTGCAGCATGTAGGATTGAAACAAACTTCTTGCCCTTAACTCTTTCCTCCTCCAGCTTCATTTTGCCAGTGATATTGGGGAATTCTTCATGGCATCTGTGATTCCTATTTAACAGTGTGTCTTCATGAGTGTCATTGTAGGGAATCACTGAGAAATGCAAGAGCAGGCACCTGGGGAAAAAAAAGGGGGGAGGTATTAAAAATAGATGATAAATCTTTGAATTTAATCTGTATTCAGACGAGAGAATGGGGATTTATATCAGGAATGGAAAAGTAATTTGACAGTGTAAAACTAGCCCAGAAGGTCTTTGCCTTGGTGGAGGTACTGGTGTGCTGTTATCCATTTCCAGTGTGAGTTGTATGAGCTGACCAAGAGGATATCCTGTTCCATCCATGTTCCCTTTTGGGAGACAGCAGCGTTTCACTGCAGATGTTTCTCTGCTGCTCTTTACCTGTTTGGATGACAATTTCCCAGGGTGCTGCCCCTGTGCTCAGCCCAAGGAAGATACCGCCCATGACTGTGACCTCTGTACAAGGCTGCTGTAAAAATATTCTTGCAAGTGTGGTGCAGCACCTGGCTACTTGCCTTAGGCGATGAGACAACCTTTTCGGGGAGGCAGGCAGCTGCCTTCCTGCTGCACTCAGGCAGTATCCAGCTTGAGGTCTCAGGTAGCCAAAGCCTACCAGCATGGCAGAGACCAGTCCTTCCCTAGGGAAAGAAAGGGACCGTGGGGCACAGGCTCTGGGAAGCCCCCAGGCTCTGTTTTTTCTAGCCTGGGCTAAGTACCTGTCAGGGCTTCTTCCCCTACAACGTTTCCAGAAGAGAAGCTTAGACTGGTGCCTGGTGTTAGCTTGCCAGGGATTCATGCCCCACCGAGGGACCATCAGATGGGACTGGATTTCACAGATTAGAGGCTCCATCCCTGTCTCCCAGGCCACCCCATCCATGCTGTGGTTGGCAGTGCATAGCAGCCTGGCACACATCAGCTGGACGCTGTACTGTGCTTATACATTACGAGTGCCATAATGTGGGGTGCCTGCTGCCAAACAAAACAGCCTCGTGGCCCGCTGCCTGCTCCCTGCACTACCACAGCCCACTAATAACGTGTCATGGGAGCAAAGAAATGCCTCTGTCCATGCTAGGGCCATCTGAGACTTTATCTTCTGAGGCAGCATTCACTGGGAGAGGGCAAGGGTGCAAGGAGGGGAAGCAGGGGCTGGGGTGGCCCCCCAAGTCCTGCTGGGCCCCATGGCAGTGTCACCCCAGGCAGTGGGCAGGGAGGAGAAGCTGGCAGGAGGCATCAGACCTGTCTGCACTTTGTCTCAGAGGACTTAATGCCCTTAGTCCCCTTCTCCACCTGATGTGTCTACATACAAAGCACTGCCAGTCCTCCTCTAACAGGCATTATATTATTATAGGCATTTATCTAAAGCACCCGGGACCTAGACACTGTAATTAGAGAGCAGTTAAGGTCAGACAAGTGATAAGTTAACAGTAGTCTCTGACTCAGCTTACATGCCTTGTTCATCTTTACTCAAAACCATTCAGTTTGTTGACAGTCACATAATTTTCTGCTAGGTAATCCTGAACTTGTGAGTGTTTGGCCCTGAAATCTTTCACAAAATTACCAAAGTTGAAGAGTGAGTTACTGTCTTCCCAGACAGCATTTCCCCTGGCCTGCCAGCATCGAGCTCTCCCACGTGTGTTTAGTCATCTCCCATGATGTCCTGTGCCTGCATGCACACGGATTAGCAAAAATAAATGGCCATGGCAGGGAGAAAAATATTTTCCTTGATTTCATATCTATTCCATGGTAATTATTTTCTTTTCAACTTAATGCTCCTCTTTGTGTCTCCTTCCTTTTTCCCTATCAGCCTTTTCCAGTAAACAAGAGAGCTTGCAAGGTTAGCTGAGATTTTTATATTTTTTGCTGTATGAAGGGCACATCAGCACATTAAGTTACTGGACATGTAGCATCTGTAGCTGCTCAGAACACTGCATCAACAGCACCAACAGCAGGCAACCCAGTATGATCTTCAGCAAAGACACTGTCCTCCAGTGCCCAGGGGAGACAGTCCAAAACATTATGCAGAGGATCAGGATGACTGTAAAAGTCGTTTTGCCCTTAAAATATGCAAGACTTCACATAAGGGAAATGATCCTTTTGGAGTAGAAAGCCTACCCCCTAAATGCAGCTCAAGGCATTAGAAAACAACCTAATACAGAGTACTTGGATTATTACATGACGAATATTTTCAGTTTTAAACTATCTGGCCAAAAACTACCCCAAAAACATGTTAAAATATAGTTTGAATACCAAATATATTCCTAGAGCTGTGCTTGCTTTTTGTCTCTCTCCCATTGCACTATCCCACTTTTCTCTCATCTGCTAAGTTCATCATCTCCCTGTTACATCAGGTATATAGCAAACCCACCCCTGCTCTGCAGACATGCTTCTGGGAAACTAGCTGGGCCCTGCAGAGATCTACAGGGAGCCACCATGGAAAAGTTGCCATGTCCTCACTGAACTGCATGTGCCTGGAGAGGACAGCCATCCCTCAAGCCAGAGGAGAGCAATCATAACAGCTAAATCATGGGACTTCAAAGCTTTCACTGCTTTGTAAATCCTCAGCACAGCAGCTGATGGGTATTGTCACGGTGAGCAAAACTGATCAGTCTCATTCAATCGTGTCACACTTCATTTGTGCCACAAGTGTCAGGAAGCTGGTCAAAACAAGGTTAACGGGCTACAGTGCGTCACAGGCCAGTAATCAGATTAAGCGGGCAGTTGCCCAGTTACTGGCCATGATTATATTCACCCCATGATACTGCTTTTAACTGTTTGTGACTGGGTTGCCAATCTGGTATTAGAGGCAGGAAGGACAAGGCTAAGAACCCAGGGGAAATTAGTTATTGCTAGAGATTAAATGAAGCTTCCACAAGGTGCAAAATAAAAACTGACAAGAAAGATACAGATGTATTTGCATTTTCATACATCATCTATTACTCTTTTTTTGTATTGTGAGGGACTATTTGTATGGACACAATAACTTTTAAGCTATCATTATACACACGTGTGTTTACCTCAGCACAACCCATTAAGCAATCTATTAAAAACTGAGAAAAATGCACAGGGCCTTTTCCGACTATTTTATAGGTCACAATAAAACAGAACCTTTCCTTTGACACCTCCTTGATTATTCAATTTGGGATGCATTTTTCTTAGCTGTCAGATTTCATTGCTACATCATCAGCTCAATGAAGACAGAGTATAAACTGTATGGTGTCAGTGCAGCTCCAGGTCATGTTAGAAATCCGTGGGGTCCCGCAGACTAAGTATGCAAAGAGAGTGATGTAATTTGAAAGGAGACACAGGTCAGGCATGCTAATGTCCCTGGCTGCCCGGCATCAGCCTAAATGCTGGGCCTTGATGTAGAGTTGCTGTGGGAAATAACAATGTAATAAATTCAGAGATTTTAAAAAACACTGTATTTTAAAGCCAGTGTGATAAATAAAGATACAAAGTCTCCTCCTTCCTCTTCCTTCAGTTTTTAGAGGATAAGTCAGAGGATTTTGCTGAGGAGGGCATGCGTGGGCAGGGGGGTCCTGGAATGGTGGTGCCTCCTGATGGCAGTCGGAACAGCTGCTGTGCTCTTCCCTTGCTGTTTTTTAGGCAGATAAAACAGAGAGGCACCGAATCAGAGCTGGCCACCCACCTCACACCATGAAGTACTTTCCCTTTGCCAAGATGTTAATTTAGGGGAGAGTAAAACTGTTCCCAAGTCTGCACAGAAATGCATAATTAATGAAAAGATAATTAAATTGGTTATTATTTTGGGAGTCTGACCTTTTCTACACTGAGATTCATATTCTCTGCCTTGGCATGTGTTCCTGTGAAAAGTTAGACATCTGTTTCTCTTCTGTGACTCTGGTTTTACTGTCTGTAAAGTGTATGTGATCCTATTATGATAGGAAGCCTTACTATGCAATCAAAGCAACTCAAATATTCATGAACAAAGCCCTGATTTTCCGTCAAGTACAGCTTTGCCAACAGTTAGAGCTCCACCTATTCAGGGTCTCTGCCTCAAGAAGTTAAAGTATTTAACACAAACAGGAAGAAATATTCCTCTATGCACTTTACTCAGCCAGTGGAACAGAGACCCAGAACAAAGAACAGAGCCAAGCTAAGAACGATGCTGAAATGATAGGAGATAACAGCACCATGGGGTTTGCACCCTGCACCCTGGCCAGCAAGAGGCAGCTTTGCACCTAGCCTTGCCTTAAGTGAAGGCTATTTAACCAGTGAGGCAAAAAGCACTGCTGGAAATCATCTTAACAGCAGAAGAATCAAGGAACCTCCTGAACCCAGGCTTATCCAAAACAGCCACAGCTGCTGGAGCATACGCTCCTGGGTGAAGTCAGGCCATAGGCACTTTACATATCAAGGCTGTCAGCACGTCCTTCGCTGTCACATCCCCTCAGATCTCCATCTGGCATACACCTGTGTCTTGCTCCTAGCTCTTGGTAGTGCAGATATCTGAATACAGGAGAAGCCTTTCCTTCAGCTGGTTCAGAGAAGGTGAAAAATTGATTTCTGCCCTGACATCCCAGTCAGAGCACCTCTTAATCCATTTCAGACAAAATGACCTGGATTAATTTAAAAAATGTAAGAGGTTGCTGTGAGTTATTCTGGTTGGTTTTGCCTGGAACAGGACCAGGAGTGCTCACACAAACCAGTTTGCCAAGTGAGCTGATGAACAGTGGCGGCTATAGCCAGAGGAGGAGGTACTGGCACAGCTGGATTGACAACAGGACTTGTGGCCTTAGCCCCCCACCTGGCAGGAGAAAACTTGCTCCTTTCCCCTTTCTAATTCAGGACATAGGTTTTATCCTTGAGGGGATGGGGGAGAGGCCCAGTAAATCTGCACAGTGAAGACAGTTTCAGTGCAATGGTTTCTTTAATGTGGAGTTGGAGCAAAAGGAAATACAGCTGAATGAGAGACACTCCCCAAAATTCCAGTGTTGTCCAGGGAGGGTGGTACAGGCCTGTGGGGACTGTCTGGGGAGAAAGCTGATAATGGGAAATCTTGCAAAATCCAAACTTAATCTCTTGCGCTGTAGAGAACTAATCCTCATGCTTGACATTAATCTTTTCAATGGAGATATAACACCCTTATCTTCCATGTTGCTGACTGAGCCAGAAAGTAGGGCCTATGGTCTTTATAGATTGGATATAGAACTGCAGAAATCCTTACATTGACATTGTTTTTCTCTGGGTCTTTTTAAGAATTCAGCATGGACTGGGCTCCCTTTGGTGGCAGCCTGTCTTTGCTATTTTTAAATAAACATTACCATGTGTTGTCCTGATACAGCCCCTTCTCTTGACATAGAAAATATCTCTTGACCCAGCAAGGAAGAGGCCATTGGCAAGTAGGACTGTAACAGCCTGAGAGTCACAGCATCCCACTGGATGATCTCCAGAGCTGGAGCTGGCTGGCAGTGGATATGGCTCTGGTTTCTTCCATAGTCTTCCATTTGGCATCACCTGAAGGGTCCTCATAGTTTGGGTTTGCTGCCACAAAATCAGTATTTGTGTTGCGAATGAGGGCAGCCAAATTAGCCTTGAGACAAATCCTTCTTTCCTCACTGGAGCAGAGGCCAAACAGTTTGCCCTACATATGGCACTTGAGCCAAAATCCACTGAGTTTTCTGGTCTTCTGGACTACAGGCTATAGGTTCCTCCTCTACCTCTTTGTGACTCACCAGCCCTTCTGAAGAATTTTTGATTTCTCTTTTTTATCCCTGCTTCTTGTTTTTGCTGTTCTTAGTTTTGTTTCTTTAAAGAAAAAGGCTCTAAGTGGATACAACAGATTGCACAAGCCCTTGCGCTATCCAGGGCCTTGAGGCAGGGATATTTAGATGCTCACCAGCATTTCTATAAGCTGCAAGATAACATAGGTTTCTATGGAATCAGGAAATATTGAATGTCATGGTGTGAGATAAAACTCGAAGGATATAATCCTTCATTTACCAACAGACAGGTTGTGGCAGAGCAGTACAGCCTTTCCAGTATTTAAAAGCAAAATGGTGAAACAAATCTGAATGTCTGAGTCTTAATATGCATTAATTGCAACTAGAGTCAGACTTCATTGGAGTGCCAAAATTATAAACACAGTCAAAATCTTCAGGGTTTCCAGATAACTCTAGGATTTGTGAATAACAGAGAAACAGGCAGTAGCAAGGGAAGTAATCGAAGTTCCTATATATCATATTGATTAAAACACAAGGACTGCCCTTCAAGGAGGAACTTTGCATCAGGAGGGAGATATATTGGCTGCTCTCCTAAGCTGCTTCTGGCTCTGCCAGAGGCAATTCAGGACATATAGACTACATTGCCATAGATAAAAACAAATCTGTGTTTTCAGTCTCTCTACAGGAAAAATATAGCCCAGGAAGGATACATGTCTTAATTAACCCCTTGGGAACAGAAGACAAAAGCAAATAATAAACAGAATACTGCACACATGGAAAGCATTTTGACAGCTAATCCATTGAAGTCAGGTGATTTCTTTGTTTGTTTTCCTACAAAAGAAAAATTCACCTCTGTCTGTCAACCTAGCAAAAGGTCACACAACACCGGAATCTTGTAAGAGCCCAAGCTCAAAGACCCAAATGAGGCACTGTGTGGATTTCACCTACCTGCTGTTGCTCTTTTGTTGGCAAGGATTCCAGCTGTGCGTGGGTTGCTGCTTCACTACACAGGATGCAGGAGCAGGAGTGAATTATGAAAAGCTTATGCCACTATTTCCTTTGAGAAACAGATGCCCACATTTGACATCCCTTGAATCTCTTGCTTAAAAAATGAGAGCAAATGGGTCTATTTGAAGTTTGTACAAGCAGGTGCATGTTGCCCTTCGGCTATACACAAATACTCGGAAAGCACAATTAAAGCAAGAAGAAAACAAAACCAGTTTTTCCTTTGCAGCTCAAGAACAGGACACCTGTGCAGCAGGGAAAGAGCAGAGTGGGAGAAACAAAGAACAGTTTGTGCTGGGCTGACAGACATGAACGATATTCTGCTTTTTCCCGAGCCACTTTTCCTCAGTGTAAGAACCCTGATCAGATCCTAGCAGACTCCAGAACGACAATAGTTTGTCCCAAGTGTTTCATGGAAACTGAATTTTCTTCTGAGATAACTTCAAGTTGATTTTCTACAGAACAGAAAGAAAAGCCCTCTTTTTGGTGAAAGAATTACTTGTCCTCATGGACATTCATCTGGTGGCAGCGCTGCTCACATCATGTCAGGGCCTTACCGGTTGATACCGGGGTAGCACTCAAGGGACCAAGCAAGCTGCCAGGGAGGCTGCAGGAAAATCAGAAAGGTGATTTTGCTCAAGTAAACCACTGGCAGGCTGATGCTCCAGCTCTTTTCTTCCCCCACCACAGGGATAGCAGCAGTGCCTGCACAGGGAAGCCACAACAGTGGGTCTTCCTCACAGTAAGAGTTGAGTTTTACAGTGACTATTTGCCATGAGAGCAACTGTTTCCCAAGTAAGGTATAAAACAGGAACATTTTCTCCATTATATTGCTGCTGCAGACTTTATTAGGAACATGCTTCCTTCCCTTTCTGCCTCGAAGCTCCACCTCCTTGGTATACCAAATAACTGTCAATACACATGTTGAGGAATCTTGTATGTGTTGGAAGGGAATAAAATTCTTTGAATTATACAACAGAAAAAAGAATTTTCTTGAAAGGAAAATTCTAATTCACACAACTAGGAAGCAAACTGCAGCTCTGTGTTAGTTATCTTGAATTCCTTGGACAATGGAGAGAACTGCCAGGGTCACCTCAGTAAATAGCATTAGCAGCCTGGGAGGGAGCGGCCTCGAAGTAGGTGACAATTGCCTTGGGACTGCCTACAGGCTGAAGACTCTGCTGCCACTTAGTCCTGGCTTCTCTGCAGCACTGAAGCATCACTACAGCTAATTAGCAGCAAACACAGTGGTGAAATGCTCTCTGCATATCAACATGTGGTCACCACAAGCAATCCAGAGCCCTGAGCTCACTGACAGCATTGTGAAGTAGGAGCAAGAGCCAGGATTGATGCCAATCCTGGTTTAACTCAATGTAGCAATGCTACTTTCCCTCTAAGTTTCCATGAGTTGTCTTCTCATCTGAATTTCATTCCTTTATCCTGCCATTGCATGAAGTACTTGTAGCAAACAAAGTCTCAGAAACTGGGTAATCCTCTCCTAGTGTAAATAACAGCAGCCTCTTTTGGTAAAGTGCTGTCAGCCCATCTCTTCAGCAAGCAATACTGGCAGGTGGGGTCTTAGCCTATCTGCACAGGAAACGAAATTGCACTCAATGTCTCTCCCTCAGCCCAGAAAAAGCCTGGAGGAATATCTTGTGCCATCTGACTTGCCTTCATTAAGTTTTCTCCCCTGCTTTACACTGCACAATCTGTAAGGTAGGTCGACCATGCAAGACTGAAGCTAGCAATAAATATGTCACATTGAACAAATAGGACATGCAAATTGGAAGGACTAAGAAACCTCTGTGGCACTAGGACTGCTGAGGGGCCTCTGCAAGACTGTTCTTCATTGTGACAGCAAGAGCCTAGAAACTACACAAGCAGTACAACAGTGGATATACAACATCTAAAATGCCATGTTTCTCTATTTCCTGAGAAATCTTAAATCCTTGAGCTCGAGCTCTCTCCCACACAGAGGGCAATTCTGATCATCTGAAAGAGAAAATAAACATTCTGTATAGACAGCTAATATAATTTTCAATGGGGAAGTAGGTATTATCATAGCAATCTGCTGTTAGGCCAATAAGAATTTAACTGAGGCTGTATTGTATAAATGTTGTATTCACACAGCTTATCTTTACTTTTAGAAACATATCTACTTTCTTTAGCTTAATAACTATGAGATGTCTCATTATATCCCCACACCAAACACTTCAAGTCAAACTGCAGCATGTGTGCCAACTATGTTTTCAGGGCTTCAGCCATGTTTTCTTGGCTTTTATGTGGGCATCATCTTGACTTGTGCTCTCTCTCCTTCACTGCCTAGGACAGCCCACACAGCCCCTGGATGTGCCAGAGCAGTTCAGGGGTTGCAGCTAGGCCAAGGCAGAATTTGTGTTAGCCGGTTGTGGTCAGGACCTTCTCTAAGCTCTCAGGAAGCAGAGACAGAGAGTTTCCCTTGGTTTCTTCTCCTGCTTCTCCAAACAGCTCTGATCCTCCATCTTGTGAAATAGGCTTATCTAATAAAATTATCATATTGCATATAATAACAAGAAGCAAGTCCAACCACTCTTAGTTTTCAAACTCTAAGTATTTCCTCAGCTGGTGTCACATCATGTATATCCACCATCAACAAGTGATGCTTGCTGACTTAAAATGAACAAAGTTACCTTGTTCAGCTACTTCCAAGGAAAAAAACCCAAAGATTTTAAGGAAGGCAAAGAGAAAGAAAGTAGGTGTGGGCAAGTGAAGTGTAACTGAAGTAAGGAGGAGCAGTCCTTATTGTTTCATAAAATTCACCATATGTTGTGTGGCTTCATTTCTCCAATCTTATATGTGCTTATTTGATGATTTGATCAGCTGTTGACTTCATTTCATACTGCTGCCAATTCACGACTTGGTTGATTTGATTTGAGCTGTATCCCTAACCAAGGATTGCATTTTGTTAATTTTCAGTCATTTTAGTTATGAAGGGGAAAAAAAGTAGTCTGCTTTAGAAGTACTTTTTATGATTTGTGTGTGTATGGTTATTTCATTTGCAGTAAAGACTAACAAGAAAACACAGCCCAGAGCCTTACAGCCAAGGCCCTGGAAGAGCCATCCAACCGCTGGCTACGGAGATGGGCAATTGTAATGTTCTGCTTCTCCATCGTTCACAAGCTGCTGGGACATTTACTGGCTACAAGGTAAGTTTCTTGAAGATTACTAGGAGTGTAAGGAAGGGACTTGATGGACCACCAAGGCCAGCTTTCTGCAGCTACAGATAAACATATTTTGTAATTCTCCCTTATACACTTCCCATGTAAACTTACTAATGTGTAGCTTTTAAAATTGCCAGTATTCTCTCTTGGGAGTTATGTACTGTTACCTATAAACCATGGAGTAAAATAATTGCTTTCCTGTAAGTATTTTAGAAAATTTACATGAATAGATGACACCTCAAGCTGTTGCTCAAATCTAGGCATTTTTCATCAATAGCCTTGATGTCAGACAAAAACTAATGGAGCTGTGTAGCATCAGTTCCACTTTTGCCCTTGCTCCCCACGACAGCCCATGCCTGTGGACAGAGACATCCATGGTCTAAGCAATGCTCACCATGTGAGCACAGGTAGGGCAGCACTTCAACAGAGGGAACAGAAGTGTGTGATTGTGCATATCAGATTGCTACACGAGTCCATATGTTTTAGTGTGATATGTGGACGTGATCCTACGAGGTGCTGAAAATGGTAATGCATCCTCTGTTATTCTGGGCCATTCAACATTTGTGTGTTCAAACCTTGACAGTTTTTTTTCTGTTTTCCAGAGAGCGAAGCAGGCTACAAAGCTTATGGGGAAATTATCTTTTTTCTTCTCCATATCAAAGTGAACTGCCATGTTGCAGATGTTACCAATGTCAAAAAATATTAGTTATTAATGAGTAATAGCTCCATCCTTAATGTGGTGCCCTTTTGCAAGGGCACAGAGCAGTGCAGTACTGATATAAGATGGCAGAACAAAGTGACAGGGAAAAGCTGGTGAAGAAAAGCTGTATCTGGACAAGCTGCAGTATACACCAAGGGAGCATTTACTCTCGAGATTTTTGTTTTCTGAATTTCAGATCAAGATGCAGAAAAGGCATTAGACACGACTGCCTTTCATTTGAGCATGTGTGTCTGTGCACACGTGGCATGCCTGGAAGTAGAGAACATGCAAATAAGAAATTCTCCCATGATGCACAGAAGAGCAGGCAAGAAACGGAGGTACAGCCCTGGCAGCCCAGTGTGTGCTGTTGTGCTCTTTGCTCACCAGCTGCTTTTGAGCAAATGCAGGAGGCTGTAAGGGCTACATACCAAACAGACCACACACGGCTCAGGGAACAGTGCACAAGGCATGGCCATGGTTACTCATGGTTACTTAGCAGAGGGGAGAAAGAAGTCAGGGGAAAGGCCTCTGCCTGGGAGGTGTTGACAGACAAATATGAAGGAGCAAAGCAATGCAGAAAGTGCTGTAGATTTCACACGCACATACAGGGAAAGAAAAAGAGGAAAAAGAGAGAAAAAGAAGATATGACTACAGATGTGAAATGTTGGGAAAATTTCCATCTAGGTTCACAAAGTGAAAATATATCTCATTTCACTTGCCCTCTCCCCTCTCCACATTTATTCACAGGACCTGTTTTAGCAGCAGTAGTGATGTGGACCTGATACAGTCACACAGCCAGCTCACCTGAAATACCACTTGCCACCAAAGGGGAGCTGCAGCAGCGCAGAGCTCAACGAGGCTCACAACTCTTGCAAAATGAATTTCAAAAACAGATTAATTTTTTTCCCTTAAGGCAGCAAGGATACAGTCTGTTCCAGATTTCTGATCATACCATTCACCTGAAGGACAAAAGGATCTGAGCAACAGAACCTTAAACTGTATTAATGACAATTAATTTCCAGATCACAGAAACAATAGAAGGCAGAGTTTTTTAATTAAAAAGTTTGAAGATGACACTGGTAGAGGCAGGGAGATTTATGACCTGGTTTCTGTCTTCCAGAGGACCCAAGCATCTGCACCACCTGCTAAAGCTAGTGAGATTCTTGGGTGCCCAGCACCTGTGAAAACTAGGTCATATTTGTCTTGTCTGCTCTGCAGATGGGGAAGAAGCCACAGAAATACACTTTTTACTGGAAAATCTATTTTTTGTAATTTTTTTGGTGGAAGCTGTCAGTTGACTGATGTATTATTTCTCCCTCTGCTGATACTCCCACAAGATCCAGAACAGAGAGGCATGGGAAGGGTTTACTCTGTGTTCTTTAGGGTTGCCAATAACCTCTCCTGCTCTCTTGAAAGCTGAAAGCTGTCCATGTGACAGGATGTACCACACAGCTCTTGGGCCTCCAGGAAGCAGGGTTTATCTTGGCAGGACCCTCCTTTCACCCCTGCTTCACTCCCACCCAGCAGAGATGTGGGTTTTGCCTTTGGGGTCCTCATAATTCCCTGTTGCTCACTCTGGTCTTTCAGAATGACATAATCTCTTTCAGCTGTGAGCAGCACCATGGCTCTTCCAGTCTGGGGGTGGCAGAACTCTGTAGGCAGAACCCCACATCCCAGAAAGGCTGTGGAAGCCATGGGAGCAGTACAAAGGCTGGGTAGGAGGTGGGAGCAGGGAGGTACCTCAGTGGATGAAACCTCGGGGTGTGCACTTGAAATCCCATTCATCAGGGACATCACTCTAACTCTGAGTAGAGCCACTGCATTGCCAGAGCTTGTTAGCAGTTTGAGGAGCTTTGGGTTTTATGGGTTGGAGCTTGACAGAACAGAGCTTCCAAGGGTGCTGGATACACCCTGCTCCCTAGACCCTGCCCTCCCCAAGGCTAGTCCCTTTGGTGGTGGTGGTTGACGGGGTTTTACACTAACACAGGCCAGGAAAACCCCAGGATGTGTCTTTACACTGAAGGGGTCAGCAGGTTTCCAGGTTGGCCCCAGGATGCCCTGGCCTAGACAGGAGCTTGGAGTGGGGAGTCCCAGGTTGAGCGTGGTGCTCTGGGATCCTGCTGCTCCTCCAGCAATGTCCCAGGCTCAACACCCAGAGCCCCCCACATTTCAAGAAGGACGGTAAGTTCATCCTGCCTGTCTGAAAATGCTGTTTATATGAAAAAAGATTTTCCATGGAGCTCAAGTGATTTGCCAGTGGTCATGACTTATCTGTGTGCCTACAAAGAACCAGTTAGCAATAAAGACACATGCTGAAAACCTGCTGGCATGGTGTCTCCTTAAATGAATATATTTTCTTGGGTAGCATGAGAGCTTTTGCTTACAATGTATTTAATATACTTTACTGCTGACAAGGGTATCCAAAGAAAAGGAGAGGAAATTAATGTCATGATTTACTTTATCTCCAAAAAGACTAAGAGACCAGTTACTGCTGTTAGGAGACAGGGCACAACATTTCTATGCATATGTATTGTGTGTATGTACAATATTTAAGTGCAGTGCATGATCAAGAGGCTACTCCTGACCATAAAATGAGTGGCACATTTTTCTTTTAGGCTCCAGCATGTGAGAAGTGTGGCTGTCAGACCCCTGATAGAATAGCCACAAAAGACACCCTGAACCCGACAGACAGTGGGCAGGAGTTGCTTGCCAGCTTACCTCTTCCCACAGACTCAGCTGCCTGCCAGTGGGATTTGTGGCTTTGGAATTTCATCCCTCAGCCCAGTAACACTACCTACAGCTAACCAGAGTGGCATTGCAATTCCTACCTGAAAAGAGTCTCTATGACATCTTTTCTCCTATCTCAGCTCCTTTTAAAGTGCACAGGAGCACAGGAACACAAGAAATGGGCCGTATGTGCCTCTGATGCCTCTATCTCACTGCACCAGGCTTGACCCTTTGTCCCACATTGTGGCTACTGACCAGGATGGCTGTGGCCCTCATTATGTTTCAGAGTATGCAGAGGTTTAATGAACATGGTGGCTTGCTGATCTTCAGCCCTTCCCTGCTATTTGGGTTCACATCTCATTAACTGAGAAATGCTTTTCCTTGGGGGATCATACTTCTTCTTCATTTCACCTCAGCTCTCAACTAATTTCCAGTCTACTTCTTCCCTGGCCCTGGGAAAAAACAAAGTGATTATAGCCTGGATCAGCAGCCAGGGCAGGAAATTGGTATAAGAGATGAGATGCCATCAAGATTGGTGACTAATGACTGCAACTTCAGAAATGGAAGAAGTCCCACTGCAGCAGAGGGAGCTGGTGTCCATCAGAGCAGCACCCTGAGAGTGTCAGTACAGGCACCCTGTCCTGACCCTGCCACTTTCACCTCCCTGCTCTCCCAGTGCTTTTAGCACCTCTTTGTGGCTGTACCTCCCTCAGGAGGAACAGCAGCATCCATCACTTCGCTTCCCTGCTTTCAGTCAAGCAGGCAGCTGATTTTTCTTCCTGGGAAGAGCTTTGCTACTTTTCCTACCTCCCAACAGAGATCCATCAGAGTACATTGGCAGACCTCATATGTCAGTTGTTTCTTCAGCCCTAGAGGGTCCATAGGACTGTGGGGTTTTTATTGGAGAGGGTAAGTAACACTTTCTGCCTTGCCCCTTTCTCAGGGTCTTTCCAGCAAAACTGATGAGGAAGGAACAGTGTGATGATGGGGAGCAATGTGGGGAAAAATGTCCTCTGTGGCTTACACAGGCTCTGTGGCTTACACAGGCTCTCAAAGCTCCAGCATCAGGTGTTCCTCGTCTCCCTCACCACCTGTCTGCATGCAGTGGGGACCCAGCATCTCCAGTGTCACCAGCAAAGAGGTCACGGTGGACTCAGGGAAACCACTGAGGCCATGGCTAGGACTGAGGCGTGAGGATTAAACAGCGACACTTTCCCAGATGCTGCATGTCCAGGCTGATGCAGGTAAGCTGGCCAGATCCAGCAGTGAGCATCAAGAGTGGCGCCAGCCACCCGCAGGGAGCTTGGAATCCTGGAGCACCCATCCCCTGAGATGGAAAACTGAAATAGGGAGTAGAATAAAGCCCCTGTGTCATGGTTTAGGAATGGTGCACCCAATTTAGTGCTCCCATTAAAAAGAAAACCATGAGCTGCTCCTCCCTAGTCCCCTTTGGTGGGTGACACCAGGTAGAGATCACAGGCTGAGATAAGAGTAATTTACTGGAAAAAACAATGAGATTAAAAAAACCAAACAGTAACAGCAGTGATGGTCCCCCTGTACTTCCCACTGATGAGGACACACCTCAGGTCCTGTGTTCAGTCCTGGGCCCCTCACTACAGGAAAGACATTGAGGTGCTGGAATGTGTCCAGAGAAGGGCAATGGAGCTGGTGAAGGGTCTGGAGCACAGGTCTTGTGAGGAGCAACTGAGGGAACTGGGGTTGTTTAGCCTGGAGAAAAGGAAATTCAGGGGAGACCTTATCACTCTCTTCAACAATCTGAAAGGAGAGTGTACTCAGGCAAGGGCTGGCCTCTTCTCCCAGCTAACATGAGATAGCACAAGAGCAAGCGACCTCAAATTGCACCAGGGCAGGTTTAGATTGGATATTAGGAAAAGTTTCTTCACTGTAAGGGTGACCAGACATTGAAAAAGGCTGTCCAGGGAAGTGGTTAACTCACCATACTCAGAAGTGTTCAAAAAATGTGTGGATGTGGTACATGGGGACATGGTTTACTGGTGAACATGGCAGTGTTGGGTTAACAGCTGGACCAGATGATCTTGGAGGTCTTCCCCAACCTTAACTATTCTACAGTTCTAAGACCCAGGTATGGGGTAATTCTGCTGCTTCCCCACAGCCTGCCCCTGCATATGGCTGCACTCCCTATCTCCTTGCCAGTGGAGGCAGAGGATTTATTTATCACATTTTTGCAGTGGCTGTTGCTTCATGCCTCAGTTTCCCCATTTAGAAATACACAGGATTTTTGTGCCTCCTCTGGGATGTTTTGCCTCTTTGCTGCATGGCTCTCAGGGATAGGAACCATCTGCTGGCATGTCTCTCCAGGGCCACACACAGTGGTGCCCCACAGGACCTGGCTGCTAATATTAAACAGGGCTTTGGAGCCAGTTCAGACTATAAATTCACATTAGCACCAGGGCAAGACTGCACACAGCAGACAGAGCTGCAGGCAGCCCTGGGTGTTCACCCCTGCCCTCCTGGCCATGGCACTCCCTGGGTGTGTGTGCAGGCAGCTCTGGCAGCTCATCAGTCCTGTCTGAACCACATCAGCAGCCCTTGCCTCGCCCTCTGCCACAGGAGCACGGGCTGCTCCTCCCTAACCCCCAACTAGGCAGCTTTGCTTTCATTCCCTTGTTCTTTGCTGAAACCCCTCTGGCACAAGGAAGTGGACCTGCTCTAAAGACACTGCCTTTTCTAAGGCTGGGAGACAAAGCCCTTATTTGCAATATACCTCAACAGGGAGGAATCAATCATTTTCAGTTTCTTTAGGTTTGCACATCAGGGAGCTTGTTTCTTTTCTTTCCCCTCAAACACATCGTGGGTGGTTTCCCTGCAACAAGCTGGGGAAGGGAGGAAGGCCCTTATTTATTTACTTCCCTATGGAAACATCTCAGCTGGTATTAGTTAACAATGTGATTTTGTGGCGGGAGATAATATTCTGAGGGGAGGCTCTCTCTCAATGGCCTGAGCTGGGGCATCTGCACACTGAGGGTATTTATCCTCCCCAGTGCTGCTGAACAGAGAGCAGCAAGGAGATGCCATGACTCCTCATGGCCTCTTCACATATGCTACAGAGATAAATATTTTTACCTGCAGTTGTGACATTTAGCTGTACAGAAAAGACAGAGCCACCCACTGCACACGAACTCTGCTCAGTGCTGCTGCTCTTTTAAAGCTGGGTTGTCTTTTTTTTTTTTTTCAGACCACTGCAGCACCATAAGGGGCTTCAAGCACAATATTCAAATATGGACTTTTCCAAAATATAAGGGAATTCCAAGTTTTAAAACATCAATATTTGCATTTAAACCCTGATGGATCCAGGATGAAAAGTCTGAGATGTCTTTTCCTATGTGCTGTAGTGCCTCCCAACACACTGCTGGGAGGTGCCCCAGTGCTGCAGAAGGAAAAGGTGACCATAGCCAGGTGTTTTTCACCACACATTGCAACATGGTAATGATCAAATAGCAGGGTGGGACACATCCTTATAAATCCACATAACTTATAAACAAATCAACAATTTATAGATCTAATCACAGCTCTAGGAAGCCACATTCCTGTCTTTCTTTGAACTTGATTTTCTTTCCATTGTACCCTGTCAGGAGTGTTTCCCATTCAGAAGAGGTCAAAAGCAACCTTTTCAAGTCCCAGCTCACAGAGGGTTAAATACTTGGCAGCTCTGGGAGCAGCAGGGGATGGACATACATGTGTTCCCAGGCAGAATCCCAAGCCTGTTCCCTCCAGCTTCAGTGGCTGTTTCAGCCTGGTTTAGGCACTCAACCAGCTGCTAAGACCCTGAATTCCTGTCTTGGAGCCACAACACATCACCTCATCTACCTGGACTCCCTCCCTGAAACCAAGTCTCTTTCTCAGTGAGTCAATGGAAGAGGACTGTTCATAGGTAGGCAGCTTCTTAAGGAGAAAACAGAGAAAGAAAACCAGTCCTCAAACCAGTTTTTGGACTACAACCACAAAGAATAAGTGTAGGAGCTCTGAACATAACATCTTGATACCTTCAGAAATGCATGGTCTGATCCAAAAGAGAGGACAAAGCCTCAGCAACTGCACTGAAATGCCCCCAGTTTGCTGCTTGCAGCATTTGTCTCAGAGGTTAGCAGATCAGCCCCTCTGAAGCAGTAGAGGAAGCTCATTGCCCCAGGAAAGAGACTAACAGACTAACAGAAGCATTAGATAGAAAAGAGAAGTACCAGCACATGCCTCTGTGTTTTGCAGTCAGCCCCATGTGCACGGCTGCACCAGAGGTACTGCAGATGTACCCACGCACCACAGGGCTTACAGGACTTCACTGGTTTGGGTGTATCCATCTGCAAATACTTTGCTGCTTAAAAAGCCTCCCAGCTGAAATGTAAAGCCTGTGTTAGGCAGCCCAGGAGCACGGCAGCCACTGAGCACTGATGTTAAAGACCAAAGGTTTTCCTTCAGACACTTGGCATCACAGTGTCTCTTTGTTTGCCTGTCCAAACACCATTTTAACTTTCCAAGAGTAACTATTTAATATTGCCTCAACTCACCCCCCCTCTCAGGCCCACCTCTTTCTTAGCTTTGGAGAAGCAATTATTAAACTTTTGTTTAGTCTTGGGAAAAGCTAAGACAGTGTGAATTTGTTCACCAAGGAGACATGCATGCTGTGTACCCTGGCTTTTGTTGAATTGCCATTTTGACACTGGCTGCCTTTGGAGAACTTCCAGAGGTGCCTGGCATTGTTTGGGTGCAGTGTGAATGTGCTGTGGAGAGCAGACCCCAAACAAAAGCAGGAGCCCAGTCAGGCTCCTCTTCTTCTCTCCATCATTGATTGTACTAAAGCATATTACAATTTAACCCCTCTAGCAGCAGGTGAAGTTACATTTAATAAAGAATTTGAGAGCTGCACTCATTTAACTGCAACAAGAAGCTGCTCTAACATAGGAACAATGCTACAGGTACGTTCCAAATAAACAGCTGTAGCACAGAAGTGCATATGCATTAGGTAACTGGACACTGAAAGGACAGGTGAAGAGCTGAATCCCCTTCCCTTGGCTACAGATTCAGGCCGAAGAACACAAGCACTCCTGTGGTTTAAGGAGTAATTAAGCTACTTGTGAACCAGCAATTAAAGGAGGTGGGAGCTGTGTGAGAAGGGATAGATCTATAAGATGTTCTGTTTCTGTGAGGGGTTTTTTTTTCTGCCTTTGAAAACATAATTTTGTTGGCTCTAATCTTGTGTCAGCTTGCATTTAATTCCTCTCATGCGAAAGCAAACCACAGAACAACTGATGCAAAGTTGCCTCACAGGGTTGTCTTCATGTGCTTGTGTGCCGGCCCACTAGAGGCGGTGCGCAGTATTCACAGCTGCTGTACTGGGACTGTTCTGTGCTCCTCTTTGGTTTCTTTTTTCTCCGGCTGCCCGAGGGGAAGAAGCATGTTTCTCATCCTTCTTGGCTGTAACAGAAGTGGAGGCAAGCGTGACTCCTCTGTCTGGCATTGCTCTCCTTCTGTGATCAGCTCTCTGCCTGCCTTGCAAACAGCAGATGTGGGTGAGGGGAGCCACTGCCAGGCTGCACGAGATGCACTGGAGGCACTAGAGACACAAACTGGGTATCAACTGCTGTAGCAGATGATTTCTGTGACCTGTGAGAGCCATCAGCCATTAGGGAGGGAAAGCATGCAGGCAAGTTTTTAACAAAGATCCGGCTTTGAGGTGATTCAGAACAGTATCTGCAGCTCTGCCAAGTTACAGTGACAATGTTCATCAGCTCTCAGGCTTCAGGGCTTCCAAGTCATCCACAGGCTGGAGGTAGGAAAAATGTCACTTTAAGGAAGCTGCACCTTCCTTCAAAGCAGCTGGAGCTGCAGGTCCTGCTGGCAGGATGGTGCCCTAGCTGACCCACTGGTCTGCTAGGGACAGAAGCTGGGCTTTGATGAGCTGTGAAGCAGAACCATCTCTGTCCCTGCTATACAGTAGGGGCTGATGTCAGAGGATGTGAAGTTCCCGGCAAGTCTGTGATCTCTGTACAGCTCTTCGTGGCAGGCTGATGATTGTGCCTGAGCCTCATCTCCTCTTTCCCTCTCCCCCTCTGGCACACCAAGCACAAACAGGGCTCAGGCATGATGCTGCTTTTGAGTTAAGGGTTGTCGTGTTAATTTTTGGCATCTTTTCACATCACTACATTTCTTTGTCAGCCTATATTCACCTCTCTCATTGCTAAACATTTCACAGCTTCAGAAACTAAACCATCTTCTTGCTCACTGCACACATGCAGAAGGCACCAGAAATTGCAACCACATAGACATCACAAAATACCCTCATCCATGCCTCTTCCTGCCAGTTTGATTTACAGGAGCTGGTGTATGAAGCATCACCATCCAGCAGTGCTTGCTGACCAGTGCTGGCAAATGAGACACTGCATGTACACGCATCTGCTCCAATTGCTTCCCTCCTTTGGGTCTCCTTTTATGTATAAAGCCTATAGAGGATAACTAGAACCTTGCATTTGTATCATTAAATCAACTTCAACCAAATGCTTTCTAAGGAAGAAGGAAATAAGGAATGCCTTGCATCCTTAAACCTCTTTGTTCTGTCAGAAGATTTCATTATTTAAGGCTTAGTGAAAGAAGGGGGTGAAAACTGTCAGCCAGGGGAGCCCTCTTGGCTAACATTCAGCTTCCAGTGCTTAAAGAGGTTTGATGTGGCCATCGGGAGAGTGTCACTTCTTATTGTGGTCATAGCCAAAGCCTGGCAAGCAGGGAGGGAGAGGAGGGAAGGCAGACAGTGCCTGGGAGCTGGAAGAGTGCACAGAGGTTTGAGTGAGTGCTGCAGCAATGAAAATTCAGGATCCAGAACCTCACCCAGGGGCACTGAGCTCATGGTGAACTCCTCACATGCCATCAGCACCAGTGGAGATGCTTCAACTGCACTGAGGAGCGAGTGAGAACCCCTTTTCCATTGCTATAGAAACGACAGTATGAAGTAAATTCAACATCCTTTTTTTTTTGCATTACAATAAAATGGATGATTAAGAAGCACAAGGTTGAGACAAATGTCTTGCTCTGGCACACTCAGACTGCAAGAGCAAAAGCCAAGTTAGACTATGATGGGGGCAGCAGTGTTTAAGCCACACTGAAGGCTTATTGCTGGCTCTATTCAAGAAGTATTTCTCTCTGTTTTTACCTCTGTCATCAAGACTACCTGCTTGAATACTTCATTTGTTGCGTCCCTGAACAGATACATCTTCAGTTTTTACCAGTGTGAAAGCATCTGGTGAGTTCAGAGCAAAGTAAGCTGTAAGCTGACACCTCTGGACAACCAGCCTGCAGCCGATAGCAGCACACTGGTTCTCAATGCACAGCCAGAAAACACACACACACTGAGAGAAAAAAGCCTCAGGATTTTCAAGTTTTGGAAGTAATTTGTAAAATAATTCTGATGTTGCTAATGCCTCGGTCCGATGGGCCCTTTACACCCATCTGAAATCAGTCCATCTGATTCATCCATTCATTATCTGGGACTTGCAAACCATGCTATGCTTGGTAAAATCTATGTTATGAAGTAAAAGCTCAATGCAAACTAAGCCAAAATGGTAGTTATCAGTCTATCAATGGGGTTGAGTTGGTGGTGGTAGTGATGTTTATTTGCTTTTAAAGAGAAACAAGGTTATTTTTACTTTCCAAGCCAGAGGAATGGCAAGTGTTAAAAATGCATAGTTCTTGAGAAAGCATCTACATGCACACACAGGAATACGTGTGCAGTCAGGCAGAATTACCTAACTGATATTGGTAGTTAGTAAGTCAGACATAGATTTAAAAAAAAAAAAATGGAAAGAAGAATTATAGCCCTCTCAGAAAAGAAATTAAATAGCCAGGTCTCCATCTGCTTAAGAATCCTGGGAATTTTCTAGTCTTTCTTTAGGAAATGCCACATAATAACTTTATCTGAGAAAGGACTGAATAAAATGAGGTAGGACATCAGAATCTGCCCTTTCATCCTGCAATTGGATCTACTGCCTTTTGTCCTGTGTGTAACACTCTTGGCACCAAGAGAGGTCTCCTTAAGGGCAGCCGTCTGTCTGTTGCAGCTAACTATAGCACAGGAACTGCAATTATCAACCTTTCCATTCCCCAAATTCCTCTGCTGATCTCCACTGGGATAGTATTATAGCTATTCTTTGTTTGCAAATATACATACTTTACCAGACTAATTAGCTGGGAAATACATTTAAACTGAAACCACATGACAAAATCTTGAGGGTTTTTTTAAACACTCTTGTTATGAAAAAGTGACCTTCTCTCTATAAGCCTTGGCCACAAATGATTTGTGTTCAAGAGATGGCTTGAGGGATAAAGGCTAAATATAAAATCAACTCAAAAACTTACAGAGGTGGCTTACTGTGAAACTGCTTTCCTGGAAAGCCCTTTATGTTCTTCGTTTCATTGTCCCACTGATGGAGACACAGAGATCAGTGCTGGAATTAACTCCAGTTAGCTGGAATGACCTTCATGGTTACTAAGGCCAGCACTCATTCTAAGAAGTGTCAAAAATATTTTAAAACCTTCTACAAATAATATACTGTGTTCTTCATGTGTTAATTTTTTAGCAGCCCAGATGCTGCTTGGATGAGATTTCCATACAACTTGTGTAATTAAGAACTGAGCAAGGATGAATTTTATTTGGGTAATTTTTGAATTAAGCCTTTAAGTATCTGACTAATTTTGAATTCAGTGTGACTTAATCTCATGCTTTACTCTAAGTACCTGCTTAAACATATGGCTGAAGCAGGGCTTAGCCAAGATTGGTTGATCCTTGCCATATGCAGAAAGGTACAGATTGCACAGGGCATCCCCATCTGGTGATGGTGAAGTTTGAAATGTGCAGCAAAGCAGTGAAAGAAGAGCCTACTGGTAATAATTGATATTTGCTCAAAAGGGTCGTTTCATCCCACATGAATTCTGCCACATTACATTGCTGTTCCTGAGACTGTTGCTATTTCTGAGACTGATAGGCTGCCAGTTGAAGAGGCCCTCAGTCACTTAGGAACAATTAACTGGTGACACTGGCAATTATGTCTGTATTGATCACCTTGCTTTTCAGGTTCATTCAGAGGTAAGCAATAATGATGACACACCATGCTCTCTCGTTATGACAGGACTTGATTTGTGGTCTTTAGAGAAATAAATTTAATTCAAATCAACAGTTTGAGAAGCTACATGAGCAAAGAGGCTCATAAGATGTGCAAAGAGGTGGTGAAAATCTGCACTGTGTTCCCATTCCATGTATGTGTTGTGGTTTAATCCCAAATGGCAACTCAACTCCACACAGCTGCTTGCTCACTCCCCTGGTGGGATGGAGGAGAGAATGAGAAGGGTAAAAAGTCAGAAAACTTGTGGGTTGAGATAGAGAAGGTTCAATAGGCAAAGCAAAAGCCAAGCTCACAAGGAAAGCAAAACAAGGAATTTCTTCAATACTTCCCATGGGTAAGTGTTCAGCCATCTCCAGGAAGGCAGGGCTCTGTCACGTGTAATGGTTACTTGGGAAGACAAACACTGTTACTCCAAACATCATCTCCTTCCTTCTTCTTCCCACAGCTTTATATACTGAGCATGGCCTTCTGTGGTATGGAATATCCTATAGATACCCACTGTCCTTGCTGTGTTCCCTCGCAGTTCTTCTCTATCTACTCGCTGGCAGTGCGTGGGAAAATGAAAAGGCCTTGGCCCTGTAAAAGCACTGCTCAGCAATAAAGAAANATGCTTCCCATGGGTAAGTGTTCAGCCATCTCCAGGAAGGCAGGGCTCTGTCACGTGTAATGGTTACTTGGGAAGACAAACACTGTTACTCCAAACATCATCTCCTTCCTTCTTCTTCCCACAGCTTTATATACTGAGCATGGCCTTCTGTGGTATGGAATATCCTATAGATACCCACTGTCCTTGCTGTGTTCCCTCGCAGTTCTTCTCTATCTACTCGCTGGCAGTGCGTGGGAAAATGAAAAGGCCTTGGCCCTGTAAAAGCACTGCTCAGCAATAAAGAAAACATCCCTGTGTTATCAACTGTGTTTCCAGCACAAATCCAAACATAGCCCCACACCAGCTACTATGAAGAAAATTAACTCTGTCCCAGCCAAACCCAGCATAGCATGCTTGCTTAAGGTGGGTTTTTTTTTTAGTGGCAATTTTTAGAAGAAACGCTCTTTTTGGCAGAGAGACAATATTACATGTACCTACATGAGAGACTGCAGTGGTATAATGGAATGGCTAAGATCTGTATGCCTAAACAAAGTGTATGGTACCATCTGTGGGTCAGAAGCATTGCACTCAAACAAGTGTCTGAGTCACTATTTGCCAAATGCCAAACAGAGCGTATTGATAGTTTCATTTCAGAAGTGGCATCACTGTTTTTCTTCCAGATTCTCCTCCTTGGTATTGTCTGTTCTGTGAGCCTAAGAGAGAAGCAAAGAAAGCCAGAGAGGAGCTCAGTGGCTGTTCTGCTGAGAGAGCACTGTTGCACAAAGCGCAGGCTGAGGACTCCTGGGGGCAGCAGCCAGCTCTGTCCCGTGCTTGCACAGCTCCAGCACACTGCAGGTGGGGTTAATGAGCCTATGATAACAGCAGTAACCTGAACAATAAAAGCTGATCATTGATCCTGAGATCAGGAGAGCAGGCCAGTAGAGCAACCTGCCTCCTTGGCTTACTCAGTGTTTTGGCAAGAAGTGCAATGTAGGCCAGGTAAAATCAAATCGTAATTCAGTCCAAATCTGAATAATGCACCAGCACAGTCCAGGAACAAAATGGAAACAGTGTGATTTTCATGCTCAGATGGCATGTGTAGCCTATGGGTACCTGCTCTGGCAGTCAGGGGGACTATCATGGGATTGAAACCAATAAAATGAGTAAACCAGAAAACCTGGTCTTGGTCTGTATAAGTCATTGCACTATATTTAATGTACTTGCTGCTTTCAGTTTATCAGATGACCTAGACAGTATTAAACTGTAAAAAATATTAGAAACTCTCTTAAGATTACTGCCATGCCTCTTAACTGATAACTGAGTTTTACAGAGTTTTCAGATCATAGCCTTTAGTGTTCCACAAATTTTGATTTATAGGAAGCCGAAATACTTGAACCTGGATTGGAAAACCTTATTTGCTTTGAAATTTATTGTGATAGCAGAAAGCTAAGCCTAATGAGGAAAAAAAAATCACATTCTGGCAGATGACAAAAAAACCAACCAAACCCACGAAATCCAACAACTTGTGATGCAAACTGGCATTTCAAGGAGAGAGGGGAAGATTCTCCCTAAAAGATTCCCATTCAGGTTATTCTAGAAACTGAAATGAGAAACAGAAGTATAGAAAGTTGTTAAACTCTCCATTATGTTCAAACCAATTGACCATTCATGTAGGATCATTCCATAACTTCAGAAGGCAGATGGAGTGCTTGGCTGTGACCTATCAATTGCTGTAAACAATAAGTTAGGGGTATACACAAGGTATGCAAAATATACCTGGCAAAGCAAGTAGGAGAGAGCCTGAATAATTTCCATAGGTATAACCATCACTGCAAAGTCAGGGCAGAATGCAACATATGCATCCCAGCTGTAACATACATCTGCAATGTAACTCACCCACCTAACATACAGACAGGAAATAAGGTTTTTCCAGTGTCTGAGTGTAACAAGATAAAGCTGTTGAGTTTAACCCTATCAACATCAGAGCAAAAAGAAGCCCAGACAACTGTTCACATGCTTATGGCGTCTTGCTCCATCAGGATCTAAACTGGACTTAGGTGCTGGAGGTTTCTACCTTTTGGCAGGTCCAGGGCCAGCTTCTGATCGTAAGACATTCTTCAGTCAAACAGAAGACTATAAGCCTGCCTACCAGACACAGATCAGCACTGCTTGGCCTCACCTTAAGCAGAGAGCATGATCATTTATTGTGGTTAGTCTTTTCATAAACTAGAGAAAAATTCTCATCAAACACAAGCATGATGCTTAAAAGATCCTTAAAGGAACACCCAACAAATTATCCTGACAAGTGGTTCTTCTGGCTACACAGAGCTAATCCTTTCAAATAGGTTTGCTGAGCCAAGGAACATAAGCAGGTGAAGCTCACAGCTTCTACACTGGCAGACTTCCTGTGCGAGTGGGACATGGTAAGAACTAAGAGGTCCAACTGGAAAATGCTCTGGCACAGCACTCGAAAGGACAAGATAATGAACCCCATGGGACCACATGTAGAAAGAGAGTTTACAGTGTTTGCAAGTAAGATTTGCATGGCTGGACTCCGGTGATAGAAGCATTCCTTCCATTTGAAAGCTGATCTGATACCCTAAAAGCTATTCAGTAAGGGGGGAAGCCATCCTGGAACCTCCTGGGACTCCTGGGAGATGGAGCAAGGAGGATAAAAGTGATCATGACTACTGCATCTACCCAGAACTTTGCACATGTGGAGTGCTTCCTTTAGCACTCCTGCTGGGGGAGATCGTAGGTGGGACTTCTCCTGTGCCCAGTCATGTTTCACCTATACATCAATGATTTCCTCCCCCACTCTCTGCATTAACCTACCCCTGAAAAAGAAGGAGATGATTTCCTTCTGGCCTGCCCTGGAAGGCTTGTGTCATTAACAGGCATTTCATCACAGGTGTGGTTGAGCAGGTGTTTGGTCCTCCACACAGCCCCCCTGTGCTGCCCCCTGTGCAGAAACCAATGTAAAGTGACGCACTGCAGGTATGGCTGGGGGACTGGGCCTTTTTTGGCTTCTTCTCAGATGGATCACTTCACTTGCATAATCCTCATTCAGTAAGTGTGTTCCTCCTTTTACAAAACTGACTGTGCTGAGTTATTATACACTAATTCCAGCAGCATCTTTCAGGATATACTAAAATAAATTGTTAACTATATCCCTGGTCTTCAAAGACCAGTTATACCTCATACCATTTATTAATCTCTGCTGCACTGAATTATTAAAATGAAACTCTCAATTACTTCCATCACTAAAAGTACCAGTGTGGCTTTTAGATCCATATTTCTACCCTTTACTGTAATGCATTCTTCATTTTAATTACTGGCACCATATTTTCAAAGGGCAGTGCCTTATATTTGCAGGGTATTTATCAGCCTAAAAAAAGTTTGACAAGTGCATTAATCATTAAGTGTGAAAAGCAGTGAATTATTGAAGGAGAAATATGTCGAAAAAAGATCATGTTATCTAGGTGAACCAAAGACATGTCAAAGTGAAGCAACAGGAGGAAATATCATCTAATTCTCCTGCCAGCATGTGCATTGTGCAAGAAATTATTCTGGTGTTCATTACCAGAAGGGGACTGAGCAGATTTTTTTCCAGTAAAGAGAAAAGAGACCTTCTGCAACAAAGGGTTTATGGACTAAAATGATAAAAAGAAGTGCCAGCTAAAATTCCTAAATAAAGAAATCAAGATCATAACTAATCAAAGCCACAGAACACACCCAAGTAATAACCCCAGCCCAAAATAGCCCTCATCTGTCCAATGGCTCCTAACAATGAAGTACTGCAGTTTTCCTATTGCCATTCTCTTTTCTGATTCAAAGAACAGATGTTTTATCATGAAAATCCTGTTTGCCAGGTCTGTCAGTGGTCTAGATGGGAGACACCCACCATACAAACTCCTCTGCACCAGTACACAAGAGCAACAACTAAATTCAGGAATGTTAAAAGAGTAAAAAAATTTTTAAAATGTCATCTGTGTGGCCCAATCTGCTTCAAAGGCCCCTACTGACCTGCCATCTGGTCAGGGCAACTAGAAAGATCTCCTTAGGAATGCAAAGGGTGGTTGTGACTAGGGGTTGCCTTGCAGCAAGCTCTGGTTGCTTTTCCCTAACCAGAAGACACATTTTAAAAAAAGACAGTACACACTGTCCAGTGAAACATTGGAAGACAATGTCCTTACCTTTATTGTTAGCCTGTGCTGAAGCTTCTCATGCTACATTTTCATCTTTGCTCCCCAGGTCAGCTGCCTGTGCCAAAGTCATTCCTTGGCCATGATGTGTGGACACACCTGCAAACCAGCCATGACACCTCATTGATTCATGGTGTGGGCACTGCCTTGCAGGAAAACTGATCGCAGGTTCTTTAATGTAATTTCTGATAGCTGATGATAAAGAATAATTATCTCCAGCATTCAGGTTGGAGCACATGTAGGGAGACAGTAAAATGCCCAGCACTACATCCTCGGTATCCTAAAGTCAAACACAGTAATGGGCTTTCTTCCTTGGGGAACAGCAATGTATCCAGTCATCATCTTTTTAAATTCACCTCCACCTTGTAGAGCAAGAGTAATTATTTTTCTGTCTAGTTTCTTTCTTACATGTGGGCTTCCAATTTCATTACTTGTAAAAATCCCGAGACCAACAATAACTTCAGAAAATAGAGATATAGTAGAAAATGCAGGGAAATCTTTGGAGACCGCACTGGATTTTTTTCTTTACAAGACAAATAATGTATTATATGATGTCTCTCATTCCTCTTCTAACCTTTTTAATAAGAAAAGACAAACACAAGCCCAGCTGCACACAGCCAACATCTGATTGGGTCAAAAACTTTTAACCCACAGCATATGTGGTTGTACTAAAGGTGCAATGAAAAGTAGTTTTTTGGGATCTCTACCACCAGAATGATACTCTGGAGGTGATTTATATAAAGGTTCTGTTAGTTTTCCAAAGTAATCTAGTGCCAGCTGGAAATGTAGGAGTAATCACCCCTGAGGCTTAACCAGTCTTTCAATCTGCAGAGCAAGAGAAGTACAGGATGAGAAAAACAACTTTCTCTTTTACCACTCCCAACAGCTTCAGTTTTGTTCTAGCAGCTATGTCCTGCAGGTATGAGAAGGAATCTTAATCTTTAGCCTCTCTGGAGTTACTGGATTTCCTCCATCATCTGTGCTCTTCAAGGGTAGGGCTGAAAGATTCAGTAATTCACCTTACCTGTTGCCTTTTTCATTTAGCATCAGGCAGAAAGACTGAATTTTTATAAACAGACACAAACATATTTCCTTGAATTCTTGAACTCCAGCTCTGTCTCTTCTTTTCTAGCAGAAAAAACAAGGAGAAAAGAAATAAACCTTGTGCCACATACATAGACAGTTCTCTCCACACACCAATACAAAGGGCACCAGATGGAAAGAGAGTCCTCCAGAAAACTGCTTTCCATTTACTGCATCGGGGTCAGTGTCAGGGTCACACTGAGGAACCAGCTATCAGAGCTGCCCTGGACACTATCAGCAACCCCTTCTTTTGCTGGGTAGATGTACTTCTTACACACCTCATACCCTTGGTATGCTCACAAAAACCCTGTGTTTTTATACACTGCTTTCATGTCCAGTCACTGCATTTCTACATGCTTCTGATGAAAGCTTTGGTTTGCTTCTCATTTTAAAAGGGGACAAGGAAAATCAAAACACAGCACGCATATGAACAAGAAAAATACCGCAGATGCAAAGTAGGGGTGAATTTTCAAGGACAATCTGTTGATGATTCAATACATAAAGGTCCCTCTTTGCAATTCATAATGCTATTGAAGAAGGTGAATTTCATTTTTGTTAGTGAAAATGGCTCCATGTTTATACGTGCATTAACTACCTCACCCATTTTCAAAAGTCACCATTGCACCATAGGAGCAGAGGGAGTAATTCATTTTCCACAAGTTGCATCTGGGTCAACAAAACTAGGGACCTTAAAGTAATGTGGTTGGTCAATTTTTTCTCTTTTTAATTTATATCCCATCATCTCCTAAAGCCCTATCTTTCATTCTGTGCTGCTGGTGTTAGAGCCCCACTGCAGTTCTCAGAAGTGGTCCTCTGCTATTCAGTGCAGTTGGCTTTTGAATGAAACATGAGGTTTTTTAGCACCTCAGGAGGCTGAGCATGCTTAGCAGCCCAGTCCCAGCCTCACACACAAGGACTGCCCTTTAATTCCACTTAAATAAATTCAGTGTTGTTGGTTTTGCCCCTGCTCAAAAGGAGCTTAGTGGGAAAGTCAAAACAGATCTCAGCCAAAGGGAAAAAATAATAAAGCAAGCCCATAAATTAAGTCAAGCTAGTGTATCCTAGGAACAAGAAAGAGCTCATGCAGATGAGGCAAACCATGCCATGCATAGAAAGCAAATCCCCACTGCTGGTCCTCCCTCATGCCATTCCAAAGAAGCAAATCTCTATGCGAAGTGTTTGAGAGCATGCTGGAAATAGAGGGGCCCTGGAAAAATAGTTAAGAAATAAATTCCACTATTTGGTGGCATTTATTCCAAAGGAGACAAAGTGTCTTTTGTGAAACATTCCCACCAGAAGCCTTGCAGAGTTTGAACTGCATCCACAGCCTACACTAATGTTAGACATCAAGTGAGATCTTATTGTCTGTCTTTCCTTTTACTACTGAAAATCCAAACAGATTTTAAAATGTCTGACTAATTAACTAGGAATGAGCTGCATTTTTTCCTAGGATATGAATCAACATAATTATAATGTAAGAAGATCTATTATCATCATTATGGCAAAAAGAGTATGACAGAAAGTAAGAGACGGTAAGGTGCTTAAACACAGTGAGATTATTCCTAGACTCTAACAATGAGCCCCTGCTCATTCATTGTATGAAGTTATATCAAGCCTGTAGAATTGTCAGCTAACTAGAATTTATTAGGTAAGGATGAGATTTTTAGGAGGAAGTGCCTTCCAAAAATCCTTTTTGGCTCTGAAAGGTTTAGAAACCTAGCTGATGTAACGTTTTTCATAGCTCACAGCTAATAACCTTCATGTTTATTTTCTTCTGAAACTCTGAGAAGTCAATAAAGACCGATCATACTGCCTTATGCTTTATGGGAGATGCTGTGGGATTGGAGGCAAAAGCCAAGTCCAGGCTGATATGCAGATATTGCAGGGCTGGAAGAGTTTCAGCAATGGTCCCCAGGAAAAAGGCAGATCAGTGAAAGTGTGTGATCCTTTTCGTTTTTTCTCTCAGGAAGGTTGGTATGTGAAGTGCAAGATGCCCATAAAGTCTCCCTTGCAGCCAAAATCACTGTCTCAGCAGGGTCCATTAGTGGAGGATGCATCATCATCATTGTCTTGCCTTCCTCCTGGGAAAGAGAAATGGAAAGGAAAGGATGAGCTCTGTAAGCAAAACAAAGTAGAGAACAGGAAAGAGCTGAGAGACCAATTAAGCCCTGCACACATGTAGGCTCCCTGCATGGCAACTGACCTACAAAGGATATTCAGAGCCGACAAAGGGCTGCACGTTGAACTGATAGAGCAACCGGATGCAAAAGTAATGCAGCATCAAGCTGTGTTGCGGGGGGTAGGTGACCCTCACATTAACTCTATTTAAAGAGGTGATAAATGCCACAAAAATCAAAACAGATATATTGGCATAAACACTCAGAATCAGCTCCATTGTCTTGTATGTGCTTGGTAATTAAGTTTGCAACACTTTAAATGCAAAATGAGATGGCAGTTTCCAGAAAATTTCTTTTATTGTATTTGCACTTTTGCAGCTGGGTGAAGCTGGAAGAAAACTTCCCCTGGAAAACCCAGTTCATCTACCACCCCATGGAAGGCAGAGTTTATGTAGGCCATTGCCACCTTCCATGTACTGGAGTGTGTTTTGTTCCTGCTCCTCCCACAAACATTCCTGGCTTTTCCTGCTGGGAAGAAGGCAGTGAGTGACAGCTAGGAGGGGGTAAAAGAGGCACATGCAGGCTTGAAAAACCACAATTCTGTGTTTGGCTTGTTTGCAAGTGAGCATTGAAGTGTGTCCCTAGACACACACATCATGGTGAGTGAAAGGAGCTCTTTTAAGCATAATAATCTTTTATAGTCTATCATTTGAGACATAGTCTGAGTTCACATGAATGATTTTTCAACCTATTACGCTGTCAATAGCATACTTTCCAATCTTCCCCTTATTAAGAAGCACTTCCACTCCTGCTTCCTCCTCTCAAGCCAGGGATATTGGAAGGATGCACCCTCTGGGACTGTTTACTTCCATGGAAATCTTTAATAAAAATGCAGTGACTGGAAACTGTGAAGATAGAGCAGTGTGAGGAACAGGAAATTTAAAGAGACAAATATGCAGAAGTCCTCAAGATGCTGCCAAGGCAACAATTTCAGGAGGAAAACAATGCTGAGTAACATAATTTCCCCCAGTAGCTGCAAGTCATTCAGCAACCTTGAATTAAGCGCACACCTCTGCTGTCTCTGCGCAGTTTCACAGGAGAGGAATTAAATCCTTTATCAGCAGGACCAAAAAAACCTCCAAAGAGGGTGAATGTTAGAAAGCCACAATTAAAGTCAGGGAGCTGGCAGCTGCCCTGGAATGATTGATGGGCTCACACATCTCCTTATGCCCTGGCTCAGCCATGCTGAGCAAATGTTCAAGAATTTCATAATCTCAGCAACCCCTTTGCTTTCAAAGACATGTCCTGGCTGTGCAGTGATTTCTCCAAGAGACAGTTAGAATGAGTTTGGCTTCGTCTTTCGCTTGCCTCTTTCTTGAAAACATCCATAAAGCTGGGGCATTGCACAGCTTACAGGTACTGAATTGCCATATACAGTAACACATTGTACACTGAAATAAAGAACAACTGGACCTTCACACTAAGGAGCAGATCAGACAGAGAAATCTGTTACCATAAACAAGCACGACTACCAACACAAGTGGGTGATGGGCTGATAATAAAGAATACTGCATTACTGCTGGGAAAAATTCAGCAGCAAGAAAAATAATAGGAGAAAAGTAGGCACACACAGACACTGTGCATCAATAGGAAGCTCCCAGAGTGCATATCCTGGCTTCAGCAGGCTGTGCAAGCCCATGGACCAGTCTGGCTCCTGTTTGTCTGCAAACACACACGCACAACTACATGCATCTAATGCTTAGCTAAGACACGCAGAGGAAAGAAAATGGAAACTAACAGAAGTAAGGAAGCTGCCTGTATGGACAGAGTCCCCATGAACAGCTGAGGAGTAGGCTGGCCCATACCTTTAGTGCTACAAGTCTAGCTGTAATTTGTACCCTTGAAATCAATTTCTAACTTGTAATGACAAATACATTTGCTTCCTTAGATGCCTGACTTTGGAGTAATTGCACCATGCTGCTGTCGCAGCCCTGGAAGGCGATGTCTCATTAAGCCTTAAAACAGGCACTATCTCCCACCCTGCAAGAAAGTCCTGCTGGTGAGAGCTGGGTCAGATATCCAGGACCTTTCAGTTCTTAGTCTTTCCTGGAGTAGCTGCCAAGAGCTGATGAACATCACCCAGAGTGCTGGTACGATGGCTACGTGCCTAATAATCCACCAGGGACTTTGATGGTAAAAAATCAAAAGTTGTCCACCTTTTAGTCCCTTCCAGTCATGCAAGCTGTGGGTAAAACAAGCCAGGTCTCCATGTGATGATGAAATCCTTCAAAGCAGTTTCCCTTAGCACACTGGTCTTGTCAAGTATTTTCAAACCTGTACTTAAAAAACTAAGGCAAGATGCTGAGGCATCCAGCTATCCTGCCCTTCAAGTTTCCATAACCTGTCCTGTCCACTCTGTCCTGAAGGTGTCTGGGGACACAAGGCATGGAAGACAGACAGCTCTGTCTTTACAGTCTAGCTGGGCTTTTCAGCAGATTCATGAACATGTTAGTGAAATCCCATCACAGCACTAGAGAGGCAAGCACCCTCATTTCCCCTTTGCAGCAAAATGGACCACATTGTCATCTGACCTCCTAAGGCCAAGAACCATATCAGTGACACAGCTCAGGCTCTGCTGTTCCAGCAAGCAGCTCACTCCTTTTCAGCAAGCTTCAGGGCTCATGAAAGATCAAGTCCCCAGAGATGTCTCAGTCCACTGTGGGTGATCATGTGGGGCTACACCACACCACATTCTGGGTAAGGGACAGTCACACAGTGCACAGAAATTATTGATTGCACACCTGTGTGTACATTCTCCCCATTCTATTCAAAACCAGTCCTATCTATGGATTCTGTGCACAAAGAGGTTTTTACTGCTTTTCCACTTCTGTTATAGTCACTACTGTTGTAGAAAGTAGATTCAACATGAAGCAAATTCATGTTTAGAACACAGAGCTTATTCCAGAATCCTCCTGCATTTTATTTACTATCAGGATATATGTTTTATAACAATGCTACTGTTTCAGTTGCCTTTCCCTCTCCTTTAATATGGAGATTTTTATTGCTGCCATATCTTTTAAAGGTGGCAGCAGTGCTGCCCAGGGGCTTTGGACATACAATCACTGCTGGCATGACTGCAGCAATAACAAGTGCTGAGGCATCATGTGAGGCTAAAGGGGGGTTAAGGGCAGTCATGAGGGAAAACTTCAGGCCTGTTGTGAGCAGTTGTGGTAAATGGCAGCAGAGCAACTCATTGCTCCACCAGGGAATCTCAGTAAGTCGTCTCCACTTTGCAGTACATGATGAAATTTCCCTGGTAAATTTATTTTCCTCAGAGTTTGTTTTGCAGCCTACCCATCATCTGAGAAGTGAGGGGAAGTGGGGAGCAGGAAAACAAACACTCAACCCACCTTTTATGAGTTGCATAAGGGGGTAACGGCAGAGGGTGCAGTGACAGTGCTGTGGGCAGCTTCCTCAGTGGAAAAGGGTAGAAAGGAAAGGGAGAAAGGGAATAGGGCAGTGTTGAGAGAGGGAATGCAACTGAGGAGACAGAAGGCCAGCTTGGTCGTTTGTGAATGAAGCCTTTGTGTTATGAGCTTGGGAAGAGCATCTCAGGCCATCACCTCCAAGGCAGCTGGAGTGAAAAATCCTCCATTCCTTTAGTGGCAGGCCTTATTTCCATCAGCCAGTGTGTAGTCTCAATTGACAGGCAATCCCAAAGCAGAACCAAAATCTCCCATGCCAGCCATACACTTCCAAAGCTCATATGACAGTTTTACATTGGAGACTATGCCTAATAAATCTACCCAACTGCTTTGTGCTAAATCTCATCCAGGACTAATCACTTCTGTCAGACAAGCTGACCTTTCTCACTGGTTCAGTTATATACTGATGTAGCAGTGCTGAACACTCTTGATTTCTGAGCTTTGGCTTTGTTCGAACACCATGATTTTTGGCACACTATGACTACAGACAAAAAAAAAAGGCGAACAGAAGAGGTGAAATATTCAATTAACAGAATATATTATATTGTTTATCTTTCAGAGAAATGAGGCAGTACCGATGGCCCTGCAGGAAAGAGAGAAATCTGAGGTCCAGTAATATCCTGTTTCTACTAAATAATCTGACATTTTCAGTGTGACCCTGTTGGAGGCAGCAAAAACACAGATGTCTGAAAGCAGATGAGGAGTGGTTCAAGAAGGTGCATTCACACTTCAAGGACTTCTCAAAGCTGTCCTACACCTTGCGCGCAAATGGAAAAATGGCTGGAATGATAACACATGTGCTACTTGTCTGGTTGTTGCTGGGAGAGGCATCTTCTAGGACCAGCCAATAATGAAATCACTCTCTTAATGCTGCCTGAATGATTACTATTATCTACCTTCTCATTCACCAGAGGTTTCACATTTGTTTGGGAAAATTCAAATTCTGTCATCTTTCTGGATCACAGTGTCAGGCACGATTTACCAAGGAAGCCAGCTGAATTTCCTCTGAATTCATCCTTATTTTAGTGTCCAGTTAGTTTCAGAGGGAAAAAAACAAACCAAAACCCACAAATAGCTAAGTTTCTTCCCATTCTGTAGATAAAATACAATCTTGGTTTCATGCATCACTCACACACCTCTGTGTGAATACATATAATGCACACATGAGCATGCTCCCTGGAAACCAATGATCCCTTTACATAAAAGTACAGAGATGCTATTTTTTCACCCAGAAGCCAGCTGCAAGTATTTTTAAATAGGATAACTTGTTCAACAGTTGAGCTGAAGGGCCCTTATGGATCCAGATCAGGGCCCTGCTGTATTAAAAGCTTCATACACACCAGTCCTCACTCAGACACCTGACTCATAGCAAGCAGCCTGAAAGGCAATAGACGAAAGGGCCACTTCCATTTCACAGCATTTGTAGACAAAGGCACAGTTGCCTTTGGATAAAATTTCTAATTTCAGCTGTATGTATCTCACTCCTATACCAGTGGAGCAGGGATGGCTAAGAGGGATGCATGCTCCTTGGCTACTGCAGCTTATTTTTGGTTTGTGCAGTTTCCTTTCTATCTGTGTTGAAACAATGGGCTGTGGACTTAGAAATGTCCTCCATCTAGCAGTTGTTTTAGCATGAAGCTTTGGCAGGAGAACTGCTAAGGCAGCAGCATTTCAGTCTGCACAGCTGAAACAGACTGCAATTGTTAACTGGGGTCTGGAGATGGGACTGTGTGTCTAAAGCCCCAGTCCTGCACATCCCTCCTTGGCTTTTTCTGTTGTTGTTGGCTATTCAGCAGTGCAAATGATCACAGGCAAGCTGACTCCCAGAGCCACTTTTCATTTAGAAGGAAAACCTCAAATCGCCTCAGTGGTGGTCTGCCCTAAGCCAGGTTTTGTTAACATTTACTTGCCTTCAGAGGTAAGGGCCTGCACAGCAAAAGCAGCAGAGATGGTGAGTGCCTACCAAACACACCTACGTTAGCCTAAACTAGCAACTTGTTTCATTGCATTTTCCTTATTTTAATTCAGAAAGAAACTACAAAAATATTTGCTTTAACAAAAAGATAACTTCATAGAAAACACTGCAGCAAAAGAATAAGACAAAACAAGAAAAACATATTAAAGTCACTTGGAGTAGCAGTTGCAACATGGTAGCCTCTTATTAAGGAAAGAAGAATAAGTGACACGCTGCACACATACCTATTCTTTACATCAGTGTGTGTGCTCATGTAAGACCTTGAATTGTCTGATGAATGTCTTTGGTTTATAAACGTATCTCATTTCTTTTCTTCCTTGCTCTTCCACTCCAGGCCTCTAAAAACTATAGGACCAAAAGACAATTGCCTCTCATGGCTTTATTTCATTCTTGAGAATATAGATTAGAAGCAGCAAGCCAAGGAGACCTTGGGATGATTTTAATTGCCTGCAGTTCCTTTTGGAAAAGAGGAGAATAGATATGCAAGGTCCTTGATGAAAGACAGATGGATGACAAAAGTCGACCTCATTGTAAGCAGCCGCAGCAGAAACAGGCATGTGGCAGCACTTATTTGAGCACACACACAATGCTACCATCTCCTCATAAAGACAGACAATCTTAGAGGCTCCCCACAGCTGGACAGTAAGTTTTTGGGATGAGACTATGACATGCATGCAGATATAACAAAATTAATTACAACTGGACAATGAGAAAAGAGGGGAGGAAAAAAGGCAAAGTCCACAAATTATTCATTTCACTGGTTCAGCAGCCATGCTTGCACTTCTGCAATAATGCACCTCCAGCTTGGCCAGGAGGAAATTTTTCTGTGTCACAAGGCTACACTTTGCCTTGTGCTGTGTCTGCTAGAACTTGGTTCTTATTGTTATCTAGATTTGCACCTCACTGACAACCAGAACAATGTCACAGACTCCTTTCATACAAATCACAGAAAGAAATCAGAGCTAACAGGCTATCTTTCAGAGGGAACCATGGTCTCTCATTTTAATCTGACATTGTCTTATGCAACCAACCTCTTGTTCCTTGTCCTAAAGTTTACAAAGATCTGTAAAGCCCCATTCCCCTGGCATCTGGTTAACCCCTTACACTGTTTGCACCAGATTGGTTGCTTATTTCTATATGCCTTTGTGGGTCTGTTCCACCTTTGGAACCTCTGCTGAAGAAGAGGAACTGTCCACTGAAGAAGGACAAAGAGAAAGCCAGAGTTGTTGAGACCTCAGTTCGACAGGTTGGCACACACACCATTCAAGAGCTGTAACTATTCTCTACCAAAATTGTCACTGCTGCTAAGATAGGAAACGTTTCCTTTGAGGGAAGTTTTAGGTAAAAAAGCAAAGTATTAGAGATCAATATCTTTGTGATACCATGACTTCTGAAATTCAGTTACACCCTCAACCGAAGGGCTGGTAGTTCAGAGATACTTGCTCACGTGTGCTCAGCGGTGCTTGTGCAAACCAAGGGTACTGCTTCTCCTTTGGATGCTGCTTCACCAAGCACATGAGGTCAATTGACTGACTCTTTTGGATTGCCAAGGAAAAGGAATTACTCATTGTTTGATTTATGATTAAAAATATTTTATAAATTCATGAAAGATCAAATGATTTCACTGTTCTAAGAACAAGTAGTTATATAGTGTCATGTTTAAGTTTTTAAAGAAAGGAGGACACCAACGAAGATATTTGACAGCTCTGAAAAAGGAACAAGGAAAGTAAGTTATATAGGGACACTAATGGTTTTACAGGAGACACTTCAGCCTCACAAGGTCTTTGCAATTCTCTAGTGAGATTTCTGGACTGCTCCTGGTGGATCAGCATTGAGAACATACCCAAGTGGTGCTTCATCACAGCAAGCAGCTGAAATAGGAGGCACATGGCAATAGACTGAGAGACAATAAAATTTTGCTCAGAAAAAGGACAAAAATTCTAAGAAATTGTATTCAAACTACTTATAGGAAAAAAGAAACAAAACATATGTCCACAGGAAGCGATTTGTATCCTATTTGGCTGCTTTTGATGCAACTTGAATGTAAGAGCCAGTGTACTGAATCTACACTTTCCAAAACGGGACTGGGGCAGGAATGCTGTGCCCTATAATTTGATTAATACACAGCCAGAAAGCAGCAAGCTGGATGTTTGTTTTTATTAACCCCTTAAGTCAGCTCAAACTTCTGTAGTTTCAGTATACTCCTAGAACTGCTGGACCATTCCGAGTCATGGAGAGCAATCTTTATGATCCAGGACTTATGAACCCAGACCCTAGCCCACAGCCAAAGGCCACAAATGTGTCACTGCCTAAGAGCTGTCAAGAGGGACACTGAAAGAACTGGACCCTACCCCAGCATGTGAAGTGGCCAGCACAGCTTTGCACTTGCCTGTGCACTGTGATCCAAGCTATGGAAACCAGCTCCGACCTCAGCAGACAATGCACCAATAGCATGGATCATTAATAATAGCTCATAATATGAAGAAGACAGGGTCTCCTAAGTATTACAAACCACTAAACTGAGGCTGGACCAGGAGAAATTGAGAGGAAGTGATTTGTTTTCCCGGGGAACACAGGCTTATGAAAAACCTCTAGACATTACAGGACTGGGAACGCTGACTTGCCAACAGTGCTACAGGGCATCATTATAGGATGAAGTGTCCAAATAGTGACAGTAGGGATGAAATGTCAACTGCTTTGCACACAGAAAGAAGCCTCAGGTGGGCTTGCTAAGGAGCTGTTAAAAGTTTTCCCTGTAAGGAAGTCACCTTACAGGGAAACATGAAAGTAGGCTAGAACTGGATTTGTACACTGGTGTTCACAGTTCAAGGGGACCAGAGGGGACAAAAGTAACCAGAAGCCCACATTTCTGTTTTTAATGATGATACTTTTAAATTTATTTTTTACTGTTTCTGTAAATTAAATAGATGTTGCATGTAAAGCTCTGCAGTCAATATGGGTGTTAGAGCCTTTTGTATTAAGATTGGCTACCATATTTTCAAAGTATTTACAAAATATTGCTGAGGAGTCAGACCTCTCTCCTATTTGTGTTCTGTGAACCACTACATGCACTGTAATGCAAATTGTACAATGTGTCTATACTTGATTCTTTCTGTATGGTCACCACATCTCACAAGACACATGATTTCAGAGCCAGTGAAAGCCATCATTCCTCCGACACAACTGGTGCGGGAGTGTTCTTAGTTATTTGCATCAGAGCTGCAACAGGACAAGGACCACTGCCACATTTAACAGTGTGGAACATCTTCTCTGCCACTCTCAGCAGAAGAATGATCTTGTAAGGGCCAGCTCCCTTTAAAACAGGCCAACTTCTAGCACAAGCACGAAAGCCTTTAGTTCATATTGCAGAAGTAGGTGAAAATCCAAAAGTAAAGAGGAGAGACCAGAACGGTCCCCACAAGGCCCCCAGCTGCACCACTGCCCCACCCCTTCCTGCAGCGGCTGTTCCGGCTCTCAGCATTGTGGGGCATTTCACCGCGCTGCCCATGTCGGGCTGGTTCCAATTCATTCTCGCTGCCTGGCAGACGTGACCTGCGAGAAGCAGCTGACAAGCAGTCAGTTCATTGCCTCATGAAAGACTCAGTCACTCAGTCACTGCCATTCAAGCTCGATTTTTCATAAGAACAAGAACGTGCTGTTCCAAATGTTGCACACAGCATCTTGGAATGATGCCTTTGACCAGGGGCACTGGGGCCAGCAGAAAAATGAATTATTAGACAAGACACTGTCTTTGTCCATTTCTACAGTTTAAGGGAAAGATGCAGACACTTGGCCAACTGACTGCTCGATACAGTTTTTTCTGTAATATCCAGGACCCTGCTAGATTTCTAGAACAGAGACATGACCAAACTGTTCTTCTGAAATAAATGTCAGACTCCTTGATTCATCAAAATGGTGCAAGTGACAGTGCAGGAGATGATGCTGTGCCTGCAGTGGGTGAGAAGTCATGGCTTATGGTAAACAAAGACACAATAAAGCAAGGCTGTACCTAAAAATGGCAAGAGAAGCATGACTTGAGAACATTATTTCTTTGAGTTGTTGATTTTTGTCTCAAAATTGTTTTTATTTGGAAGTTCTTTACCTAGAGATGTGATTGTTTGCTAAATCATAAATATTTGGAGTTCTTTTCAGGAACAATCACCTGACTTTCTCAGATCAGAAAATTATTTAGGCTGCTCTTGGCTCATGCTCAGGCACCTCTTTTTATAAAACTGAACACCTACAAATTATAGCAATTATAAATATATTCCTTAACAAATGAGGAGCTGAGGAATTTCATGATGCAATCTGATAACTAGACAGATGGGAAATTACAGAAAGAGGGAAAAGGAAGATTAAAAAAAATCCACATAATTAAGATTGTGAGATGAACCCCTAGAGCACACCTAGCACTCACAAAAACCACATCATGCACTCTGATGCACTGGCTCAGCACGTGTCCATTTCCCTAGAGAGAACTGAGTAGTGATTGATCATGTATTCATGTGCTTTTACAAGATTTCAAATGATGCTCTCATTAGAAAGACTGCTGTAAACCTGTTTTTTAATTGCTGCCAGGTAGATTCCTACCTGCTGGCACACTCCCCTCACCTGCTTCACCAAATACCTCCTCAGCCAAATCTCTTCCTCTCCCCTCAAGCTCTCAAAGTGCCACACCAAATGTGGTCAAACCATACTCTTTAGCACAAGTGTGCAGTGTTTCCTACTATATATGTGTAAAACTGAGATCTGCAGGGACACAGGGCAACTCCATTCACTTTTCACTCATCATGGGATAAAATGAAGAACCCAGGATGCAAAGACTCCCTCTGAACCATTCAAGCTCTGTTTCCATCCATCACAGGTAAATACATTCTGTAGGCTCCATCTTAAACTAATCATATTTTCACCTTAGTTTTTTGTCAGGAACAAAATTGTGCTGTTCCAAATTCTCTAAGTGGAAGTCTACTTCAGAGCCTCACTTTTCCTATAGTTAAAAACTTTCTTCTAATTGCTAGCCTGAATGTATTCCTCAATAATCTATGCCCTGCTGTTCTTGTGCCAAGACTGTCTGTTAGCTTATTATTCTTTCCAACACACAGGGCAAACCCCTGTTGCCTCTTTGCCATCATTTTACTGTGTGACACAAATCTTCTTCTCCCTTTGTATTTCCTTTTTCTTAAAGCAAACCATCAGTGAACACATTTCCAGGTTTATCCTTCTTGAATATGTGTGATCAGAACTGCACTCCTGATTCCAAGGAACAGCTGTAAAGCTCCTCTCTATCAACTGCACAGGGAGGATTGCATTTGCCCTTTCCCTGGCTGCATCACTTTGGCATCTTACGCTGCAAAATACGGTACAGGTTTTCAAAAAAACATATTGTACAAATTAACTCAACCTTTTTCTACAATAAAATAATTTAATTTCTAGACAAAACAAACGCTGCTAGTCTTATCTGAACCAAGCCACAAGCACTAGTGCCTCACTCCTCTCTAAGTTATGAGTCCATTTTCCAGCAAAGCGGATTATGTTTAATCCTTAGGTGAATAACCTTGTACTTGGTACTGTGCCATTTTACAACATTTCTACTGCATAATCTTCAAGGTCATCCAATTCTTCTTGCACAGTATCTTGATCTTCCTTTTATCGATGTGTCTCACAACTTCATGTCAGTAACATAAAGCTATTTCATTAACTCTCTCTACTTTCTGAGCCAAAGTCACTAATAAAAATATTAAGCAAGATTGGTCCCCAAACCATTCCCTGATAAAGTCTCAATAACCTCCCTCCAACCTTCCTATCATTTCCTGGCATCTCCTTGTTACCCATGTGCTTCTGCTACTTTCTAATCCCCATCTTCTCCAGTTTCTCCAACTCCCTGTGAATTGTGGCTTCAAATAATTTCTGTTTATTGCATTTCTTTGCCAAGATGATCAGTTATTTCATTACTTAAAGGTATCATATAAATTTGGCACAATCTCTGAAAACCTGATGTTGTATTTATTTGGTCACTTGCCTAGGAGAACAACTCTGGCACAGGCACATCTTGAGAGGAGCAGGGAATTGCAACAAACCAGGCAAGTTTCTAGAGCCAAGGGAGCCACAGAGAACGCCAACACCAGCTGGGAGCTGGAACTCCCCAGGGAGTGGCTGCAGAGGTGTAGGTGGGATTGGGAGGGACAGTGGATGCCTCTGCTGCCACAGTAAGTAATCCTGGGTACTGCTGGTGAACGGAGCAGGCAAATAGGGCATGGCATGGCAGTTCACAGGATGAGAGCCTCTCCACTGGAAGCCATTCCACTGGCCCAGTGGGAGAATCAAGGTGCACACTACTCAGCAACTGGTCAGTCCTTGTGGGTCCCTTCCAAATCAGGATAATCTTTAAGTTTTTTCCGACTTTGCATTCATTCTTGATTGTTCTCTGCTTCCCAAATTGATCTATACTCATGAATATGAGCTAAGGTTAGATTAGTATGTCTGCCTATCCCTGAGATTTCCTGTTGTTTAGTCAAATGGGGTAAATTCAGATTTCACATGTTTATTTTAAAAACCCACAAAATTCTTACTTTGACAACAGGACTTCATGTACAAATTGTAGCAGGATTCTGGGAAAGATATTACCCCTCAGGCATGTCCACAAAGTCTCAAAGTTCTGCACCACCTAGAATAAGGTGGCTGTCTCTCCTTCAGCTCTCTCAGAGCTACTGTCACCTTCTTTTTGTCCACCCCCAGTAAGAAACAAAGGTGGAAAAGTATTGGCTTGATCAGGTCCAACAAAATCATTTTTTTCTGAACAGAAAGGCAGAGTAGTTTCTTAGTTTTAGAGCTCCATCAGTGTTACTTTTAATTGTAACCCACCTTTACTGCACAGTACATCTTCTCCCATCCTCCTCACTCTTTCCTCACTTCGTAATTATTTGATTGCAAAATCTTTTTTCTATTTGCTTTATTTGCCTTTGCTTTGAGCCCAGCTCAAGCTGATTTTTGACAGTTCTTTCTCTCTAGGGAGACATGTGAAATTTTCCCCTTAGTTTTAAACTTTTGTGCTTACTTAAGCTACATCATTAATTTAGACCTAGGGCCTAAAAATTCAATTTTTGCTTTTTAGAACTTTTTAATGTCAGAAGTGGGAATCACCCTTAGGAGAAGAGTAATGTTAAGGCCGATATTGTCCAACAATCATGTTCACTGTAGTTTAAGCATCCATCCTGAATAAGATTTTTCTAACTTACATGACCTGAAGACTGAGAAGAACAGGTGAAACTCGCAGAACAAATCTCATTCATGTTGCTTCACTCCTCATTAGATACCACATACTGATATTGTTTCAGTCTTTGAGGTTGAACAGTTGATTGTCTCCATAATTAATTCTTCCACTTCCTCTCAGTGACAAAGGGGGAGCTCCATGAATATCTGATAAGTAAGTTGTACATTGGCTCACATTAAAAATGGGAATGCTTCCCAGGATCCCACATAATGAGTGACAATAATAAAAGATGACAAGGACCAGGAACACTTTTTTCTACTAAATACACATTGGAAGAGATAGGAAGACTAGAAGACAAAGGGTTACACTTATTGCTTGCTCACTAGCTCTGCTTAAATGTGTGGGAGCTCCCACCCATTACCATGACTCATTAGCAATTTCCCTTCCAGAAATATTGGACAAAATGGACAAAGAGGTATTTATGTCAAAGTGAATCTCTGTCCTCAGAGGGCTTCTAACGCCGCATTGCACTGGAGCCATGAGGCCCCCATTTAGCCAGGGAGCCTGGGACAAGCCTATGACTGCTGTGAGGGGCTCCCATGCAAACCTGAGCTCTGGCAGCTCTCCATCACTTCCAATGGGCAACAGCTCCAAGGGCAGAGTTAAACTGTCTTGTACCTTATAGTGTCCCAGGCTCCTCTAGAAGAGTGTATTTAGTGGAGATTATTTTGTAATAGCAAACGTCTCTTCCAACAACTCACTCTATAGAGTAAGAAAGGCAGAAAAACTGAGCAGTACTTTTTTCCATTATTAAGTATCCAGAAAGTGTATTTAAGAAATGAGGAAAGTGGAGAGCATTTATATCTAAATGAAGGATAGAATTCCACCTCTCATACTCCCTCAGAAGAGTAGAGGAAATGTGCCACGGAGACATCTGGATGTTTTTCAGGACTTGAGTGCTTTCCATCTGGGACCATAAATAAAAAAGTAGCACTACAAAAATTTCCCATTTGTAGACCAGACAATAAAATTACCTACCCCCAGAACCATTAGAAGCCAGAAGAGAAAAAAGTACAGCTTCACTTTTAATAATTATTGATCAAAATAGAACTGCATTTAGATGTGACAGTAGCTAGGACAGAATTGGTAGCATGCCTGCAGACCAGCCAAATAGAGCAACATAAATGGCACATCCAACAGGAAGTACTGACACGTGTGCAGGCACAAAGCTGAGATGCAGCAAGCTGACCCAGGCCTCATCCTGTTGCCCATGTGTCCACCAGAGCCCTGCCCAAGTGTCCAGGAGACAGCTGGTCAGCATGCCTGCTTGCAGGAACCAGCTATGCTTCTCAGAAGACACATGCACTCCAACACAGCTGGAAAAAGCAGCTGAAAGCAAAACTCTGGCAAGAACCTACTGTTATACTGGCCAAATCCAAACATTTGTCCAAAAATCCAAATAAAGCAAACCAAAATTCCCACTGTGGTCAAGTGGACTCTTGTATAAACATGGCTAACCAAGTTCTTTGAAACAGTGACTTTTCTCCTCTTAGACCTCTGATTCATTTCTGGAACCACTTCTACAATTAATACTAAGGAATTAGAGGTAATACTACTGTTAAAACTATTAAATACCAAGCTGCCTGGGCAATATGGATAATATGGATGCCCATAGACTTCTATTTTCAATGGGAACTCAGCATCCATATGTCTTAAAACACTTTTCTGTTCTCACATAGCACATAAACCCCCTTCCTTGATAATATGCCATAACTCAGTGGCACAATCCTGACATTGGGACCAAGGTAGTGACCTCCCTCTGAAGCAAAAAGGCTTCTCCAGACCTGCTCCAGGCAGAGAGGACTGGAGTGGGAACTACCATTCCTGAGAAGCCAGAGCAGAACAGTGTTCTTCACCACTGACAGTGGCATGCGCCCTTTCCTGCCCAACACACACACACTCAAGCTGGAGAGCGTTTAATGAGCCATTCTGCCAGCTAATGCAAAGGTTTTATACTAGATAAAACAAGGAGTAATTGCAGCTTTAAAATGGAAAATGTTCTCTCTTATATAAAATTGCATGATTTCACTAAAGAGGGTAATTTACATTTATTGTTTGAAGAGTGAGTACTATGTATTTCTTGCAAAATACGCATTTCTTAAAAGCTGAGAATCATTTAGAAATTGTTTAGAAAAATCACCTCCCTTGAAACGATGTAGGGTATTTCAGTTTAATCTCACCTTCATCATTTGTTCTTCATCTTCAGGGTAGACTGGCCAGCTCAGGATTCCCACACTTCATCCTCAAACCCTCTCCAATTCCAGTGGTGAAATGTCAAGTCTCTAGGCCTCTTGTAGTGCAGTTTCCTTACTTTGGCTGGGCTCATCTGAGCACAGCCAAAGCAGGAATTAAAACTAAACCCCGCAAAGTAACTAGAGCAAGTCTATGATCCAATATAAGATTCAGTTCTTGTTTTCCATTTCCCATACAATCCACTTCTCATTAAAACAGGACAAAAAAACATATTTTGGTCCACCACCAGTGGCTTGGGGACAGAGTGGATTAATTACCATAAATGTTCTTCTACACAGATTTCACAGTCTGGTACCACCAGGTCACTGAGGTAGTTTGCAAGGCTAGAGCACCATTAAGTTTTGCCTCTAGGGCAATGCAGGCTCCTGGCAGAAGCAGCACTGATGCCTACACTGCTGTCACTGCACTTAGGAAATTGTCCTTTACCCGTGTAGCACTGGCCTTGTCTTAAGAGAGGATGTAATTTCCCAGCTGTAATCTCCATAAGCATTTCTAAGTGGCACTTTGATGCCATGCCTGTAAATACTGATGCCAAAGAACAACTTAATTTAAGAGATAATGGGGCAAACATTGGCCTATATATTGAATTCCTTTTTTTTATCTTGCAGAGTAGTACAGCACACAAACAGAATTCTGCATCTCAAGTAAATGATCAGCAAAGAGCACCATAGTCACACTCTTACTCACAGTAATCTCTCGAGGTTCAGTGTGCCACTGCTGTTCAAAACTGGAAGGTGAAAAATTCTAGTCTCCTTTCACAACAAACTGCTTTCCTCTGTAACTTCACATATGTTTTCACAGCCTTCCACTGCTCCTAAATTGAATTTGGAGTTGATTCTTAGACGTTTTTTAAAAAAAACCATAAAAACTATTCAAGAAAAAAAATCACCAAGGTTTATACAATCTCCATCCAAAGGTGCAATTTACCTAGACTTCAACTGAAGTGATTACTGGAACATGAGATAGGAAGGATGCTTCAGTGCTGGAAATACTTGTCATTTTTTGAGAATGGCTAAAAACCTAAAAACGAGCCAGGACCAAAAGCTATAGCAGCTTGTATGATCAATCTCCACAGCTCTGACACATTACACAACAGGAGGGGCATGACCAAACTAAATCTGCTCCCTTCCGTCCTATTAAACCAGAGAGAAAAATGTCCCACAATTATAGACCTTGGATTCAGGAATGAAATAAGATATATGGAAGTTTTGGCACTAGTAATTGATTTGATTTAATTTGCTAAGACTACCTGAAGAAGTGACCATAGGACCTGGGCAGTTTTATTGCCCCCCTCCCAGTCTCTTTTAGCATAGACACAAAGTAGCAGATATTAACCATTATAAATTTCCACCTAAAAAAACCCAATAAAGGGTACTAGTACCTGTAAGAACTTACCCATAAAGGAATATTTCCAAATGAACTAAGAATCTATTTCTGAAGTACAACAGCTCTTTTGCTTTCACTCCCCATCTGCACATTCCTCTTTCACATTAGGAATTCCTCCTTGCAGTTCAGTGTCTGAAATGATTATGCCTAAACCATACAACAGCCTTCTTGGTGTGGAAAAAGAGTGTTGATTGCAGCAGGGGCAGACTGGTGGTTTCAAGCCCATGACTCCCAGCTAGCTGTCTGAACCAATAAACCTGAGAAGAAGCCTTTCTCCTGCATCAAAAAGGTAAGTAGCAATAGATCTACTGGGTGCCTCTAGAAATTGCTGTCATGCACATGCATATAAACACAAAGGTCAAATTATCTCTTTCAAGGTGATGCAGAGATTTCATTATTTTGAAAATGATAGAATCCAGTTGAGGTGAATCCTTATTAGATGGAGTGGTCAAGTGAAACACATTGTTTTATTCATGATGAGATCGTGACTGCATTTTCAAAAATGTCTGTGGGTTTCTACTCAGCATTTTCCCTACCTGTGCTGCTCTGGTTTAAACTGGGTCCCCCGTTCTTTTGTTTCCCAGCCTTTCCCTTTCTCAGGCTCTGAAAATGAAACCAGCCAGCTGGATACCTGAATGCTTGATTTGATGACTCAGTGCTCAGGACACAATCCTGAACCCTATAGTCCTGGTGTGAAGTCACAGATATTTTGGGGCCAGCTGGGTCTGATGTAGTAAAATGGCACCAGACTTACTTACCAAGACATGGGGAAAGAACAGAGGAGACTGGAAATCTAGGACAGAAATCTGGGGATTGGAGCTTCAACATTCCAATCTTTCCTGCAGCTTACCCCATCACTGACCCTCAGCTGATCATGTAGTTCTTCAATGCCACTGTTTTGTCAGCTGACTCACAAGAGTGTTGGGAAACTTGAGTAACTTATGTGCCCACTGATGCACAAAATAGCTTTGGTGGGTTTCCAGAGACACCTGAAGCACTCAGACCTTCAAAAATCTTGGAGAGCATCAGGAAATGATGTGAGTGTGTGGTATGTAAAAACTTGTATGTTTTTCTTTGCAGTGTGATGACCCGGTAGAGCTTGGGTTAAGTAGGAGAACTCTGGAGTAATTTAAATGCCTTCCTTTGGCTCTCTTCATTCTGCATAAGCCCTCTGGTCCCCCCGGTGCTTCTCCCCTCCTGTACCCTCCCCACACACTCTGCAATTCACATTAGCACTTGGAAGTTCAGTGCTGTTTGAACTCCAAACATCTGCCACCAAATTATTTCTCTCTCCCAGTTCACTGAGCAGACATTCTGCATCACTGAACTACAGAGTTTACCCACTGACAACAGGCTGATCACGGCAGCGCTGGCCTTTCACAGATAAAGTGCACTTATGTGAGGGGAAGCACCCAGAGCACTCTGCAAAAAAAAGAAAGATTATGGTTCTTCTGATAAATACAGGGAGTTCCTTCCCTTCCCCAGCTCCAAAAGACCCTTAAAGCAGATATCTGATACAGTAAGTGGTCCATTAAATTGAGCCAGCCTCTAAATGACAGTGAAATGCCTTCGGCAGGCACAGATGTGCCCGTTGTGCATGCAACAAATTGATTAAGGTCCATGCTGTCACAAGGAAGAGTCAATCAATCCAGAAGGGCTGGTTGCTAATTTCTAGCCAGGAGGAAGCTTCCCTGCTGTGCAGGGGATTATACAAACCTGAATCTACAGGCATGCTTTTTTTTTTGTTCATTGGCAGAGCATTGAGTGTACGGATACTGCTTTTAAGTGTCCCTTTACTGATTTAAATTAGTGGAGAAAATAATCTAAAGTGCTCATGACAACTACTTGAATGCAAAATGAATTCATCATGATTGGCATTATTACAATGAACAGCAAATCCTTTCATAATGGCAGGACATTTAAGAAGTAATGTGCTACTAGATCCCTTGTCTATAAAAGTGATAATAAGGAAATGGCTGTGTCACATATATTTAAGAGGAACTCAGCTACTGGCAAGCTGCTGCTTCAAAGACTCAAAAGAGAAATGCAAATGCTTGTGTTTTTTAGCACCTCAGCTGCACAATTATTGTTGCTCTGTACTTAATGGATTTTTTCTCTCTGTGAATCTGAGCCATGTAGACCACTTTACAGTGCTGAAATGTTCCCTATAGGATGCTTGCTACTGCTGTATCCAACCTAATTTTCAGACTTCTGAAAAGAGAGGCTTTCAACCATTCCCTTGGAAAATTTTAAAACTTTTATGCAGTCTCAGAAAGGTTAAGGGTTGGAACAGACACCTGTAACTCAACCCAAATCTCATTTCTCTGTTATCTACAACAAGGATTAGAATACACCTAAGGCACACAAGTTTTATCTCTACTGTTACATCAAGCCATCCAGCAAAGACCAAATTAATCTCACTGAAGCAAAGCATTGGTCACTATGAAGCACACCTGAGTGCAAAAAATGTGAATAGAGTGTGCAAGTGTGCATGTACAGAGCAGTAAGGCAAAAAAAATATTTCCTGGGACAGATATTCAGACTTCCCATACAAATGCCATATCTATACAGTCAGCAATGGCTGTAACCAAATCACACCTCCAGCAGAAGTTGCGTCAGCATTTGGCAGTTCCTTTATTCCATATCCCTGGGATGGAAGATTAAAAACATCTCAGGTAGTTAGCTATTCATCCCAACAACTCAGGGCAAAAATACCCAACAGGAAGCAGAGCACCTGGGAACTGTTGAAGTAAATGAGTGCAGCACTACTGAAAACCAGGTGTTTTATTGGTCAGTGCCACCAGTGCTAATTTTGGCTCAGTGCCTTATTAAATACCCATGATCCACAGTAAAACATCTCTTTTTCCTACTCCTCTTATGTTGTCCCTTACCTTCTTCCTGGGATACAAAACTCCTTTTTTAACACAGACAGGCCACAGCAGGATGGTGGAGTTACATTGTAAGCTTGCCCTATAAACTGAAAAAGATCCAGAGACTCTACTTTTTGTGCTTGAAATGAGAAGAACCATTTGCTGGTGCTGTCTTAAGATGATGCTCCTGAGAATGCTTTGACAACAAAAACATTTATAACCTCAGCAATTTTATTAAAAAATTTAAAAGCTCGGATGCTAGGAACAAATAGGTTTGAGCTCTCGTACACAAAAGCAATCTTTCTAATCAAGTGTCATTAAATTTCTATGAAAGCTAGTGGTGTTCATGTTTTAAGCTGCTTTAGGAAGTAGATGACAAGGAAGAAGTTGTTCCTATGTGCTTTTAAAATGTGACTCCTTTTGCAATCAATTTCACAAGAACTTGGTAAGCTAGCTTAAAAACACCTCATATTTGTTAGAGGATTGTAATACAAAAAAGGCTCTCATTCAGCACCTCTGCTTTTGTGCTTTCACTTTGCTTCAACATAAATGTTTTTGTAGAAAATTGTTGCATTCCATCCAAGCTGTATATCAGGCCCCAAAAAACACCGCTGTATTTTTTAAAAAGGGAACTAGAAAGCAACCAAGAAATTCATTTGCAGGCTGTGGACTGGCTGCTATTGCTCAATAATTTGCAAAATTACTGCTATAGTGAATTCATGAAAAAGTATATCCTGTTTCACGTTTTTTCTGCTGGCTTCCAAATCCAGTATAAAAGAAAATAACAAGTCCCACAGTTCTGTCATCATGTTTTGAAACAAAGCCATGAAGCTGCCCTGTTCCATTTCTGAAGACCCAAGTCAATGGAAAGAACCTGAACCTGACTTTCCACTCCACCCTGGCAAAGGCTAACAGTGACCTTTCCAGAAATGGCCCAAGTGCCCAGCTAAGCCCAGACTCTGGGCCTTCCACACTGTTGTCTATGCCCAACTTTTGGATGCAAAGGGATAATCATAAAATTCTTGGGTTTTGGTCAGACTATCTTTTCAAGACACAATTTTCCCTTTTTCAGAGACCAGCTCCACTACTGAGGCAAATGAAGTGTGGGCAAGAGAGGCTCCTTCCTAAGTGCAACAGCAAAAAAAATGCACAGTGCCAGACTTCACTCCAGACCAGCACCAAGTAGTGTATCACACTAAACCTGCAAATTTTGCAGAGTCAAACCACTAAAAAGGAAGCTATTAGGAAGTTTTAAAAAGAAAAAAAAGTCAACTTGGAAATCCTGCCATATATTGAGGATGGATGTCAAATTACAATAGCCTGAAAAGTTCTGTTTTTCAAACACAAGAATATTCTACAACGTTACAGCCCAACTACAACAGTAGCTGAGTACACATTTTGTGGATTTCCCCCCATATCTGTCTCACTGTGACAGTAAAACAAACAAGTGGGAAAAAAATCTAAACACTAAACATGTATCTTTCCAGTAACAGCCTTTCCTCTGCTTTGTTGCATGAAAGCAGGCAGTAAAACACTGACAGGAGAACATCCAACAATACGCAAGACACAGATAATAAAAGTACTGTCTCTGAAGAGTTTGATAGGCAAAAAAGTGATACTGTGAAAGCCACAAAAAGGGTTGAACCCAAAGGAGACCAGGGTGATGTGGCTGCTAGTATGCTCACAGAGGACCCTGAGAGCTGAAGGCAGTCAGGCAGTTTAGTACATCACTTGTCTTATGAGACTGTTTACCTCCTCCCATCCTGCATTACCAATCAATCACTCTTCTGGTTCTGACCAAGGCTAGAATGCATTTGAACAGGTATCTCAAACCCTGTGTTCCATCTTGCTGGACAGGTATGCTTTGGCTGAACTAAGGTCCAGTGCAGCAGCACTAGATAAAACTCCCAGCCTTGACTTCTGAGGACATCAGGAAGGATGATCGGACCATCACTTCTAACATTAACATGTGGTAACTCACTGAAATCATGCTCTTCACCTTTACCATTCCTGTGACTGCAATCCAGCAGAGCCTTTACACTCCCTTTACTCTAAAGAAGCATTGCCTAACAAACAGCAGTGGAATTAATTTGCCTTAGCATTGAAATCATAATTTAAGCCATAAGTAACACTTCAATATTCAAGTAGATGATGAAGCAATGTACACAGCTTTCAGAGGAAAGAAACATGTTCAGTGTTTTTGTTTATTTACTTAAAGGGAGTGTTATATGTGCTGATACTGACTCTGACCTGGTTTACCTACACTGAAAATGCAATAGCATTTGGCAAGTGAGACTTTGGTAAAAATAGGCATAACAATAGTATTTTAGGAGGAAGAAAGTGAGAATCTCCAAAATCTGTAACTGAGGTTTAGGAGTAGTGAGAAGTTGTACTGACTATCAATTCCTTCCACTATCACCAATGAACCCCCTGATCATTAGTCTTTTATATTTAGTCTGTCTTAACAAGGAGAGGATGAGCAGATACAGCAGCATAACTGACATTCTGTTATGCCTGCAACTGGCCAAAAGAAAGTAATCAAGACTGTGTGGCCAGAAGAGCTCTTCCCATGATTTCCCTATCCAGAAATATGAAAATCCTATTTTCAACTCCACTGAGACACAGCAGCATATTAAACAACTTATAAAAGAGTTGATGTTTTTCAGCTATACAAATGCTTCACTTAACTGATAACTCATTGTGGCCTTTAGGAAAGGTGTTTTGGGGAAAAAGAGAAACTATTACTCTCCCTTGCCCAAGAAATGTTACTGCAAGCCCTTCTCTGCTGACCTCAAGGCTCTTCTGCCTTATCACTAACATGCTTATCTGTTTAGACTGCAAAATATTTAAGTTAAATGAGATACCTTTCAAAAAGCATTTATTTGGCATAGGGACAACCTTGTGTTCTAAATTTTCACCAAATCCAGCAAAGCAATGTTCTCAGACATGATATCCTTCTCCTGGCTCAAACCATAAATTAATAATATTTAACACACAATACCTTGCACAAGTACCTTCAGACATGACCAGCGTATGCCCCAGAATTGAAAGCTTTATGACTCTGCAATTTATTGCACCACTATCTAGCTCATAAACAAACTGAAACTGCATCAAAATATACTTCCTAATTGCAGCTCACTACACTGTGCTGAGCAAATTTTCAACCCACATAAATTTGAAGTAGCCTTTCCCTACCCCTATTTCTGCATATTGTTTGAAAGGTAATGAGATATCAAGAAGCAAGAGGATAAGCAATGCTTCATTTATTTATTTTAGTGCTAAAGCAGTTAAGCATATAACTTGTATGCAAGAGGTGTCCTGGGTTCCCCTGGTAAACTATCAAGGGTTTAACACCACTGCACTCTATTACAATACATCAGTGCCTTTCTGGTAAAAATCAATAGTGACATTGAAGACTACCATTGGACATATCTCCCTTTTTGAAGTAGAGTTAACTTGTGGTTTTAACTTTAAAAATATTTGTATATGGTGGTAGAGCTTGCTGTGGGAAGGTTAGCACAGGACAGTACAGACTGGACTCAGTTGCTGTTTGCACTTTTAGCCCAACAACAGGGACCCCTGACCCATAACTGATATTCACACAGACCAGCAGTGCCAATAATAAATGCCAGCTGGTTTTCCTCTATGGCACTCGGCAGCATCTCCCATGTTTAATGTAGCAGCAGAAGGCTGCACCTCACACCCCATGCTGGAAGGGAGGATCTCCCAAACATTCTGTGCCCTGAACATTTCAAGAGGATGTTTACATGTAGCACGACAGAGACAAAATCAAAACAGATGGTGGACAGATGTGAGCAGAGTCAGGAAGGGGAAAGCTGCCTGGAAATGTTTTTAGCAGTGTCACTCTCTGGCTTACTCAAAAACATCCCACAGCCATGAGCAGGGAGTGGAAGAAATTTTGTGTAACCAGAAAAATCATCTGCATCACCTACATGGTGTCCCAGAAAAGCCTGAATTTTCACGTTGATCAAACTACATCCAAACCAACAGCACCCCTTTCCATCCCTCTGTATTCCCATTTCCCACCCACTTCAGAACACAACAGGTCAGATATGATGGCAGTAGCTGTAGTCCATGACAAGGGGTGCAGACCTTGCTCCATGGGAGCTGGAGCGCTGCACAAACAGCCATTAATCTTAAATGACTTGTGGACAATTATTATCCACGTTATAGACAGAGAGAGAGAAGCAGATGGTAGAGGGTCATGCTTGCAGCTACAGGAGGAAGTCACTGATCTAAGGAAGGATGCCAGAGGAACTACCTGGCTGCTCATTCTCCGCTGCTCTGACCTCTGCTCCAGGCTCCCCTCTGAATGCTGGGATTTCACTGCTGATGTACAGCATCTGGACAAAGGAATTTGGGCACAGGTTATCCACTAGCTATTAGAAAATGAGGATATGTCTTTTAAATGAAATCAACTCCTGTATGCCCTCACCAGACAGGAGAAGATAATTTATTTTTTTAGGACAAAACCTTGAATATATCACCCTAGCAGTCTCCTGCATTATGACCCCCATGCTAATCTTATTAAGAGAGAGGTTACTGGGCTCTTTGTTGGTGAACAGCACATTAATAAGATCTCCTTGAAATAATCCCATCTCTAATATGCAGGGAAAATTACATTTTCCAGCGTAATTACTATGTCAGTCAAAAATCCCAACTCCTTTATTAATTGCTTTTCTGCAAATTCTAACAACTTCTTCTCAAGCAGTAAAACTCCAGGAAGAGGAGGGGGCAAGAAACCCAGGCAGTTCCTCTTATTAAGTAAAACCAACAGCAACTCTGGGAGGCTTTGCTTGGATGGAGTCTGTTGTTTCAACATGGGAGCTGCAGACATCCCGGCAGGTTGGGCAGAAGTAGGTCACTTTGTTAGGGCACATCCACTTTCCACATCTCCTCCTCATAACCTCTCCTGCCCAAACCATTGGGGAGGCAGTCCTTGAGGCACCACAGAGGCAGCAGAGCTCAGCCCCAGCAGTGGCCCATGATGCCAAACCACACTCCCTGTGAGCCATCAAGTCTCACAGAGGTAAGACTTGGTAAGACTTACCTCTTACAGAGGTAAGCCCAGCTGCACCTTGAGAGGGCTGGCTGAGGAGAAACCAGAGCAGCGAAGGAAGCACGATATGTGACACCCAAGTCCTTCCACTCAGCCTTAAGCCAAGGACCAAGCAATAACAAAGAGGGAGTTATCTTATGAGATAAGACATGGAGACCTGACCCAGAAAAGCTGTTTCCTAGAGGTGTCTAATATCCCCTTGGGCCAGGAGAACAGGGAAGGCACAGGGAGGGTGAAGAGGGATGTTGCTGGGCAGAGGTGGGAGGTGAGATGCCACAGTGAGGTGACCTGGCACCTGCAGTCCTGCCACCAACTTGCATTCAGAAAGGGCATTTGGCTCCCTTCTTAAATTTGAGACATTCCTGTTTGGTCTTAAAGAAATACATTTCAAATATTCTTACCTTTCCATCTGGTAACAAAATGGAGCTGACAAGCTCTTTCAGAAACTAAACACAGGCAGGTATGAACAAGAAATCTAAACCTGGCACCTTGTTTGTGTAAAATACAGCCATAACTTCTTCTTCTTCTACTTCCCACAGCAAGAAAAGCATAATGCTTTGTCCAAGAATCGTAAGACAATAAAATACTGGTCTTCCTGAGCCTATCAGAAAATGGTTATTACAACAAAAGGTTTGATGCAAATGCACAAGTCATAATTTGGACCTCAGTAAAATATTAACAGTTTTGGGTCAGTAATCATTGGGCAGATGCATTGTGCAGGAAATCCAGGTGGTGATCACTGTAGATCACTGCCAGACCACAGAGGGCTTCCCCTTTCCCCTGTCCCAAAGGGAATTTAAGGATAACTGACAGACCTTTGCACTTAGTTCAGAAGTGTTAGTGAGCTGACACATACCAACTCCTAAGAATGGGTATATGAAGAATAGTTCTGACATTACATATCCCAATAAGTCTGGGGAACAGTACACAAGAGGGAGCACATTTCTAATAAGCACTTACTTGTTAATGGACAAGCAGAAGTGGGAGCTTGAGGCAAAAAAAATTGAGAAATCAAGTATTTGAAGAAAGATAATAAGAAATCAAATTATGCATTTTTAATAAATTTCTAAGAGGGTAAAAATGGGAAACAGTCGCAAGATATTGTGTTAACAACAGAAAACAAAAAGTTTGCCTGCAGGTGTGAAGTGAAGGCCCTGAGACATCTGCGTGAAAGGAAAAGAATAAAACTGAGATCCTAGGAAAAGGGAGAGTCAAAGTGGGGGAAGGGAAAGGAGAAGGGGCAGAAGGAGAGGAGTGTTCCAGTGTGACTTTAAAGCCACTCCACAGAAGGGTGATGTACCCAGATGTCCTCTTTGTCTGCGTCCCATGGTCTCTGTCAACGGACTCCAGTGAGTTTGCCATGTAAGAGCAACAACTGAAGAAGGAAAAGCACCAAAGTCTTGGCCACATTGCAAGCCTTGTGTGAGACCCTGATGTCAGAATGACCTGATCATAGTGCTTACTGTGGTCACCATAGTGCTTACAGCTGAGCAGCTCGCAGCCTTCTGTACGTCTCTGCCTTGTTACCACACAAGATCCTTCTGCATTGTATATGCAACTACTTTCTTCAAATCCTACATGACACCACATCAACTGCAGGACACTAAATAGCTCTAGTTCAGCCATTCTTACGAAAGAAATTGCAGAGACAGAAGACACACAGGTCCCTTCTGGGGGACACATAGCACCAAACCTATTTTCTCCCACCTCTCTCATTTTATAGTCCCTTTTCTCAGGTTGTGATTGCTGATTGTGTTGTTAGTCAGGGCACATGTGGGTGAGAGTCCAGAGGTTTCTCAGCAGCAGCTTTTAATAAAAAAAAGGCTTCACACTGAGAGTGCCTGACCCACCCTTTAACTTCTCCCACAATATCCTGTTTTATTACACTACATGAGAAACACAACCCCTGGGGAGGGAAGAGCAGAAAACCCTGCATCAACAGGGTGACTAATGAACATTCCTCTTTCCTTAGCTGCTGAACCTCTGGGAGGCAACTGAAAAAAGAAACTGAGCTAGGAAGACAGGAATATATCCTCTGTTTGTTTAGTGAGCATGGAAGCAGGTGCTCTCCTGCAGCCACAGTAAACTGCTTGTGATCCAGTGAGACAGGTTGCAGTCAAAGGACCAGGAAAGCTTTCAGCAGCCACTTACACCACCTCCTTCCCAGATGCTGCACACACTTGGCTCCTCCTGCCCCACTAATGGGTCAGTCCCTGCAGCTTTGGGAGAGGACAAACTTCCTTCCTTCTGCTATTTGATATCTTGCTGTCAGCTGCATCTTTGAGAGTTGTCCTGAGGAGCTGTCTATGTACTCCAAGGAGTGCTGCACAATTATGGCTGGGATTTCAGAAGATACTTTCCCTAGACCTGATACACTCAGTAGCACAGAAAAGATCATCCAGGTCTTAAAAAAAAAGAGTCAGCAATGTTAACTGCTATTTGTCATGTAGATATTATTTATTTTTTTACACTGATGATATTTTATTTTTAAAGACATGCAGAGGTATTTTGGCCATGGCCATATTCAGCTAACGCAAGGTCTGAAGTAGGATTTGAATACAGGAGGAAAGCTGGATGCAGGCCCTTATTTTAATTTCCTTTTGCGGCAGCATATGGATTAGATAGGAGAAATAACAGCCTTCAGACCTTTGCACACCTGAGTACAGACCCTTTGCTTGGGCAATCAAATTCCTCCAGTTCAGGGGAAATTCTCAGTGTAGGACAGGAGGCATTTACAGCTTTCTACTGCCATGATTGCACAAAAGTATTTTGAATATGTCTTGTTTTCTGTGCATCTGATTTGTTAACTGCTTACTTAGAGATAAATCTGTGGGGTTTGGGTTTTTCTCAGATGGGAAAATCAGACATTTCAGAATGATCAGATTAAGTTAGTGAGAAAAAATTAACTCATTGAAGACCTCACTCTGGCCTGCACCTACTGCAACACAAAATGACATGATTTTGACAAACATGCCACAATATAAGTTCCCAGATAAACTAAAGTGACCACAAAACAAATACAAAATTTTATTATGAACCACATGATAATAGCAGGAGCAGAGAAAGTTGAAAACTACATGAATGTTTAATATTGAACACAAAAGAAAAAAACATTTCCCCAATCTTGTCTTTTATTTATTTCCTTGGCCTTTTCTAAAGTTGAGATCTCCCTCCACCTGCCCAGCCTGACAATCACTTCAACAATGCACAGGAACAGCCTCCCAACCAAACCTCCACAAATCAAGAAAGTTCACTGGCCAGTAATTAAAACAAGTCAGACCATCAGTGTGGATTTCTGCCACATCCATACTGACAGGTCACCCTCTGAAAAAGCCCTTGTAACATGCTTGTGTTAACTATGTGCAAAGTTGAGCAACATTTTAACACCGAAAACAAAGTGCTCATTAAAAAATTGCCTCAGTATTTGAATGTATAGAGTAAGTCTACATACCATGCCTATTTGTGGCAAGGGGTCATCCAGACCACACCAGAGGATGCTACATCAGGATGGATGGAGTGCTCCTGAGGTCTGCCCAGGGTTCACTAACTGGGGTGCCAACATAGAAGAAGTTGCTTCAAAGATGATGTAGGCATGGCCTGAACACAGCAGACTACAAGTTGTTGTTAATTTCCTGACACCTGAGCTGCTTTTAACATCAAAAAGGAAGATAGCCCACACATGCCAGAGGGACTTGCATTGAGACATTTGCTGAAACCTTTTGACAAGGCTGCCCATTTTGTGCATTCTGCTGTTCTTCAAAAAGCAAAGCAATGCACTGCCTGGCTGCCTGCGGCTCTGAACAATCATCCAGTTCTTCACCTTGAGAACACCAACACAAACAGAGTAGAGTTCTTCACTGTGAAGACAACTGACTAGTTGTGGCACCTGTAAAAACCCTTCAATTATCTTTGTCCTTAGTGGACCAAAGTTTGAACTGGAGCTACTGTAAAATCTCTCCTCCTCAAAGGCAGTAGTGAACAACATAACCAAGAACATCCAACTATAAGAAAAGTGCTAATTCCCTGAGAACGTGGCCAAGAAACTCTCAAATCTTTGGCTTTTGCCATAGTTACTTGTAGAAATTTAACAAAACTTCCCAGTCTCCATTTCTCTATATGTCAAATGGATTAGATATGTCTTCTGGAAAGTGCCTCGAGCTGTGCAGAGGACATAGAGCAAAGTATTGTTACTTTGGTTTTTTTGCCACCTGTTGTGAATGCTGATATTCCTTCCTGTCTAATTAACATGCAAAAAGTGTGCCTAAGAACCCTGTAGCACGTAGGGGAGCCCACTGAAGATGCTAGTAGAAGATACAAGCATGAAGATTTCTGTTAAATCCAAACTATCATAAAGAAAACTGGCCTCATTAAATCAATACAATAAGCAATTAACAGGCCACTTCACATGTACTGCTTTGGAGGGGAGTCTGTCAGAATCATGTTGAAGCTTTCAGTGAGAGCTGTGATTGCTGAGCTGTTTATTCTGAAAATTAATTGCTTGACTAGAGATTAGATCAAAAGAAAAATTGCCTAAATTTATACAAAATGCTTTTCTCTTAAACAAGAGGAGAAGAGGAAAAGGACTTAGCTTATCTGCCCTGTGAGAGGCCCTCACATGTCAGTCCTACAGGAATGCCTCAACATCTCTTTGAATGATGAATGACTGTGCTCTCATATCCCATGCTTCCCTAGACCATGCCACATGCCTGTGTTTCTTCACAAGGGCACTGAAATTAAGATAACGCAACAAACGAGCAATGGACAAGTATCTGAAAAATGGAAAGATACAAAACTGGTTGAAGTAACAGTTTTGCTCTTTGAGCCACAAAGTGGCTGGAGAAGCATTTTGTGTGTCTAAAGCACAGCAGCAGGCAAAGGATTAATGAAACATGATGCTTCAAAGCCAAAGATGTTGCTTATCTTAATTAGATGTTGCAAATGTTAAAGTGAAAACAGAAGTCTGAATCTCCTGTTACATATTCCTGTGGCAGCTGGGAATTCTGATTTTCATTAGTTTTTGAATTACACTGTTTTTACCTCAGCATGAAGGGAAGCAGGTCTCTGTTCCAAGTATGGGAAAGATGATCAGCTCTGCAAGAGCAGAGTGGTGTTTCTAAAGCTAGGCTATCCTTCCATGAGGAGTCCTGGCATAGGAAACACTGAAGGTCTGTATTCATGCACCTGCAAACTGCAAAGAAGTTATTGCTCAAGTTTCCAATTATTTAGTGCCTTTTTTTGTATACCACTTACTACTAAAGCAAAGTATGGCTTATATAGGAAAATAACGTCAGCATTATATGGCGCCTGGGAGCTGCAATATTGCTTTTTGAGATGTAAAACATAGGGTAAGTTCTTGCCTGTCAAATCAAGGAAACCACTTGCCTTTTCATGATCCCAGGAAGATTTCGTGCTTGGGCTGGTAGACTTTTCCACAACATCTGCCATAATTTACCATTTTCCTTTCAGATTAAGCAGAAGGGCAAAGCCAAGCTGAACAAAAAGAAAACTTGAGCAGAAGTAGAAAAATGTTTCTTCAAAATAGGAAGCTTTCTTTTTAAACAGCCACTCTTCAAAGGTATTCTTTGCAAAAACCCTTTAAAATTGACTAAAATTAGTTAAATCTCCATTTCCACCCACATCTGAAGCCATTTCTAATCAAGCTGAGACAGAAGATGGGCAGATGGGAAGTCCATGGATAACCATTCCCCAGTGGCAAAGCTAAGCTATTAACTCAGTACTGGTCTGTGTAAGGTGAGCAGATTGTTCTGGTTCATGATTTATTCTTCTGCTGCATCCTGTTAACATTTCATTATTGTGAGGAAGACAGCTTTAGCTTGGCTTGGACTCCCCAAAGGCAGTCCGAGTTTGAATGAGTGTCCCAAGTCACTTTTGGAAGTTACTTTAACAACTGAGATCATCTTTGATATACAAAATTGAAGTCTTTCTAAGTGGGGCTGCAAAAGCAACCCATGGCCATAAAAAACAGAATTAGAGATCAATATCAGAAAAATTCAGAGAATTCCATGCAAGCTTTCTACATGTGTTGCACCAGGTTGTTCAAGCTTAATTTTGTCCTTGTCAGTTTTACTCCAGTCTCTTCAACTTTTTCAGGAATATATGCAATGCTTAGAATAATTACTAACTGGACCCAGGAAAAAGAAAATGTGGTAAGAAAGTATAGTTTCTGGCATACCACAATACAGGACATAGCCAACACCAAAATGCCTAGAGGAAACCACACTATGGGATGAGATATTTGCAGAGAGGATTCAAAAGATCTGGCAGAAGTCAACTCATTCTGAGTTAGCCATTAAGGCAGAAAAATTGCCTTTTGCATTTCCAGAGGAGCTTTTGTCATGCTACAGAACAGCAGTAAAACATAAAGCCACTCAGAAGGGAGCAATAAAAGATGCAGAGAAGACCATGAGCATCAAGGAAAAGCTAATCTCGGGAAGGACTCAAGCTCCTGACTTCAGTGGTTGTAACTATAAAATATAGACTTTCACGTGAGTGGAGCATGTAAACTAGAAGGGTGGTGCCTTCTAGTTAGTGTCCACTCTGGGTAGAAGGAACCAAATGCCCCAACCCTTCACCAGCATTTCCTACTTTTAGATAGGCTTCAGCCTGTACAGTCTGTGGTTATGCTGGGAGTGCAGGAGGAGTTATGGTGGCAGGGGAAGCTTTCCGGAATTTCCAGAGTTCTTTGCTGCATTGGAAATAGCACAGGTCTCCTTGTCCAATTCTGTTTCCTTGTACATATGGAGTCAGACAGCTTTTTGCAATTACTCCTTTCTCTGCTGCAGCAGCCAGCCTCACTGACAGGTGCCATAGCCCAAGTAAAAAAGGTCTCATATATTTAGTTGCAAATTATTCCTAAAACCTGTTGCAAGGTCCCTAGGTGCTGCTGCCTCTGATCTAAATTTTGCAGTAGTTTCAGCTATATTCTATTTGCAAGGCCTATATTTAACTTGCAGAGTAGCTCCTGATTTTTTTATTTTTTAAAGCAAATGATATATATAGACTATGGAGAGACACAGAGATTTGTGCATAGTATGCTTAGCTACAAATATATACATAGTATATGTATATAACTTCTGAGCATCTCATTCTATCAATTGTATCTCTTGTATCTTTTAATGTTACTACATAGAATAAAGAGGTAGAGATAGAAGGAAATAAAACACTGATCATAACTGTCTGTAGCCAATACAGGGGCTCAAACAATTCAACCTGGTAGACAAATTACAGCTGCAATTCCGAGTGGCATTTTTAACTCATTCTCCCACTCAGGCTGTCTTGTCACCTCTCTCCATCTCTGAGACACACATTAAACTGCAGTCTGATAGTGTTATCAGCACCTTTCTCAACAAAATAAATTTGTCTCCCTGGGATGGTGAAATGTGTGTCACAAATGAATGAGATTTCTGGAGTTCAGCAGCAATCTACAGGGAAGTGTTAATTAGAACAGACTGTGTCATAAGGAAGCTCAACAGACACAAACTAATTAGTACCAACAAGTGTAGCAGGGCTGCTCTGCGGAGGCAGCACTCCATCACTGGCTTCTAAGAAGTTAGCACTCCTTCCTATTCCCTAGCTCTACTCTCAAAATGGCATTAAAACATATGGTACCAGAGCAAGAGTCCCACAAGGATCTAGTGGAAGATCTCCTTGTGCTCCATCCCAAGGTTACCTTCACCAACTCATTCTCACTGCATCATTCAACTCAGTCTATCCACAAGTCAAAGATATCCAAGATTTCATCCAGGTAAAGAGCGTGGCTCCTCAGAAAGGTATGCATCCCTCCTGAGTCTCAGCTGGACTCATGGTCTATAAATGCTGCCAGTCTCCTTGGGGAAGCTGAGAGCATTGAGTGTCCCTGCAGATTTAAACTAGGCTGTTCAGTGCAGAACAGCAAGGCATTCTAAAAGTCCAGCAGGAATCTGCGAAAAAAAGAACTAGAAAGAGCCCTTCAGCAGGTCAGCTGGCAAGCTTGCAGCTTAAATATTGCTGACGAGCTGACATCAGTCAAGAAAAAAAAAGATTCCTAAATGACACAACAGATGTTCTTCAGATGAGTCTCCATTTTTTCTCAGATGCAACCTTAGCAGATGGACTTGAGCACATATATTCTGTAAGCAGATAAGAGGATGGAGATGCTAAAAAAAAAAACCTGATAAAAAATAGAAAGTAGTAGGAAGCATCATATACAATGCTTGTTTCTCACCATCTTGTGCTTGTTAATTTCCCCATTTTTAAGGGAAAATATTTCAGACTGAATATAGGTGATACATAGTACTAGTAACCAATGGGTCATCATCTAGCTGGGTTTCATTAGGTTTATAGCTATAAAATTGAAAGTAATACTGCAGACAGAAGAACCCATACCCACAAACACCTAAGACTTCAAGAACATTATTTGCTAAATTTTCCTTTGTAACACAGCCATTTAAAACACTTTGTGTCCACCAGCTCATATTTCTCTCTGCCAGCTTCTTCTTGATCCAAGCACAAAATTCCTTTAATAAACACAACAATGCTGGAACTCTTTGGGATCTTGTTCTCTCACCTCTTTTGGTCAAGAACTTATCTCATCTGAGGATGAGAAGCTTTCTTTCCCACTCCAGTCTAAATGTGCTTGAAGGCATAAAAGAATGTAGTGTAAAAACTGGTTTCCAAATAATCATAAGTCAAAGCACAGGGCAGACAAAGCTAATGGGACCTGTGGATGCATAACACATGCTAAGAACAAACCATTTCAGCCTGCTTTTAGATGTGTTTGGGCATTTTAACAACAAGCACCTTTTGGCACAAATTGGATTAGAAGGTTTTGCAACATTAATGTTGTGACCAGTCCCTACTGGCTCATACAAGTTTCTAAGAGCTGCTTCTCTCAAAATTGAATTTCAGATATCAAAGAAAGCTGGAATAGAACAGCAGGGGAAAAAAGTATTCTTGCCCACATTCCACATTTTGGCTCTGCAGGCAAAAAGAAAAAAAAAAAGAAGACAGAGAAAAGAGAGAGAGAAAGTCAAGGGTGTTAGATTCAGCACTTTAGAAAACTCTTTTTTTGTGAACCAAACACTTAGCAACAGGATAGTCTTTATCCTGCTGTCATTAACAGAGACAACATCTTACAGTCTGATGGCTGAGGACAGCATCCTTACAGATGACTGGGTCATGAAGGAGCTAACAGGCCAAATGCTTTTATTACTGCATTTAGGTCACACAACAATATGTGATCACAGCAATTTAGGAAGAATGAGAATACATTCTAAGACCTGTTTTCTTTCCTCTTACACTAGTAGAGAACTGGGACCAATATTATCCATTCACAGGAACACCATGTTACCTGCTGCTGCAGAAAAGAGCTGATCAGTTATCCATTGTGTATTGAAGCAGATGGTGTGTAAATACCACAAGCCTTATGATACCAAGCTTTTCAGAGATCCCATTTCTGTTTCAGAGCAGGGTTTAAATTAAACTGCAAATGCTGCAAAACACATAGGGACAGATTCTTTCTTCTCACAATCCACTGCAATAAGAACAAACTCCAGTCAAGTCAATAAAACCAGAGATCTAAAGCAAGTATCAGAAGAGAATCAGTGTTCTCCAAAGCCATATATGTTACAGAAGGAATTAAGATTACCTGTATCAGGTGATGGTAACTGCAGGAATCACACAAGATCTGTGCAGACTGGAGTTATTGCTGTGGGCACACATGAAAAACATCATGCTCTCCGCTGTTTTCAACCAGAAAACAGAGTGACAGAACTGCACTAAGCAGGCATTGATTTCTAAGTACTTGGACAATCTGGAAAGGAATTATGGCACATAAACCAAAGCAGACATGCAATTTAACATGCTTTGCATAACTAAGAAACTAAACATACAGTGTAGCTCAGCACAGCTCAGACCACCTTTTAGGCTAGCTGAAGCCTTGTGGACATCCGTGTGAAAGACATTGCATTAAGACACCTTTGCTCACAGATAATTTTATTATTGTTATTTAGGCATTTACATAAACTATGCTCTTGCTGCTAATTCCTCACCATCCATCAGGGCAATGACAGAAATCTGGCTGTGTATATTCACTCACTGTAGTGCTCACATCTAGATGTGGGCACTACAACTCACCTTACTGTTTTTCACCCCTGTAGGTGGGAAAGGCTTGCAAAAGACCTGAGATACACAGTAAAACACAAAGCCTGTGGACAAGCGTGGAACCAGTTGGATTCTTAGAAATCAAACCCCTTCTCTGAAACTATTCACCAGACTGCTGGTTATGAGAGATAGAATTCTACAAACATAGTTTTCTTTTCATTATCATGCTGTGTGTCTTTCTTATTTCACTTTCTCACAGGAGAAATGGGTAAGGGAAACACTGTCACATTTGTTTGTAGTTGATTTTAATTCTGAACTCAGAGGAGAGCACAAGAGAGATCCATCCGCAGAGCACAAGTGCAATCCATTTCTTTGCTTTGTCTTTGCTCTGTGAAGTCTCTTCACAGAGAGACTCGAGCTTAAGTTGCAATCATCATTGCAAGAATCCCATCGATGGACTTATTTGAATGGAGAGGAAAATATACAAAATATTTGTTTCTTCTACTCTCCTCCAAACCCACAAACCTTTCTAAAAATCATTTTCCTTCCCTTTTGTGTAATAAAACCAGTAATCCTGTGCACCATCAATTGCTTTTAGGCCCCAGGTGCAAATTTACTTAATACCTGATCAAACATTTTGTGTAGCATAAAGGAAGCCAAATTCCTAGCACATCCCAGTTAGTGGGACACTGGTAGAACTACTCTGGTGCCTCTAGGTTTAAAGCATGTACTGATTTGCTCCTTTGGTTTTGAAAAGAGCAGGCTAGCTCCTGTATAAGCTACTGACTGCTTTGTCAGAAAGCAGGTCATAGAAGGCCTGTCTGACTCAACACAACATGCTTTGAGCTCTCACAGTTGCACAAACTGATTATGAAATTAAACGTGATGGTGAAATAGACTAATTATCAAACTCCTAGATAAGAATGGTGTCTTTTTTATCCAGTATTACTCATCTGAACAGGAAACAATGGCTTCAAGTATCTTTTGAACTTACTGTGTAACACTGCTGCTATGGTTCCCTGCAGCCATATGGATAATTGGGAGACCTGGTATAGCACACAGCTACTCTGATTTGCTTCTCTCTTCATACACACTGGGAAGAAGAACAGAATAAAGGATCAACTTTCCTCACTATTTCAGTCAGACTGGGAAAGTCCCCTCAGACTATTTTATTTTGCTAATTTTTTATGGTGTGGCAACTTGTGGGGGCCTTGGTGCACCACATGTGATTACACAGGAAGAGTTGAGCCCATGCCTCTGTACTGGAAACTGGGTGGCCCACATGGTAAAGCCATTCATGACTCAAAACCATGTGGTTTCTACTCCGATGTAGTATGGTAAAGGTAACAAGCACCTATTCTGGCTTTCCTTGGCACTCCAGGCTGTGTATGATTTCAAAGTGTAGAAGGTACTTCAGGATCCATGAAGTACTTGCCTTTCTTATATACCTTTCCACAAAATATAATAAATACAATAACATAACATAACATAACATAACATAACATAACATAACATACATATTACATAAATATATATAGTACTCTTCCATGACATCCTCTGAGAGATGAGCAGGACAGTGCAACTTGACCTGGTACTAGTCACAAATTACAGCTTGCACATAAGAGGAAATCCAGTTCAGCTCATACAGCAGAAATGTAAAGCTGTGACAAAATACTTACCAAGTTTTTAATGACTTATAATATGGTAGTAGGCAAGGGGTCAAGTCCCAGACTAGGCATATTTCATGCAAGTCCTATAAAGTCTAATTCAAAATCGTAGAGACTTTCACACACGTAACCCAGTATACGCTCCCAAATGCCTGGAGCAGTCACTTGCTGCTACAAATTCTACTGTACAACCTGCACTTTAAATGCAAAGCCCCCTGGTGCTAGCAGTAATGATTTGGATTAGCACTTTATTTCCCACTGCTAGGGAAATAAAAATCTCTTAGTACCACTATCAGGGATTTCTGTGGCAACTCAGTGAATAATGGTAAAAGCAGCTGCAAAATAGCAAGCGAACAAAGCCTACAGAGATATAATGGTGACTCAACAACCTTTCAATTCAGATATTAAAGTGTCTGCAGTTCCTTTTATGCTGCAGGTGAATAAAAGGTGATTGAGCAGAATTAACCTCTCCCTAGAGCATTAAGAAAAGTTAAAGTTCCAGTGCAGACTTGCTGGGCTCTTTCAAATTTAAGTTTCTTACAACTTTTACTGCTGTAACACCAGTGAACTGAATGTCCAATGAACTGAATTTTGTCAGAGCTGAGTTTTGGAGGACTGAGTTAAAAGAATTATGTGAATTAAAAGTGCTTTTATTGAGATTATAAGTTTCAAGTTGAAATATACAAGCCTTCAGGAAATATTGATATTGAACTGCAACGTCTCTTGTTCTCTTCCCAAGAACCCATACAGTACCAAGATGTACTCACCCTCCCTACAGAACTTTGATTGACTGCATGCGAATTTGTTTAAATTCCACACTAAGACAACAACAGATATTCAAGCATGTGCACAGCCTTTTTATGGGTTTAGCACTAATTTAAACATCAATTCAGGAGTCGCATGTGAAGAACAGGCGCCACAGTTCTGGCTTGGAAACCTGAAGCCCTGATTCATACATGTGTATCCAGCACTTGGGTTGCTTTCTGATCTAAACAGAGCAGTTTTTCCTCACCCTGCAACAAATACTGAAACTATGAACAGCAAGGGTTTCATGAAGCTTTTGCTGAGGGGAAGACAAAGGAAAACAAATTGATGAGTAAAATTATTAATGTGGAAAAGTCAAGGCTCGGGAAAAAACACAGAAACCACATCACAGGTTTTTAAAGTTTTCAAGGAAAATACAAACTGTAGACTTCCAAAATGTTTGGATAAGCTTCTTCTCTCCTCAGAACCACAGTTTCTCCTAAATATCTTTGTGGTTTTGCCTCAGACCAAAATGATAGAATCAGAGGTGTCACAGGGGACTTACTTCAGGTGAATGAGCTATGAAATTCAGCTGTAAGTGAATTTTGGATGGTAGTTTATCCAACTCAAATATTACCTACCCAATACTTAGCACCAAAGCGCTAAGCAAGCAATAAAAAAGTATGAAGGCATAGCATTTCCCCTTCAGAAAACAGAAAGAAAAACACATTCAAAGACAGATGCAGAAACCTTAACATAACTGAGGACAACATTGGGAGAGGGGAGGTTTTTGTTTATATATAGGGCTAGCTCTAAGAAAAGTTTATTAATGGAAGGTGATCAGCAGACATGCCTATTTTTGAGGAATAAAAAGAAAACCAGTTAGTTGGAGCTGTTAGTCTCGCTGTCCTCTGCAAAATTCTTTCACTCTGGGCAACCACCAACTGAATGAAGTTTAACAGGGGCAAGTGTGGAATTCTGCACCAGGGATGGGGCAACCGTGGAGGTATGGACAGTTTGGGGCGTAAGACACTGAAGAGCAGCACCACTCAAAGGGATCTAGTGGTCCTGGTTGAAGCAAGCTGAATATGAGTCAACAGTGCCCTGGCAGCCAGGAGGGCCATATATATTTACTGGACTATAGGTGAGTGTTGAATAGCTGGGTGTCTCTATTTGTCATCTGAGTTATAAAGATGATAAAGCACTCTTTCACAGCAGCACTCAAGAATTTTATGTACAATACACCAGAAATCATGTTTTAAGTGGCTGAAGACATTTGGCTTTTCACTCTCCATAACCACTTACAATATGTGGGCATCTAAGTTTGTGCTTGGACAACTTCCTGCATTATTACTCATGTCATGGCTTATCAACCAAGATATTTAGTGGCATTTATGAACATATTAAATGCTGACACAAGCAGAAGAAGAGTAAGCCATATGTTCTTTTACTTCAGGTTTGAGCAAGGCCAGCTCATTGAAGGCAGGTATTGGGTTGTCTTTAGGCTTCTGCAGATCAGATTTGCCACAGGGACACAGAGTCCAGTCAGCACCACAGTCAGAAAAGCAGGAGCCGCTGCTCCCTGCAGGTTCTCGAGATGGAGAGCATTCTGGTCCTCCTACCAGACAGTTTTTCAATATTGCTGCTGCTGAATATACATTTTTACCTCACCAGGTTACCTGCAGATCTTAGAAAGAAAAATCTCTTTTCATAAAGCCTACAGTGTTTGTCTTCACAGGACTGCCTGGCTGCAGATAAAGTGTAGCTGAAATGTGTAACTGGACTTTGGCTGTACTCTCAGATATGGCCTCAGAATGGAGTCTACACTGGATTGTCCACACTGGATTGCACCTTCAAGGGGAGAGTTTCACCCTGAAACTCATTCTCCCCTTCCTTGAGTGAGTCATCCTCTGGAAAAAGGATTAGGATCCTCTATGAATGCAGCACTCACAGTTCCTGGGATACAGCACAGATCTGCTACCAGACCCAGAAGAATGCAAACCCCTGTAATGCGACAGAATCCATAATATACCAGTGCTTCAGGATACTTCTGAGTCTCTGCTCCTACTGAGAAGATTATCACCAAATGTAGAGTCCTACAGATTATTCTGGGAAACAAAGAAGAAAAGATTCTGAAAAAAAAAATATTGTCTAGGAATTAATGCATGGTTTGAAAGATTGGGGAATACAGAGGTAAGATAAGCTAAAGCTGCAGAGGCTTAACTAAACTGACACAGTCAATTACCAGATAATGGCAACTTCCGAACTTTGTATCTCAATTACTAAAAATTTGGCTACAAATAGTAAAAAGAAACTTCATTAAAGTAATTTGATTTTACTTGGGAAGGTTTCAAAACTAATATTAAAAAATGGGCTCATGGTAAAAAGTACTTTTAAACTTTTGTTTAAAAAAAGTTGCAGCAGCAGGGTGGAGGACTATTTTCCCAACAAAACTGTACCATTTCTTCACTGTTTCAAGGCTTCCTACCTTACCTACAAAAAATTGTTTGGTGAAAAATCCATTTTGTTCATTTTGTCCTGGAAAAATATGTGAGTGGGCAGAGGGAGGGTCTGTACCATAGCCAGCAGAAATCAGCAAGATTCCTGTGGCCTTTAAGTACTGGGGTTTGTGATCAGATAGACAATCTCAGATAAGACCAAAAAGTAGAGCTGGGAGAAGCAGAGAGGCTTTTGGGCACACTAGTCATAATTAAGTGCTGACTGAGTGTTTGAAAGCATCTTTGACTTTTTCAGCTGTACTTGCTGGTCTAATGCGAGACATTATCTCTACAAACCTTGGATTAATGATATCCTTAGATTGACACAACCTTGACAACACACCAAGCAAAAATAATGAACAAAACAAATCATGTTCAAAAACTATAGAGCAGTTACAGATTCAGCATGCTCCTAAAAGTAAAGTCTGTTAAACTGATTTTCTTCCTTGTCAGAGTATATTCTGTGCTGGGTCACAAGGTCCTGGGACATGAAGTTTAATATCATGACTGATTTTCTGGTTTCATCAGAGTCACTGATATGAATAAACAAACAGTTTTCTCTTAACACTTATTTCCCCACTCCCCATGTAAAGCAGAATATGCAAGACTGTAAACAGATTTTAAATTTATTGCATTTATCTCTAAACAAAGGACTTTGAGGAATATATCTCTATCCTGATATTTGTGGAAATGAAAACATGGGGTCAATGCCAAACTAAAACTCTTTTCACTAGATTGACAGAGGGATATTTTTCCTGCCAGAGGCAAATTAGGAGTCATTCTGCTTACAGGATCAAACCATTACTGAATACAGTGAGGTGACTGACCATCTTTTTCTAGCTAGCCTGTGTCTACAGACCTCAGCCGATAACTGGCATCACATAAATAAAAAGGAAGTTTTTAAAAGCTGTATTCAGTTGGCAGAATGAGTCTTAAACCAGAGAACAAAAGGAATGGATTCATTATGCTGGCAGCCTGGTTTGATACCTCTCATACAGAAGATGCTGCTAATCCTGATGAATATTCATTCTGAACAGGAGCCTGAAACAAAATGCATAAATTCACACCTCTCAAATAGGACATCTTTTGAAAGCCATCAAAATACAATATTTCCACACATTTTTCCACTTTGGCTTGTTCCTTGTATTTCAATTAATTAAACATTACCTGCACATGCCTATATGTACATAGCAAAGAAAATCCCTGTATTCTCAAAGTTCAGACCTTGATACTAAGACCACACACATACCACTAGCACATGAACAAGAAGTATTTTTCTCCCCTTAACACACACTGTTCATACAGTAAAACACTTGCATTTGATGGCAACACAAACATCCTCGGGAAATACAAGCACATATTTAGCATTTTATAATGAATAGCCAGGACTAGCCACAAAGGTTTAGGGGCAAGGCAGGCTCCACACCCTGATGTAGTCCCAGAAACTAATCAAAAATCTCACAGGTCTCCACTGTTACCTAGGAAGCTTGAAGACACAGGTGGTCTAGTGATCCAGAAGATCCTGGGGGTAAACTACAAAACATTCTTCTTCTCTGTGGAAAGGAGAATCTACTAGAGAAAGAAGATTCCCAACACTCTTTCTATAACTAAGTTCCTGTATTGACTCCAATATTGCCAAATTGCTCAGCATAAAACAAGATGAGCACTCTGAAACCTTTTCCCCTTTATTCCAGTCCATAAAGTGGAGAGTCCACCCAGCGCCTGTACACTGCGTTCACCTTTCCTCACACAGGCATTTCAACATGTCCCACAAATTGTCAACAATCTTCCCAACAGTCTCAGATGCTCACAAGGCAGAAGAGCAAGAGCTTGCAGAGGCAGCAGCATGTCTTCTGGACCCTGTGAACTCAGACTCTCTGTCAAAAAATGCTCATATAAGATGTGAGGTGAGATGTGACAATGAACTGAAACTTGGAGAAGCTGCTATCCACATTATCCACAGGTAAGTGGTGGGACCTGGTTTGTGAGAGATTGCTCTATTTCACTGGTCCAAACTGGGCAACTTTCAGGAAAAAGTAGCATGACTACAGCAATTCTAGTGCAACAATGCCAAAATGGAGATCTTACTTCCCTCATTATGAGAAGAAAATTCATCTTAGAGCCCAGGAATTCAGGCCAGAAGGCTTTTTCTGTCAAGTCTGTTAACACAATCCTCTTACCCAAAACTTCCTCTAAACTCAACTCAAAACTGGTGTTACCAGGCCCTGGTACAATATATTCCATGTGGATACCTAAGGAAGCATGCACCACCATTTTCACTCAATGCAGTTGGAGTTCCATTCCTGGGTCACCCCACAAAGAGCACAATGCAGTATCCTTACAGTTTTGTGGATTTTGCAAAGATACTTGAACTCAGGGAGAAATCCCCAGACAAAAGGAGTGTGACCTTTCTTCAGAGTGGCTTCCAGTGCTCTTCAGGGCAGAGACTGTCTTTGTGCCTTGTACAGACAGAGAACATAGACTTGGCAAAATAGAAGCTTTGATCTAATTTCCCCCTTCACCTACATGCACTTGAGCTGTGCAGAGTACATGAGGTAAAATCTCATCTGTTCAGAGTCCATACAGAAGGATAAAGGAGTAATAACATTGGGACTCAGTGTTCAGGACAAAAGGACATAACCTCCCAACAGGGTCCCCTTCTCACTTTAAGAACTGAGTCACAAATGAAAGGAGTATCTTTGTGTGAGCTTCTCAGAAGCTGCTGAGAGGGCTGAGCACTTTGGAAATGTGAAAAGAGGATTACGATGTTTAAATATTAGGATAATCAGGAGATATTTTTCAAGCATCCATTGGGATTTTCAGAACGGGGAAGGAGAAAATCCCTATACCAACTTGTGCAATTGCCTTAATTGTATCATTAGATTTTTTTCTCCTCGCCTATTCCATCCACTCCATAGAATATGGCCTTTATGACAAACATGAAGGGATTCAGTAACTTTCATTGTTCTCTAACCTCATTAATGTCAGAGTAGGTCTACCATGGTCAAAACTACCTGCAGTCTCAATAACATCTTTTCTACATTTGTTTCATATGTAAGTCAAAATCAAAATTAACTGCAAGAAGAAATTAGGAAAAATACCCACTGAACAAGAGTACCCTAAAATGATCTCATGATCCCTGGAGATCAATGGCAATGCTTTTCCTACCAACCTGCTTCACAGACCTCCTTTACTTGGACAAACATATCACCTTACAGGAGTAACAGTAGTTGGCCTTTGTATTGATCAGCTGGAGAAGGAATAAAACAAGCTGCCAGTGGAGTTCAAATGCACTAGCTGCCATCAAGTTCTACAGGACATATGTCTGCAGGGAAGTGCAGCCTCCTCATCCCATACTCCTGCTTCCTTTGAAATACCATGTCATGTCATGGGAAGTTGTGTCAGACAGCTAATGCAGGGGAAAACTTGGGTAATTTTAGCTGGATTGCCCAGTAGGAACATAGCAAAAGAGAGAGGGAGAATTGGGCTGCCAGCTCTAGCAGCAGACCAGGCTGAGATCCTGGCTGACAGCAGCCATGGGGTCCTCTCCAGAGGATGTAGGACATGGCACACTTTCTCAGACACAGGCTGTCCTGCCTTTCCTTCTACTTGCTTGACTGCTTCTGAGTTGTCTCTTCTCCTGTCTCTAACTAATGCACAGCCTGTCCATCTTCACTTGCTCTGCTCCTCAGCAGGCTGGTCAGCTGTAATTGAGGGGACAGGTTTAGCCTTTCAGTGAACAGAAAACCTTAATGTTCAGCAAGAAAACTTGGTAATCAGCGCTGCATACACACAGTATGGGTTAAAACTGGGCAACTTCTCACACAAGGGGTAAAGGTCACTCGTGATTCCAAAGGCCACCCCTGTGCCAAATCCCTAAACTTGCTAACAAGCTTTCAGGACAATCTAGCTCCTAAGAAGGCAGTTGCCAAGATGTGTTTGCCCATTTGTTTTCATGTAAAGCAGTGTTGTCCTTCTAGTCCTGTTGCTGGAAAAGGCTGGACTTTTTTTTTTTTCTGGATGACAAAAATAATAACATGGTGAGATAGACAGAAAATTTCAGCCCAAATGCTTGTTATTTGGTAATAATATAATCCATTCAGAACTGCTTAGGACAAAGTGTTGAGGTGACCTTGATAGGTGTGCTACTAAAATTTCTCACTGCAATTGTAACAGAGACAGAAAAATAAAACCCTTTATAGGTCATGCTAGATGGCATCCTCAGGCAGCATCTTTGAACTGGCACAGGTTAACTCTGACTGATAGACAAGGTACCTAAAATGGTACCAGCAAGTAACTTTCTCTGCTACAGGTTTGCTTCTAATTAACATGGTTGTATACATGGTGGAAGCTTGTGTGGAAAGTTCTCTTCACAGCTCACAAGGCATCTTCCAGCAAAAACTTACCAGGGCAGTAGAATGAAAGTGGAGATCTAATAATAAAAATCAAGACAGGAGCTTCACTTCAGACACTTATCTGAATGGCTGCTGTTTTGAAAAGGAGAAAGGTAAGCAAAGAACAAGGGGACATTCTCTTCCTGCCCTGTCTGCACAGCAGCAAAAAATCGCTGGAGACCTACCCCATCCAGGTTTTAAAATTTATAAACTTGGAATGGGAATTTCTGTATTTGTTCCCAGTCAATTTATCTGGCTGCTTTCCAAAGTTCTGGTCTGCTCCAGAGGTGATGCATTTTGTTGTTGTTTTTTCGAGAAGTTTAATTAGGTAACAGGATTTAAGTGCCAAAAATACCCTCTGCACAGAGCTCTTCCCAAAATAAAACCTGATTACTCTAAGTAAGGGCCATGCCTTGAGAGAATTTGCAATCCTCACACTATTTTCTGTCCAGCTTTTTATTTGGGAGAATGAAAAAATAAGAAGTAGAGACAGAGTCAGGTGGAGGTATTTCTCAGTGGCACTCACTGGGTATGTGCTTGTCAGCTAATTGTTTTTGCAGCTGCAGATGCTCGTGTAGCACATACCTTCAAATTTTCTCTGCACACAGGGACAGCTGAATAACCACGCATTTCCAATCTGAATTTGAATTTTAATGTCTCTCTTGCAGGAGACACTCTATGCAGCTACCTGAGAAATCAGGGAATTGGCAGCAATGTGACAGTGCCACGTCTTACACTTTAGAGCTACCTACTTCCAACACTACTGCAAAACTACTGTAACTTTCAACAACTTTTGACTGCCACATGACTCACCAACTGTTGCATGGTTAAATTCAGCACTGTCTTGGAAAATTAGAGAGTACTCACACCTACAACAAAATGCACAGAAAAAAGGCAGACAGTCTTCCCACTTATGTTGCCTAAATGGGACTTTCCAGAATGAGAGATAAACCCAATCTTTGTTAGGAAAAGTCTGGCAATGATACCTTCCTGGAAAGGATCCATCTTTTTCATGTCATGGAGGAAAGCCCTCAAGCTAATGTAAGTGCCTTTTTTCTACTTCTTGAAGTACCTTCCAAGTTTTATTGCTTTACAAACAGGAAAAAAAATAGGCAACTTGCTTTCTCTTGCTTGTGTTCCTCAGAAAACAATGACAGCTTGTCAAGTAATAACAGAATGTAAAAATAAAATAAAATAAATATTTGAAAGAGCTGTGTCTGTCCTGCTGAAGCAGATCTGTGCCCCATCACTGGAGCAGATGCCAGCAGCAGGTGAGGATATTCCCCTTCTTCACCAGATCCATACCTGCCATTGTTCATCATCCATGCTGCAAATCTCCCATTGGGCAAAGTTGCCAGCAAAAGTTGTGAAGGAGCACTGCCCCTTGCAGCCAAGGGTCCCTTCCTGCTCTCTGGATAACAACAACCCTCACTGGTGTCATGGAGATATTTCAATCCACACGTGATACTAAATGTCACATCCACCCTGGTCTACAGTCTCCATATGTAGCAAATAAAATTGTAAAGGGGTCTTAGCCCCTCAGTGGACAAGGGAATTAATGAGGGGAGAAAGACCTCAGCCTTTGTCCAAAAGCCCTGAGAACACATTAAAGCCTTAATGAAAACATAGCAGCACCAGCAAACAATCAGGACATCAAATTCTACTTTGCTCTCAAACCACCCCTGCAGTACAATTGTTGGGTGCTCAAAGAGGAAAATGCAGATGCACAGCTGACTTACCTTGTTTTAGTGGTTTGGTTTGGGTTTTCTTAAACATAGCTCTAACAGTTCTACTAGGTTTTTAAAAAAATCTGGCTGTTCAAAGGGAGGCTTATATTCAATTTCATGGATCTCTGAGATGCAGCCCTGTAAGACTTGAACCACTGTACTTTACAAAAGGAAATCTTTCACTTGAGAACAACAGGTCACATTATACAAGGAATGAGACACAGAGTAGCTGCACTAAGCAACTGCAGGACTACAGAGGACTCACCCACAGGCCCTCCCCACAGCAGAGGTGCTGTGACATGACCAGTGCCAAGCAGCTGAGTGGGACCCAGGCACCCAGTTGAATAATTTGTCCAGCATCAGATCAAGTTTATGTCTGACAAGACATTGAGCTCATGTCTCCTGGCTCTCACACCTCTGTTGCTTTGCACCTCGTGCAGTCCTTGAAGGAGGGCAGAGGCAGCCTGCCTGCTCTTTCAGGCAGTTGACAGGATAGGACAAACACACTTCTCTGTTCCTGGTCCAGACACTCATAAGTATAAAAAGCAGGCAATTAAAACCACACTTTCTCCTCTCAGCAATTTCAGGAACAGTCTTTTGCATATATCCAAGTTCATCTGTTTAACACACAGTTTAGTTCCCTCAGAAACATGTCTCTAACAATAGCTCAGCATCTCCTTAGCATAATGTGCACTTCACCTTTTGATGGCTGTTTGCTTGGAGTGGCCAGGTAGATTGGCCAGTGTAAAGCAGGGATAATGAACAACAGTCCTTTTTCAACACAGCTGAAGAGTTCTTAATTTTCTACAAATTCAGCTGACACTTTTGTGTCTTGCTAGAGCATATCTATTTATTTAACATCCCAAACCAGGTTCTAATTTCTCTGCTGTGAAATAATAAACCTCAACAAGGAAATGATAAAGAAACACATGGTCTACAAGCAGCTCTGCCCAGCAGGCCTGCAGTGTGAAGCTGCCCAGTCATAATTAACACTCAAAACATTGACATGCACATGCCAAACCCATGCAGTGTGGGATTAGCTGTACCTAATCCCTGCTGCTCCCTGCTCTGCTCTACAGCAGCTGCAACAAAAGTATGGGTTCCAGGTCTGGTAATGAGAAACTCTCCACTATCTTTCCCACAGTCCCTATTCTTCTGTGCCCTCGGCATCTCCTCACAACTATTTTCATATCTGCTGATTCTTTGGACCTGCTTTCAGTGTATTTAGTCTTCTATAGCACTTAACCTTTGTTCTCCAGGTTCCAGTCTATTTTCCTGTAACTTTTACCCTTAGGTTCACTAAAAAGTGTGATGTTTTGCTCACTCAAGCTTCTCAAACAGCTAGAACTCTGATGACTTCTCTTACCATTGATGGTTGAACTAAGATCCACTTATGTTCCTGAGGTAAGGTAACCTTCCCAGTGCTCCCATTTCCTGCATCTCATCAGCCCCTTTCACCTCCTTTTTGCCTTTCCCACTCAGGCAAGGAAAATCTTACAGCTGTCTGCACAATTCCACCAAAAACTGGAAAATGTCTTCTTTCTGCTTTGTCATTTCATAAATGGCACTATCATATAGTGCTTCTATGTGCCTGACATATTAATAGCACAGCTAATTATTCCAGATCACTTCAGCTAGATCCCACTAACCCTCCCCCTACTTTACTTAATGAATTAATCTGAAATTCATGTTAGAGCTTCTGGTATGAAGCACTTCTGCAAGTGGGAACACTGAACAAGCCACTTATTAATAAGGAATAAGTACTTGCAATAGTTATTCTTAATGAAAAATGGAAGGTGGTGGTGGTAGGAATACTCAAGAGCTAATAATAGTAGGTTTAAATTACAGCAAGGAATATTTTAAAAAGATATTAGGAAAGGCTTCCTAATGCTCAAGGTAGTAACAGACTTGGACTCACTTCCCAAAGAGGCTGTGGAGTTTGAAAGTTTGCATTACAAGGTTAGGCAAGTATCTGTTTCACAAATGATCCTGCCCTGAGGGAAGGGCAGACTTCGATGCTTCCTGGAATATCTTTCCATCTGAATTTTTTGTGGGTGTCTGTGTTCTGCTCTGGCAGCAGCAATGGGATGGCTGTGGCAGTGGCTACAACCTGCTGCAGACAGCCCCCTGCAAGCTCCACTGCCTCAGCTCCTGTTCTCACTACAGCCTCTCCTGCTATCACAGATGTGTGTCTCCTCTAAAAGCCTGAGCCATGGTCAGGAGCTGTTTTGCCACAGAACTACAAAGTATGCAACACAACAGCTTTTGCAGAAAGGTGGTGGTGGCTTAAAACCAACTCCTGAGTGAGGTTTGAGCAAGGCAAGGCAAGACCTGCCAGCCAGCCCTCAGACAAGTCTATCTGCTGAGACATTAAAAGTCCTGGAATGCAGGCTAAGCAACCTTGACTTTTGCACAAAAAATGTGCAAAAAAGCAGCATGTTTGCAGACTGTTTATGAAGTAGACTGGCAGTGGGGATCCTGGCTAATCTCCACTGGCTATTCTCAATCCTAAGAATACAGATATGCACTGGAGCTAAATTTCAATAGTGAACTTTCAGCCCCTCTGTGTGAGCTGTCTCTTCACTGTGCTTTAACCACATCTTAAACAACTACACACCTTTTCCATCACACATATCCTAAAGTAGCCACAGGATTTTCCAAGAACAACAGGACAATTTTAGTGGGTTTTTTTGTTTGGTTTTTTCTTTGTTTGTTTGTTTTGAGTTTTGGGTGTTTAGGTTTTATAAAATAGCAATCTTATTAACTGCTAAGAGCTGGAGAGAAACAAGTGCACTCCACACAATCACAGAGGAAGTGTATGGTTGGAAGTGACACAAGGAACTGGGGGTCTTCATGCAGGCAGGCAGGCAGTATTTTGAAAATCTTATGTAGAATATTTGTTCTGTTCAGAGAAAATCCATTCCCCCATACTGTGCCATACCCACTCACTTTAAATTAAAAGACTTCCAATACTATCTATCTACTCTTTCTAGTCTCTGCTATAGGACTGGGTACATAACTTCTTCATGGGAAACACATTAGATTCCAAACACTCTGTAAAGCAATTTTTATCTTCCTGTAAGAATTCACCTCCTAGTTGCTTTCTACCAGGGCTGTCTGCAACACACTAATGAATAATATTTTAATCTGCACATTAAAAGCATGATTCACCACAACTTTTTCTCACCACACAACTAACAAAAGAGACAGAGCACTGGTGTTGAACCCAGTAACAGGGCATTTTTAAATGGTGGAAGGCAAAAGGAGAAAAAAAAGAGCTCATTTTCCAGTGTGTTCCTATATCTCCCAAGACAAGGATTGCTTCTGTGCCACCTTTTGTAAGTTGAAAGACCACTGAGTAAATTTGCCTTCTGCAGTAAGAGGGCAGGACAGCTACCATGTGTATATTATGCATAAAAATAACATGTGTTCAAGATCCTGAGGCACTGACACTGCAGTCTTCAAATCCTGCTGCTGCAGAGACCCTGTAGAAACGCACCAGGGAGAGGAACTGCAAGGACAATGCACCACTGACATGGCCTGGGCCCCAGCATCACTACCTCAGCACTTTCCAAGTTTGTCTGCTTATGAAAGACAGACATATTGTCCCTGTCATTTGCTCCTCTGTCGCTCCCTCCAGAATAGAGCAGCCCCTGCTCCCCAAAGGGGACAAGCTGCCATGGCATCACTGACCTCTGCTTCTGAGAGCTACTGATCTGACCTACTTTTCCCTGCAGGATACACTGAAGCACCCTCAATGCAGATGCAGCTAAACATGATTTCATAAAAAAAAATCCAGCTATCTCCTCCTCAGTACAAACACAGCCTTGTGGATACTATTAGCATTGTTCTTTTTCTATGGGAAATTCTCCACTGATCAATACAGTGTGTGCTATTTTGTAAGAAAATGAGTAATTGGATGAATTATACACAGAAGGTCCTTCTGCTGACCCTATCCCTCACCCATTCCTTCTTCTCTGAATAAATTCTGCCTGCCAACTTAGGAATGAGCCAGTGAAAGATCTCATAGATAGAATAAGATTCATATGTAGATATTTATCTTGAAGTAAGGCCTTCTCAATTCATTAAAAAAATATCAGGGTTAAGTCTCCTCCTCTCCTTAATTCAAGTCAGACCTTTCAGCCCAAACTGGGCATGGGGATGTAACAGAATAGAGAAAGAAAAGACTGTCAAATCCAACACTCAGACACTTTATCATTATTATCGTAGTAAAGCTTTATATGCAGGCACTGAGGGTCCTAAATTAAATGTCAAATACTATCTGGCACCAGGAATATGAAGCACAGTCACCTACAGGGAAAAGGAGCCTGACAGCTTTGGTCTGCTTGTCAAAAGAGCAGCAATCTCATTCAGCTCTTTGGGCAGAAGAACCACCATTTGGAAAACCAGAAGTTACCAGAATTAACTCACTGATTCCTACAAAAAAGATGTGATGGTGATGGTAGGGAGTCAGGACAAATTTTTAATCCTACTCAGATATTGAAAAGATTAATTTCCCCACTGATAACACTGAAGATACAGAGATATTTTTCAAAAATTTTTTTTAAGTTGAGGTTGAAACAAAGTAATTAAATCTTCTTCCCTTTCAGCTTGCCTGTGACCTCCTCACCAGTTAAACAAAAGAAATGCCCTGAGCACACTTCCCTCTCAGCCAAAGCAGCTGCCTTTTTGAACAGACTCCAGAAAGCTTGCCAGCTGAAGTTTATGAAGTCTAGTTAATTGCTTCAGCATATTGATTTCATGTTTGTATGTGGAAATGTATAATTGGAGACACCCCTAGCTGGTTAGTCCTACAATGGCTGGCACCACAGCACAGCCATGTGTGGAGGAAGAAGTGGAGTCCTCTAACAGAGCAACTCCTCCTGTATCCAGAGCCACAAAACCCCCCAAATCTCCCCAAGCCTACAGCATCACTACTGCAAAGGCACATTACTAAGCATTGCTGATAATCATCAAGGTTTTAGAGAATGTTGCACCAAAAAGAAATTTTTGCAGAATAATTTAGATAGAAACTTTTCCTGATTCTTCATTAAGGAGCATTTTGTGCCCCCACAGTCCAGGAATGTAGCTCTCCCTGTGTATGGGGAGGAGGAGGAAGCCTGCAAGCCAGAGGACGACATGAAGAAAACAGAAGCTCCCAGCTGGCAGAAGTGGGCTAAACACATGCTGGAAAATATATGGTAATTACATCTGCCTCCCTGCTGCATCAAATTCATTTTAAGTGGGGTGTAAACATGGGTTTGGGATGTAAGACTTAGACCAGGAAATACCAGGAAATAGCTACGGTGTGTGGCATGCTTGACTTGGGGAAAAAAATCCATGGAAAGAGCTGTATCCTGGTCATGGGCAAAAACCATAGCCATGCTTGAATGTGCAGAGCTCAGGAAGGAGAGCAACATTCAAGGCACAAGCAAAGAGAGACACAAATTAATTCTTGACATCTTTTAATGAAAAAATATCTTCCCCAACTCTTCCAGAAGTACAAACTCAGAACCTGCTGAAATCAAGCACTGATATGTCAGCTACAGGAGGAAATTGAAGGGTGGATGAACACATTAAAGTAGAAAATAACACAAGCACTCACTATGAAAGTTGTGTTTGGGTGCTCAGATGCTTAAGCAACCTTTCTTCTCCCAGCTCACCACAGAAAGTGCTAAAAAGGCTCTTTCCAGGATGAAGATTTGCAATGTCTGCAGACTAGAGCTCAACATGCTGAACTTCAGAAGGGACGAGGGACCCACTCTGCCCCACAGTCATGAGGCAAAACTGCTGGCTCTCACAGCTCTTTAATTAAAGAAATAAAAGGCAATTTGGAGTATTTGGGGGGATGTTGGAACCCATTCAAGTTGTAAAAGAGATAGGAAAAGCCATGAGATTTGTAGGAGATAAAATCATAAATCTTCCTCTACCCTTTGCAGAGCTCTACCATTAATGCTAAAAATAACTACAGCACCTGCGGGATCTCAGCGTTCGGCTTAATCAAGTCTTAGGGAGTTGTGGGGGGGAAGTGGCAGAGGAACAAAGGGCAGGAGGGTTTCAGGACCTGAGAGTATCGACAAGGACACAAGGATGAAGTGTCCAGAGAACAAGTGTCTGTTTGTTTCTGGCTGGGGCAGATGTTCTATAAGGGTTAGGGCAGGGAAAGGAAGGGGAAAAAATCAGGCAGAAGCACATTGAGAAATGGGTCAGGCTAGAGCAGAGCTGTCAGCCTTCCCCAACCATAGCATTAAAGTTTAATTAGTCTGAGATCTCTTATTAAGGTCCATGAGCCAGGATAACCTATCTAGGAGCAGCATGTTTTCAGACGCAACCTTCCTCCATGGCCTTTCAGATGCCTAGCTTTGGATTGCAAATGCTGTACCAGTACCACATTTGATGCAAACTTCACAAGCACTGAAGTATGAGAGTCAGCAGTTCCAAACAGCAGAAATCACCATTGTGCTCCACAGGAAAATAGATGCTGAGTGCTAGAGATGGGAAAGACCTATTGGGGTAATTTGGCTAGTCTCACTCTAGTCTCTGGTTTATGCTATTATTTTATCCTGTTCAATTTATATCAAAATAAGGCAGCTAAGCTTCTGGTGTCTTTCTGAAAGGAAATTACTGACTGAGGCTTGGGAGGTTTTTTTGTAATGTGTAAACCCTATTTGTTTTTCCTTACAGTCATGAAAATCTTGTACCAAATACTGTTATCTCAAGCCTACCAATATGCTTTATATGACAAATATGTCAGGGACTAAGAACCACCTCTCTTCTTTTAGGGTTGTTTGTAAAATGGTACTTACTAGAGGGTGGCTTTGACATCCAGCTTCCTCTCTCCTGATGCCTCAGTGGAAGGTCCAAAGCCACATCATTTGAAACTTCCACTTTTGGACTTTGGTTATCAAACTAGGATTTACACTAGCTGTAACTATTGGTGGCTCTTGCTCTAATGTCAGATAGAGGATCCAATACTCCAATAGTCTCCTCTTTACAAAAAGGCCTTATGGAATGATTTGTCATATTTGCCAGTCCTGATCACGTTAGCACTAGCATGTTTTCTGACACTGTATGAGGAGCTAAGAACAGCTTTGAGTTCTCTGTGATCCTCCAGTGTGACCTTAGCTACAGCCTGGTAAGGTCTGGACCTTTCATATGATGCTTGTTCAAAGCCATTTTATAATGAAATTTAGTCATTAAGGTAAACATTGAGGTATAAGTTCATTAAATATTTGTCTACAGTTCAGAGAAAAATGAACAAACAAAACACAAAACAACAACAGACCCTCACAAACCCATTACATGTTCGCAGTCAGAAAATTGAGGGTGAAACTACAACTTACTACTAGGCACATTAGAAGGCTGCTTCCTGAGTTTTTTTGATTGGCAGGCTTAATTAGAGTTTAATGCAATGTTCAGATAGGCATTAACAATACACTGTGCTTAGATCAAGGAGAATGAAAGGCAGCAGCAAGCAAGCGAACGCTCGAACAAGCAATCATTTCTGTAACTTACTTTTGGGTCTGTGAACTTGAACTTTAGCCTTCCCACCATCTCCAGCCTGAACAGGTTCCACACAACAGGCTCTGTTCTGGCAGGATGGGGAGCAGAGGGCACGAGACAGCACTCATTTCAGCTCTACAAAGCACAACAAAGATTCTCAGTAAACAATAGGAGGCAGCATTTTTTTCAGCTTATTTTATCAGCCAAGTTGCAGCAAAACTATGAATACATTAGCCTGCCCTTGTGGGACTGCTTTTGTTCAGTCAAAAGGACCAAGAAAGAATGGGAAAAAAATGAAAGAAAGCATGAATTGGTGAAGAAAAAAAAAAAACGAAGAAAGAATAGCTGCCAAGTGACCTGGGAAATCTTCTAGAAAGAAAATTAAATGTAATTGCATAGGCAATTCATTTTTCTCATGGCTTTTTTGCATCCTTGTTAATGAAGCTGGGCTACAAGAGATGTTCCTGGATGCTCCATTGCCACCAACAAAGTCAGTGGCTCAGGAGTTTGTGGGGGGCACTCATTCCTTGCATGCACAGGTGTTAAATTTGCTTTTCTAGGGTGCACATTGAGTGTCTGATAAATTAATACTCTGAATATCTATTTTGATTTATTTATAAATGGAAATGTAGAGAGATTTTAAAAGCACTAATTAGGGAAGCAATCAAGGATTCCTGCTTCAGGAGAGAAAATGTGAAGTGTGAGGTACTTTAGGAATGCCTGAAATATTTGTTTAATTTGCTTCCACAACTCCCTGCAAAAAAAATTGGTGCTCTTATTTGAGAGGCAGCAGCTTGCTGGCAAATGAAAGAGTTGAGGCCAAGTCTAATGGAGCTGTTTTCCAGGAGCATTTTCTGATTTCATCTACAGCATTTAACAGAACAGAATCCAAAAAATGTCCTGACACCTTGCTAGAGGGAGGCTTAGATAACTAAACCTTGATTCAAATGCTGACTTCCAAAATGTCAATCCTCAACTCCCATCTAATCCTAAAGACATTTTAGTGTCTACCAACAAAATACTCTAGATATTCTTTTAACCTCCTCTAGCAAGGAGACTGCCTAAGTCTCAGAGACCAAACAGCCTGGCAGCAGCCTTGCACATTGTTTCCCATCTAATTCATCCACTGAACCATTCTTTTGCCTTTGCCACAGGCAGGCCACATGTAAAACGAATTTAAACAATGCTTTCATTACGGCCTTTCTTGCATAGCCGACACCATTCTAACAAGGGTCAGGCTCAGTGATGCTGTCTGTTTGACAGACCTGAATCCAGGTCCTCTCAAGAGAAGTGATCCAGTGCTTGGACTGCTGGCCCTTCTGGGACAGGACTCAATATCTTACTATCTCCTCCTCTCTGCATAAATAATTAGTTGGAATACAAAGAAGAGTTCATTGCTGTATTTCCCAAGATGAAACAGGTGTTCTCCTTGGCATGGAAGACAAAGGATAAAGCTTAAACTATATATTTCTCCTAAGCATCTGTCGACCTCTTGGATCCACATTCTGGGTTTCCTAAATCATCCTCTCAGGCAGTAACTGTTCTCACACATAACACAAGAAGCTTAGGCCCTAAATCAGATGAGCATTTGGTATTACAGTAGCTGCCTAATGACTCAAAAGCTGGGAGAGGTGACACTTGAGCTAAGGCTCCTTGCTAAATCTAGCCCCTCGCAGATATCACTCTTGACAAACTCCCTCTTGCTCACACATTGAAGAGCAGGAAGAATGCTGGAGGTCCTCTTTGTGTTTCTGCCCAGTAATCCAGACCACATATTAACAAGACTACTGGATTTTTACATCAAGATGCTGCTATTTGCTTTATCCTTCCACTGTGGGTCACCACGAAAAAGAAACTGCTACACCAAGCAGGCATCATCTGCTATAGGCACTGGGGTTCTTACCTCCACTCCCAGTGGAAACAAAGTAGATGCCATAGCTATTCATGGTTTCAACCTTCCAGGGATTTGTCAGCACAGTTCATGGGAGTCAGTGGTGGTACAGAAGTTTTCCAAAGTGAGTGTGGGGCAAAGACCAGACTAAACTAACTGTTCCACAGGAGACAATGAGAGGAGGGAAAGGAGATCATCCCCCACTGGCACTTCCAACAACAGAACCAACAAACTGGGATTCTTTGGATGCACCTTGTTTGACACTAACAGAATTCCTTCTGATGCAGGTTAATGTCCCCTTGCCATACCACCAATTACCATTACCTCAAGAATTTTTGTCTTCAAGGTACTCATCCCACTTCTGAAGACCCCTTCTAAACTTCATTTACCAGACAGTCACAAAACAAATAAAATCCCATTTCACGTGTGTTTGGGGTTTGGTGCATGGAAATGAATTAACTTCCCCTGATCCTCACCCGCCTTTCTCATCCTAAGGCTTCAGGATGCTTCTGGAGTGCCAATCACTACACTTGCTAGGAACTGCATCCTCCACTTTGGACAGCACAATTATCTCTTGAGCAATCAGCTTGTGACATAACAAGCATAAATAGCAGCAAGAGATAAAAATCAAAAGCCACAATGTTTTCACACAGGTGCCCCAAGTTGCCAAGCAAAGGAAACCATAAACTTCTAACAGATGCTATTCTGGCAGAATTGCTTCCAAATAGATACTCTTTTTTCCAAGCAGCATTGGTGTCAAGTATCCTGAGGGACTTGCAATACTCAAGATAGAATGATTTAAATGACCCAAGAAGAATCCCAATAGTCCACTAACATCCCCATGAAGTGACTGATAGAGGGAGAAAACATGAACACTTTTCCCTTTCTCAAGAGACACTGCAGACACTGAACATGAAATCAGGGAGATTTATGTACTAGTTCCACCTGACTCCAGCTTCAGCTGTGACCTGGCTCCACTTTGGCAGCTCCACAGCTCTGACCATGATCAGTGTGAGGCATCCTCTGCACCCTTTGTTTTCCTTGCTGTAAGGCTCTTCTGCAAGATGAGAAACTCTCCCAACTGCTTCGCATTACTGGTCTCCTTAAAGGAAACATTCATAAACTAATAAGTGGGCACAACGACAACATGCATGGGCACTTCTTTGCTAGGGCAGGAGTCAGTCCTTTAGGCTTACACACACACATTGCAGACATTGTGATCTATCCCAGTGCTAAAACATGTTAGCCATTAAAGCCTTTCCAGCACAGACAAATCCATCTTATTTGGCCTCCACCTGACCCACCCTCAGTCCACTCAGCAGGAAGCCTACCAACACATAGATGTGGATGCTGTCCTTCAAAGCACTCCTAATTCATAACAATTTTACCTGAGTGGCCTCAGCCAGAGCCCATCTCACGCAGATGGTGCAGCCAGGCACTAACTGCCTGGGAAGGTGTCAGAGGACACATGATGAACACCAGCTTCCAAACTCATTTCAAGAAAAATGGTACTCTAAGGAAATTAAAGCTTTAGCTAGCAACTATTTATCTTGTCAGTAATGGAGATGGGTGGATAATGATTAAATTTGGGTAAATATAAATCAGTAACACTCAATTAATTTAACCTGTGTACATTATAAGTAAGAGTCAGCATGGATCAAAGGCAGATTATGAACAACTTCCAGGGCGCATGCAGTGACAGAAAGGACTGTCAGTAATCTTACTTCAACACCAAGCCAGCCAGAGGTCACTTTGTTCCAAATCAGCCTCCAAAAAAGACTTTAAGAAGGTGAAGCTGTCTCAAAAGCTCTAGCATTCTTCTAGCGGTATCTTGAAACAAAGCACAGAATATAACAAGGGATCCTTGCCTCCTCCAGAAAAACCCAACTCACCTAGCTATGTTTCTCCCTGATTTTCTGGAGTTCTTGGTTTGCTTAATGTCTAAATGTAGACATGGACAAACAAGAACACCCACAGCTACATAGAAGTCTTGCTTGAATGAACAGGTCTGTGATGTGACTCCTCCTTTAGAAATAAAGAAAAGCTGTGATCTTCAGGAGTAACCTGAAGCATTAAAGAAAGACCACAGCCTACTCCCTAGATGAAGACTTCACGTTACATTTCTTCAATTCCCCTAGATAGCAGCCCTCATTTCTCAGAAAAAGTTTAATATGCCTAATTCCCACTAGAGTCACAATGGACCCTGGGCACAAAACAGGAGCTGCTCTTATAAATCCTGAAGACTGAAATCCCGATTTTACATACAAAATATGTTAAGTAATAACAGCATGTTTTTCACACCATGATTTAATCTAGCAGTCGGAAAAAAACCCTTCACCATTAGCCTTTTTGATAACCCTGCCAGCTGAGGCAACACTTATGGTGTATGCGCTACCCACAGTAATCATCACATGGCAGCAGCCACCCGTTATGGTTGGAAGCAACTTGAAGGCTTGAGGATTGATATTTTGCTAACAGCCCACCCTGAACTGCTCCATTCCCTTCCCTCACTAGCACTGGATTGAGTAGGAACTTTCCAAAGCATCCAGCAGTAAAGGAACATGGGAGAAACACAGGGAGTGCTAGCTTCTTCCACTGACTGTTCTGTCTGTTAATGAACATGACTGTCAGCTGAGTAATGAACTTCCAATCCCTGGAGCTTCATCCAAGTATCCTCCCTGCCCATGTCTAGTTAGTACTTTAAAAGCCTGACACTGCTTTGCCCGTTCATCTGACTTCCAGGAAAGCAGCCATCAAGCTACTTCTGGGGAGACATTACAAAGAGACCTACCAGGTTTATGATGGCACCCTGTGCCAGCAGGTTCCTGGAAGAGTCCTTAAGCTACCGCCTGACTGTGCAGGCCTGCAGGCTCTGCCGCTCCTGGAGTGACATGGCAGTGGGCTGGTGGTGCTCAAGAGAGACTGGCTGGGTGGCAGAGACATCCAGGAAATCACCTTGATGGTTATCAAGAGCCACATGTACAAATATGTTACGCCAGGAGCTCCCAGCTGTTCCCCTCACGGAAAGCACCCACTGCGGTCAGTGGTGACATCTTCCCTCCCTCACAGGCCGAAGCGCTGCCTCAGACCCGCCTCGCTCAGGGCCAGGGGGCACCGCGATCCCCCACGCCTGGTGCTCCCACTGCGGTGCGGGGCCAGGGTGGGCCTGAAGGCCTTAAAGCAGGATTGCTGCCTGCCAGGATTGGTGGGCAGAGTTTGTGGCGAGTCCATGGCCCAGCAGAGCCTGACACCCCCAAAAATTGCACCCCAAACATGCGGCGTTCTGCAATGCACACTCCAACACCAGTTGCGCCCACACAGAGACTCCTCAGGGACAGCGAACCTGCTCGGCATCACCAGGGACTCACTGTGGCTTTGAACAAGCAATTATCGTTAATCTTGTTGTTAATTATCACTGCAATTGGCATGGCTTTTCTCAGTGATGTCTGGCCTGAGCATCAGGCAATGTAGCAACATGCACTGTTAAGTCCTTTATTATTTTTGTAGGGTAAGTTCCAGCTGCAGCGCCGCTACCCAGTTTGCTTCAGTCTGCTTCTCACTGCTGATTGTTGTGTCCTCTAATTTTGTTCTTGCACATCAGGGAATGAGGATGGTGCATTCTCCGATGGCAAAATCCATCAAGGAAAACTCTAGGGGAAAACCAGTCTTTAGCGGTGCCCTTTTTTATTGCACTAAATGCAGGCTACACTGATGCTGTTAGCTGTGCCACAGCTTTTTTGTGGAGTTGCTTGTTTCACGACAGCTGAGCTCAGGCGTTTTATTCGGCAAGCTCCTTGGGCAGAGCTGAAACAGCAGTGTCTGCCATGTGTTTCACCTCCTCGTCTTACACAGGTGAACGTGGCCTGAGCTCACTCCCACATCGGCCACAGGAGCCAGAGCCAACCTCGCAGCCAACAATTCTGACAAAGGAGATGAAGAGGCACCTTCCTGCCCCTGTGAGGGGAGAGCTTGGGAACTGTGCTGTGCCTCCAGAAGGGGATGTGAGTGCAGGTGACTGCAAATGACAATGGCTAAAGTGTTTGAAGTGATTTGTAGAGATGGAGGCAGCCCTGAGCTGTCTCCAGTGCAAAGAACAATGGCTGCGCTTTCCTGGGAAGGGGCCTTGGATTTGAATCCAGAGCCGCAGTGGTGCAAACCTCATGCTTGTAAGCTTTTATCCCCTTGGTTTCATACAAAATTACATTTCCAATCAAAATGCCAGCCAGACCTCAATTTTAGCAGTGTCCCTGGACATAAGTGTCCCATGGAGAGATGGCTGTGGGACATTTGGGGACATGAGCGTTGTCCTCTGTTCCTCTCTATTTTGTAATGTAATGGACTACTGCATCTCCTTGGCACGGTCCTTAGGGGCTTTAGAAATTAGGCTTGTCAAGAAAGAAGTTGAAGGCCCTAGAGAGCTGTCTGATGAAGAACAAGCGAGTTTTTATGTGCTCTAAACCCTCCCACCCAATTTCTCTGCTGCTGCCAGGCAGTCCACCCCTTTCAGCACACATTAGCAAACATCACAAGCCTATTGGAAAAAGTGCTGGAAATGAAAAATGAAATGTACTCTATTTAGTCTTCAATTAAGAAAGAAGAGTTTACTCCATCTCTCTAGGGCAACAAAAAACTGGAGCAGAGTGTTAGGTTCATTGAACATTAATGATCTTTTTCTATTATGCTAAATTATTGTTTCCTTAGCCAGTGATCAAATACAATAGCTTTATTAAAGCCCTTTTCAGTTAGAAAAAAGAAAGTGCCTTTCTGCAGCAGTGGCTCTTATGAATGACAAAGGAACAAGGGCCCTACAACGGGGTGATTGTTGGAAACAAGGGAAACAATGGTCCCTGCTGCTCCTGCAGATGCCCTCACCTTCCTCTGCCCCAATAACAGAGACATCGAGCTGCCTGAATGAGAAGCTAATTCCAGCTTGGTGCTCACCTCTGGCCTCTCTACTCTGAACCAGGCACTGCTGAGCAGGGCTCTGGTGGTGCTCTGCCCATGAGTACTCAGAGCTTGCCCAGCAATAAAAAATATAAACCCTCCTGAAAAGGCATTTAACACATGACCCATGCTGGATGAAAGCATGGGCTTATGGCAAAAAAGAACAAGTGCAGGCTGTAATAATGCAATCTTGTGGGGAAAAAATTAATCTGAAGCAAAATGAGTCAATTTTTGTGCAAGTCTGTGGAAGCAACACTACACTCTTTAGACAAAATTAAATACAATGATTTTAGAGGAGTTCTGTGGAGGCCACAGTCCAACGTAATTACAATGGAAAACTGATGTTCTGTTATGTATGCTGTTCCTGAAAGGAAAGGGTATGAAGCCATGGCAAAAACAATACATATAAAAAAATAAGGTTGAAATTAAGTTAGGGAAACATCGTAAACCACTTTTGAAATGTATTTATTTATACCACAGCCCAACTGTGTCCCTCTCTGGCATGGTAACATTCTTGTCAGATGATTGCCTCTTACATTGGCTTAACATTACCCCATGTACTGTGCATAAAATCCAGGTGCTTGCTCTCATCTGCTGCAACAGAAAAACACAGCAGCAGAGGTGTTGTCTGCAGAAGTCCCTGAGCTGTGAGCAGCAGTGTGTTCCACTCTCCCTACCTGCTTGCCCTATCTGGATGGGCAGCTTGACTCTGATGGGTTATTCCACAGTGGGGGATCCTCCGGCAGCACTCGCAGATATTCTTCACAGCGCTCTCCCATGGCATTTAAACACCATTGCTGCACCATCTGTGGCATGCACAACAAATTTCTTATCTGGGACACAGCTCAAATCTGAGTGGGTCTGGGGGGGAAATGGGAATGAACCATGTCCCTAGCATGGTGGGAATGCATGGAGGATGGGAGGGAGTGCACGCAGAGGAATGCTGCCGAGCACATGGGGAACAAGTCCAGCAGCTTCCCCAGGGGGCATAAGAGTTGCTTTATTTCACCAGGATACTTTTGAGCTATGGGAACTTCAATTTTAAAGTAGTTTCTTCCTGCCCCAATCTGTCTTTGTCTGGGAATCCATGCCACAGTGCCCTCTGATGTTAAATATTCTGCTTGAAATCTACCTGGTAAAGGGGAGGATCAATAGGCTCTCAGTTTTGCATCCATGGCAACACATACTTTACATATCATTTTATCCTGAACAAAGGAAAATTAAAGACTTGGGGTTTTAGGGAAGGAGGGGAGGGAAGGGAACAGGCTTTACCTCCAGGTGCAAACCTGTCATATTGAATTCTTAATGAAGTGAACTTAAGAAAAGTGTTGATAGAGCAAAACTTGAGGCTCTGTGAGGAGAATATGAATGCTAGATTTATTTCAGCAGACAGTACTCACAGTCTAATGCAAACTAACAGAGTCATCAGCAGCTCTCAACAGACAAACATTCAAACAAGTCAGTCTCAAAAAGTAATTATAGGAAAAAAACACCCAATACCTCACCCCAAAAAAAAACCCACCAAAAAAATCCCAAAACCCAAAAACCCCCCACCCCAAAAAAAAAAAAAAAGAAGTCACAACAAAACAACAACAACATAAAAACCTACCAAGCATTATCAAATATTTATATTTTGGACTAATAATATTCTAAACATGATTGTGATCTGACTTCTACTGGTAGAAAGCTAGAAAATCAGTTTTCAAGCTGCAGTGGTTTAAAACAAAAGAACGCCCTTCCTGTGTTCCTGAACACTGGAAATTTTTGCTAATACTAGGTGACATTTGTGATAAAATTGTATTTGATATCTGATCTACAGAAGCTTCACCTATGTTTAGTGATTTAAATTCATTCCTTTGTCTTAATAAATGTTTTGTTTTTTTTTTTTCAAACCCAGTTATTCTGAAGTTGGGAACAGTGATTGAATTAGGTAGTCAACAACATAAAATGGCATGATTTTCTTCTGCTTTCTCCCTAGGGTTTTATTTACACAAATAAGAGTATGAGTAAAATGCATAAAACTACACATTTCTTGTAAGGTTTAATTTTACAGTCATTATGATCCACACAAAGTGCAAATTCCTTACACCAACAGCAAGGCAGTGGAAAAAACATTTCCTAGTTGAATGTCTACCCACATCCACATGAAAAAAGGGCACTGAAATACCAAATCTGTTCAAGTCATTACCATGCCCCTGTAAGTGAACATTTCTGTGCTAATATATAGTGTTGCACTGACTCCTCCAGTCACAAATTTTCAAATTTCAGCTTTAAAGCTCTGCTCTTCCAGGAACAGCTTGGAATCAGCTGTGCTGTGGGGCTGCGTGTGCCCTGCTGAGGCAAAGGAAACCCATTTCATGGTCAGGCCAGTGGCAGGTGGGAGTGGACACCGCCCTCTACAAGAAGCCCAGAGACAACCCCAGAGGGATGAGACCATCACTCTGGACTAACCACTCTGCAAGCTCCCACCTGCACATTGCAAGCCTGGCATTCCCAGGTCAACAGTACGAAGAGAGGAAAATCTTCACCTGAACGGCTTCACCAGCACAGAGCTTCTTCCTGGTCTCCTGTTAATACTGCATCCAAAGATGCTCTGTCTGATTGCTAGCAAAAGCAGACACAAAGAGCACAGTCTTCTCAGAAAATTCATGCAGTTAATACAGCACTGCTGGGTAAAACCGCATAGATTTTATAGGATACTTTAAGGCTGTGTATTAAGCCATCTTTCCAGGGTCAGGATCCCAGAAGGCAACAGATGTAGGTATGTGAGACATTGATTCCACATTCGTGCTCATTAAGAACAGAAAGACCTGGTCCAGATATGGGGGGGGGGGGAAGAGAAAAAATTCATCTGGATACTGAGGAGTACTTGAAGTTGGGTTATTCCATTGAATTCACATCACTGCCCTTCAAGGCATGTATCACACAAGGGCTCTGGGAGAAATATGAGACAAAGATGTCACAGTTTTCTTTTACTTGCAATTATGCAAGGATGAAGCTTGTATCTATAATCCCTCTTCTTTACCCTGAAATCTGTCTGGCATTCTTGGGAAACAAGGGGAGCTCTTCAACGTGGCTGTGCTGCTCCGTCAAGGGCAAGGTGCAAGGGAAGCCAAGCAGCAGGAGCGAGCTTTCTGCTGGCTCCTGGCAGCAGCGCAGGCAGCCTGAGCTGCCAGCTGCCAGCTCTGGGGAAGTGGGTCCCCAGAGGGGCCCTGAACAAGGGCCCCTCCTGCCCATGGCAGATGGTGAAGGCTCCTGCCAGCCAGCAGCATTGAGAGCACCACTGAAGTGAGAGAGTGCTGCTGCCTGCACAGCATGGCTGGTAGAAAAAACCCTGTGTCCAAGTCTTGGCCACATGGGCACAAGGTTTGCCTTTGCTCATTTCCACTTTCAGTACTGGAGCCCACCCATCACTGGCCTTGTTTTCTTGCTAAGTTGGGTGCTCTGGCTCTGCCAGTGCCATGCAACATCCTCTTGTGGTTTCTTCATACCTGTTTTTCTCTCTGTAACACGAGAGCAGTAAGACACATGCCACAAGAGCACTGTGATGCCTAACTCATCTTCATAAAATGCTTTGAATCCATCATTAAATGCTCTGCAAAAGTTCAAAGCATATAATCAATATTACCACCATATTTATTGTCTCTGAATGGTCCATGTCATTACCATTAAGCATGAATATTATTCTTTATTATGCATCCATGCTATATCTTTGATTCTTAGCACTTGTTCAGAGATGTTGGAAATGCTTTTCTTGTATATGCCCTTTCCCAACATTTTCAGGAAGATGTATGCACATCTGAAATGTTAGAAGTCAAAATTCTGTAATTTCTAATGCACAAAAGACTCCATCTGGCACACCTACATTTTTCAGCTATTATGCAAACTGAGAACTGAAATATTAACAAGCTTTGTGAGTAATTTATATCAGGCAGGATAATTTTTAAAGTTTGTCAGTGAGTTTACTTTTCTTTCTGAGAAAAAATTCTCTTGATGACTCTGAACATACTGATAGTTGCTGGAATTGAAATAAATGGATGGGTATCATTAAAATGACAGCAGATTGAAAAATTACAATGAGGAAAACACTTATTTGCATTTCAACATAAAAGAGCATGTCATGTGTTTCTTACCGCCCCAGCTGGTGTTTCTGGGGCACCATGTGTGTGGGTAGGTCCTCCAAATGCAGAGTAGCAAAGAGGAGGGAGCATGACCCTGGGGCAGGCAGACTTGTATAACATGTACCAGCATGTGTGCACATCAGAGACATCTGAGAACTTGAAGCAAAGTGTGGACAGCAGCAAAAATTACCTGCATGGTAAAGAAAAGTAGTTGAGTACTTTGAACAAAGTGAGGAGTCAATACACTCTAGCTCTCTTTCCAGATACTATGGATTTAAGCATTTTCAATGCCATCTGAACAGATGAATTGGCTGGAGCCTGCTCCTCCCGGCTGGCTGGACTCTGCTGAGTCTCTTGCAGAAGCAGCCATCCCACCTCTATGTTTCGGCCGTGCCCCTATTCCAGCCTTTCCACTGGCAAACTTCAGCTGAGCTCCTCACAGCTGCAGCCTTGACTTGCAGGATGTCTCCCTTCTTCCTGATGGATCCTTCTCCTTTTGCTTCCCACCTCCAAGGTCAGACTGTGTCTCAAGAGCAGCCTTAGCTCTTGAAGTGCTGAAAATGATCCTGGCAGGGAAAAGCACCAAGTCTGGAGCAAGAAGATACCTTGCATCAGCAAATTTACAGAAACAACATTTTTTTTTTTTTGCCACTTGGTACCTGCTAGAGATCATGTGTCAGGTTTCTTTCTTGTGTAGGAAAAGAGCTGTGCCTGTCCCAGTTCCTGGCCCTCAGCACAGCTGATGATGTGGCCAGGCAGAGCACAGAACATGGTCCTGTGGCAGACAGGGTGACTGCTCCTGGAGAAGCCCAGTTCCACCCTCTGCGCCAGCTGCCACTCTGCTGACACAGAATTACACTGGAGTTAGCACAGACCTTGCAGCTTCATGGGCCACCTGTTTTGATCCTGCCTGAATTTGCTTTGGCTTGCTCTGTGACTCAAACATCTATTTTCAGCTGAAGAGGGGGGAGGTGAAGGAAGATGAAGGGAGATGGTTGTTTGGGGGTGATCCTAAGGGTTTTCTTCTCCCAGTGCAAAACAGAACCTCTCTAACAGCTGAATTCACTAGTGTCACAATTCATATCAATTTCTGACACCGTATATGCAACAGGGATCTACATACCAACCCAAACTGTCCATACACTCACAAAGCATCAGCACATCACCCATGAAGCAACCAAGCCTTAGATCCATACTTCAGTGAGTAGCCTACCTGTACTATGCCTCTTTGATCAGAGACAACCTTCCTGATGTCACCAAAAGCACTGCTAAAACAGACGGGATTGCCGTGCTGTTTAATCGGAAATAGATGTTGTCACATGAAGCAGTTGTCTCCTCTGCCTTCAGCATAAAGGAGCTAAACCTGACAGTCTGAAAGGGGAAAAAATTGTAGCCTGTTTGTTAAGATTCATGAGGAAAAAACTTAAATATTCTCTTTTATAAAATACATGATTAATTTTAATTATTTGTATGGGTATAGCCTCATTTCAAGGAATACCAATTGTAGTTACTGCACTGCCCTGATTGTGTTGGAGAGGTTGAGGAAATGAAACTGCCTGGAGACTCATTATTGACAAAAACTGTTTTGTGTTGACAAAACCTCGTTTATGTACCTTGAGTGGGAGGAGCAACATATAAGTAAAATAACTATCTGGACTATTCACTAATAAGGGAATTACATTTCTAATTTAGTTTTAATCACCTGAAGCACTAATAGAAGCCTAAGGAGGGGTACTTTTTTTAAAAGAAGAATGTCTCCTTCCCTGGAGATATTGAAAAGCTGTCTGGACACAATCCTGAATAACATGCTCTAGGGGACTCTGCCTGAGCAGGTAGGTTGGACTAGATGACCTCCAGTGGTCCCTTCCTACCTTATCCATTCAGTGATTCTGTGATTACAGAAAAACAGAAGGCAACCCAGGAGCATCCGTTTAACTGTACCAGCTCCAACCACTCATCTTCATTGTTTTTACAAGCTAGAAGATCATGGCTTCATTTTTGGCACAACCTGAAATATTTCTTGCTAGAGGAGGTCTCAAAATCTCCTGTCATCCTGGCTGGCTCTGGTTAGCTGAGATCCCAGAATCTGCTGGGTTAGTCAGCCAAGAAAGGAGCAAGAGGCTCCACTGTCAGTTCCCCTTGTCGTTTCTAAAAGCGTATCTTAAATAATACTCATTGTGGATATACTCATGACAAGTTTTTGCATCCAAACTGCAGAGAAAGTCATGTTCTTACATCTGCAGGGCTGTAAATCAGAAAATGCTTTAGTGTGTTACTTGCATTTAACAAATCACAAACAGAGAGTTTAATTTTGATCTCTGGTGGTTATCAAACCAGGAATAACTCCACTGTGCAGCTGCCTTGCAGGGTAGCTGGTGTGAAAGGAAATAATACCATTAATATCCTTCAGATCCTTGCATCCAGGTTCATCCATAATTTGCCACCTTACTTTGAACTGCACTGTTAAAAAATAAAAAGTAACTCTTTTTCTGATGAGCAAATCCTGTATGTTTTCAAGAAAACAAAGGAAGCAATTACCTCCCCTTAGCTTGAATACAGTAAAGGACATTGAAAACTTTAGGGGCGATAAAGGTGACCCAGCTAAACTAAAGCAAACTAACTAACTGCAATCACTTAAACAAATTGTGGTAGCAGACTTCTAGCTTGCCTACAAGAAATCACGTATGGCTAAAAAATATTCACAACAGCAGCTTGAAACCATAGTTTATTAATGCCCTTTACCCCACAGCAGGACACAAAAAGGAAACTGGCAAAACAGGGACATTAAAAAATTATGACTTTTCTGACTGAAACATACATTATGCAGAAATACACCTCCCTTCTTTTGTGCTGAGGTTGGAGATACTGACAAAAAATGTGCTTCTTCCTTACTTCATTACTGGGGGGCATTACTGCATTGCTATCACTTGAGGTAAATGCCTGTCTAGTTTCACTGCAGTGCATTTTTAAAAAATTCCACCATGAGGGGAGAAGGCTTTTGGCAGAAGGGGGAGTTTTTTAGAGAGGGGTAGGTGGTGGGAGGCAGGACATGATGGATAATAACACTTAAAACAGCTCCTTTCTGTGTTCTGGGAGATACTATTCGGAACAAAGCCCTTCAGCTATATTTTAGTCAAAACAGGAAAATCAACTCAGACCATACAGAACAACAGTAATTTTAACTCCTGCACATACTTTTGGGGAACATAAGGAGCAGCCAGTGGCAGCAGCAAAGAGACCACTCCAGCCTCACTCACACAAAACTACACTGATCCCAAACCTCTTAATCCTCACCATCACACAGCTGAAAGTGTAAGATCTGAGGATGCCCCAAGGTTGACAGCATCCTCTAGTCCAAATAGTTTGGGTAAGTTACATACTTGGATATTAAGTTATATAATGGATTCTATGGCATCAAAAGAGAGTTTTTGGTGAACTGCTCAAAACTCAGAATGGGGAAAGTACTTAATGAGTTTTGGCAAATAATATTGAATAGGTTAAATAAAATGCTGAAGGCAATAAAAATCAGAGAGGATACATATTGTTACACAGGCTGAAATCCACCAGATAACAAAAACATTTTATGAGAGATTTTGAAAATGAGCCTATTCTTTCAAGATCACTAGCTGCCAATGGTCTACACAGGGAAAAGGCAGGTCCTCCATACCAGGAATGCCAAAAATTTCCACATTTTTCTCCTTGTTCTATGACACAGACTGCCTCAAAAAGACCCATTTCAGAGGCTGTTGCAAGAAACCTGTCACAGTAGGCAGAGAAAGTGGCTGTGGTGGGGGGGAACACTATCTTTGCAGCCATCAATTTCATCAAAGGATGTTTGCTGCCTGGTCCCAGCATCTGGATGGAATTTGCCTGCTTTAAAGTGCCTCAACATCTTTTTTTTCTTTTTTTAAAATTTTTTTGCCTTTGACTACTTCTTATAAAACACATTCTGCTGGATTGACACCAAAGACTGACTTGACAGTGTGTCACTTTAAAAAGCCCAGGCGACAGAGGCTGGACAAGCATGCTGACATCCTGGCAGTACAATTTAAATCTCCCCGTCTTAATTGTCCCTGTAACCAGCTTACATTCTGTTTGTATTCCACCTGAAATCCCCTTACCTGTGTATCCCTCCTTAGGATAGGAACTGGAAGGGTCTGGGTCTTCAGGATGTCTGCTCAATTTTCCCTGCATCAGCAATCACTGCATTTTGCAGTCAGTCTTCCCTTGTGTTTGTCTTCTTGCAGAAATGGAGCAAGTGCCACACACACAAACCCCTCAACCCAAACCCCACAGTGGCTGTGGAAATGGCTAAATAGCAGAATCATGCAAAACCAGACAATCCATTTGCAAAGTCACACCCTCTTTTCAGTCCTATTATTGCTGTTCATCCTCCAATAATCCAGCCAGAGCTCTTTTCCTTGAGTACAGCACTGGTTTGCTTTCAGATGGAATCAGTCTCCTTCATCTGCACACCTCCTTTCACACCTGCACACAGCAGCAGCCCTGATTCATGCAGGCTTGTCTGTGTCCTTCTTTCCCAGAAACTTGTCCAGCACTGGAGCAGGCAATGGAAGCCAAAGCACACGAGGGTGTTAAGACATCACAGGTATAACACCTTGTTTCTGCCCCATACTCAGATTGAAGAGCCCCTCAGTGTGGGACTGATAATGTTTGTTAAAACTCCAGTTGATTCACAATAAAACACATGAATCACCCCATTGGGAAGTTACCTTCTGCTCAGATGAGCATGCATTGCTTCAGAAGGGAGAGCTATATTAGCACCTAAGCCAGCAAGGTAAAAGGTTTTTTAGGTCACTGAGTGTAGCAGGAGCTCTGTGGGTGCCCAGCAGGCACTGCTTACTGTGCAGCCCAGCCCCTTCTCCCGGGAGCTTTGCCACATTTAACCCAGGGAGCACAGCTCTGAAGGAGTGATTAAATTTCATGCTGTGGTTGCAAAGTAGGAATAACATGCAAAATGGGATTAAGTTTTAATATAATCTCATATCTCACAGTCCTGGACCACCTAGTAATGTCAGTGAGATAATTCTAAGTTTATTAACATTTAAAAAGGCATCAAACTTCAAAGGGAAAGCAAAAAAATATGCTGGTGATGTCAAGAGCATGCTGTATGACCAGTGAGTCAAAGTGTTACTAACTATATTTTCACTGTCTTCCACTGGCCCTGAGCTATTTCCCCAATCTTTGAACGGGCTGACACAGGCTCAGCAGGGCAGCAAATGTGGCACCAGAGGTCAATACAACTCCATCCCCAGGGCAGCTGCTTTGTGTGAGAGGTAAGGGAACTCTGCACCTGGGAAGAGCTTCCCAAGCTGTGAAGGAAATTCTCAAAGGGAAATCCACACTGAAAATAAATCCATACTGGAAATTACTTCAGATGCAAGCAAAGAGAAGCAAAGGAGATTTGTGCTGCAAACAACATTCTTGCTTTTTTCACCAAGTGGGAACCTCACTGAATTCACAGGCTTTTCTGTTTGGTGCACCCTGGGGGTGCAGTAGCCACTGCAAGTGCAATTTTGATATCCTTTAGTTCTCAGAAACTGTGAACTTGGTCCTCCCTTCATTGTGCTAGTGTTTGGAGACACTGTCCCAGTGACTATGAACTCAAGCTGGAATAGAAGCAACCACCTAACCCTACAAGCCTCCTCAGATTCCAATGCAAGAAAAAATCAGGAAAGTTATTCTGAATTTAACTGGGGAAACATACAGAAATACGGAACTGAATGCAGTGCATTTAAATGTGTCCTCTCTAGATACTTTTTCCTGTTTTGTTTTGGGTTTTTTTGTTTGGTTTGGTTTTTTTTTCCCCTGAAGCTTGTGTTATCAGTTAAGCACCTAGGTCTCCTACTTAGTTTACTTAGTTAAGCATCTCCTGTCTCACACCTGGGACAGACCAGACCACATCTGGGCTGTGACCCTCACCCAGCCTCTTCAGATCTGTGCAAGAGGCCACATTTGACCAAGGCACCAGGGCAGCCCACCTTGTCAACACATACTTTATGGAAAGCCTGTGAAAAGCAGTGGGAAGTGCATCCTTAAGTGCTCTGCTGAGTGAGGTCTAGAGCCCTACAGCCCCATTCTGATACAGGTTGTGCAGACAATTCCTTGAGCCTCAGGTAAAGTGCTGCTGAGCTGCTGGCAATGCATAGCCAGAACCTGCCGATCCTACTATTGACAACCTTCTACTCGCAACTTCCAGGTCCTGAAGTCTTCCTGTTCTCAGCCTTCCTGGCCTGTCTGATTACTCTGACTCAAAGGAAACTCTACTGGAAGTAAGTAGAGTTAGAGGGGTGCCACTGAAATTACACCACATCAAGTTTTACGGAGTTTCATCCCTTGGTTTTGCAGGAGGATAGTCAAATGTAACACAGCACGTACAGCTAAAATACTGTGCAAAAAGTGTATGAGACCACTAATTTACAAAGCACTGTTTGCCTTAAAGAAATCACACAGAAAAGAGTAAGTTTGCCTTAATATAATGATAATTCAAAGCTTTTACAGACGATGATCTGCACCAGAAGAATAAAATAGAGCAACAGAATGAAGCACCGTCATCCATCTGTGCTAGTTTTGTCCATCCTTTTTGAATGAACATGTTTCCCAGGGCACTGCTTCCCTAGCACAGCATCTCTAGTTTCACACCAACCTACAACTACACCATTTTTGAACATGTAACTTATATATAAACTTATATATAACTTGAGGTAGTCACCAGTCACCAAACAGGAAATCATGTTTCTTCTTGAAAGAGGTAATTAGCTAGGCTCTGGTTCTAAAGACATTGCAAACAAGATTTACTTCTCATTAGCCATCAAAGCCACAGTTGTGCCATAATTATAGAAGTACTTAAACAGAAATAAAACCTTAGATGCTTGTGGCACAGCAGTTTGCTCTTCACAGTGGTTTAAAATGTATGCCAGCAGTTTATTATTTAAATAAATTTTCATGAGGTGAATGCGACAGAAGCTGCTGCATTCCAGTTAGAAAGCAATGCTAAAGAAGAATTAAGAATTACAGTTAAGTTGTGTATTATCATGTAAATGACAAGGGAATGTCACATGGGATTCTGTGCATTGTTCGTAGAGATAAATGCAGTGAACTATAAATACAAGTTCAATATAGAGCCTTGACAGTTCAGCAGCTGAACGAAAGCTAGTCTTGCAAGCTGCTGGGATATTTTGAAATAAATACTCATACACAAAGATGCACTATCTAACATATCTAATCAATTAACCATTAATTTTGTTTGTAAAACTGTTGTCTTATTAAAAAAACTACCCCCCAAAACCCCCCAAACACTGTAATGGCCAACGAAAATTGTCTTTATGTGAAGTTTAATCTAAATAATGAATATTACTAGACCAAAAACCTCCTGCAGGTAGGAATGCACAGCCCTCCCTGAGTTCAAGGGAGGGTTAGTGCTCAACACTGAAAACAGCACCTCCTTGCACAGCAGCCACTGGGGCATGCTGCTGCCTTCATCATGAGCTGCGTGTCCAGATGTAGAAGAGATTATGCTACTGTTTGATTATAGCAGGATATATACTAGCATTTGGGGTCTAAAAAGGATTAGTTTATCCTTTGTCCTTATTCTGGTTGTTATTTTGAGCCATACAATGGCCTCTTCTATGAATACTGGTACATTTAAAAAAGCAAGCAAGAGATGCCAATATTTTATTTTGTACGTCCATTGCTACTACTTCGCCCTAGAACGGAACTTCAGTAGGGGAAAAAAAACCCCACCAACTATTTCAGCATGATTAAAAAGTTTTCTTGTTCTTCAATTCTGCCTCAATCTCTTCATTGCAAAGATAACCAAAAATGGGAAGACAGTATGAACACCACTGAAAACAACTGCCATCCCTGGACACTCCTTTAGAGCAGAACAGCTGACATGACCTATGCCAGGTTGGTATCCAGTCCCAGCAGCCAAAAAGGCTGACAGCAGCTAGCCCACACCAGCTCTGTCAGTTTGGTGAAACTCACTGCTTCAGTTATCTCGGGGTTAGCCCAGGCAGTCCATTTCAGGCTTTGAAAACCAGATAAACGTCTATTCAGCTGAAGCACTCACACTACTTTAGCCACTCCAAGCGCTTTTCCCCTTTCAGGGACACCTAGGAATGAGAGTAGTGTTTGAAAGCTAAACTCTACCCCTCCTTGCCTCAGAGGGAATGAGTAAAAGTTCATTCTGTTCAGTGGAGTGACAAGCTGTGAAGTGGTGACCTCCATCACCCATCAGGAAAGACCGAGGAGATGCATGCTTCCCTGTCAAAGCTCAGGCAAACATCCAGGCCACAGAAGGCAAAACATTAACACACTTTACTGAAATATCAGATTCTTTAGTATGTTACAGAAAAGTTTATGAACATATATAATGTACATAAAAGGCAGACTTTGTAAAATAAAAAGGTCTTCTATAAAAAAAAATATTAAAAAGTCAAAGTAAAGTGCATGAAACAGTTTTTCCTCCACTTTAACTATTGTGTCAAAGTCTTAGCACATAGCAGTATTTTTTAAAAATGGGAGATCTTCTTGTGCCACCCATTAGTCAGTTACTTTACTGGTAAGATGAAATTATGATGATTACAAACAAACCCTTAAGAATCAGAACAGTTTAACCCAATGAATCCACAAAAAGACTAAGAATATGGGCTTCCTATACACTTCTCATCAACAAGATTTAACAATCAGTGGAAAGGTTCACTCTCGTTAAAGAAAACTCGTAGGAATCAAGTTTCATAAATAGGGCAGTTTCGCTAGTTAGGGGCTCCCCTATTGTGCAATCAGTTCTTGGTCTGTGAACATCAACATTCATACTTAAATATGCCATTGCAAAAGGAATAATATATAAAAAAATTTTCCGCCTGCCTTCGTTGGAAGGAAACAAGTTACTCGACCCCAATCCAGACAAAAGACGACTGCTTTCCTATAGGGTCTCTTACGAGGGCGAGTGCATGAAGAGGGTTAAGGGAAAGGACTGAAGATGCTGAACCCTCTCATTTTTCCAACTCTGGGGGCAGTCCTGGAGTGGAACTGGGCCGTAATTACAGCGATTGTGTTCTGCATCTTCAGAGTTCTTGACAAAGCGAATTAATCGCTCCTCTCGACAGCCCCGGCAGGCAGGTAGCCCATTATCTCCCCCGTCCCCGGCAGTCGCAGCGACTACAGGGCACCGAAGTGGCAGGCTGGGTCAGCTCCGGCCCGCGGCCGCTGCCGGGGCAAGTCAGCCGCGCTGCCCGGGAGCAGAGGAAAGCCGGAGCGCTGCGGCCCCGGGGCGCTCAGAGCACGGCGGCCTGGGCGCGGCAGTGGGCGATGTGGCGGTGCACGAAGTCGACGCGGGCCTGCAGGAGCTCGGCCTGGCGCTCGGAGAGGAAGCCGAGGCGCGCCCAGAGCGGCTCCCGCGCCCGGTACCGGCGGCGCAGCTCGGCGGCAGCGCTGCGGCGGCGGTGCAGCTCGGCCACGCGGCGGGCCGTGCCCTCGCGGAACACGCACACGGAGCGGAGCAGCGGCTCGTTGTAGGGGTCCCACATGGCGAGGA